>NW_023590807.1:0-466014 GCF_014843425.1 Jatropha curcas
GCACTCATGGAGGTTTTTCCGTCCCTCGCCGAGCTGCAGAGGACTGCTTCCCTCCATTGGTAATTATTATTATTAAAGTGCAGTTTTCACCTGTACTGTATTTTAGTCTAACCCATTGGATAACTTTTGATGAGGACGCATTTATTTTTTGGAACTAGCTGATTTTATTGTTTTGGTTGACTTGTATGTTGAACCAAGTAGATTGTTTTTGTAGGATTATACGCAGCAGAGGCCTTCACAAGAGCTTGTAGCAAAGGATCTCCATGGCTTTGAGTGGAGATTTAGACATATCTACCGTGGTATGCATTAGAAAATTGCATGTATTAATGCTTCAGTACTTTAGGTCGTCTCTCATAGATCATGAATCAGTGACGTGTTTTTTAGGATTTTATCATATCCTCATGCATCCAATTTGTTGTCTTCTGTTTTTGTTTTCCATCTTGCTTGAACAGGGCAACCACGAAGGCATTTGCTCACTACTGGATGGAGTGCATTTGTAAATAAGAAGAAACTTGTCTCTGGAGATGCTGTGCTCTTTCTTAGGTATAGAGAGCTCTGTTTTAAAAGGAAAATGTTAACGGCTGTTCTTGGAAATTCTTATTTAAGATTACATTTCAGGGGTGAGGATGGAGAACTGAGGCTGGGAATCCGAAGAGCTGCGCAAGTAAAATGTGGTGCTACTTTTCCTATTCCAGCTCTATGTAGTCGACAGTTGAGTCATAGCACTCTCACAGATGTGGTTAATGCTATATCTATGAGAAGTGTTTTCAATATTTCCTACAATCCAAGGTATTTTGAATCTTCCTTCATCTAATGTCTTAGAGTAAATGCAGCACCATCAATTTTTTGGATCCTAGCATGCGAAGCTGCTAAGGAGACTTGTAGAAAGTTATTAGTGAATTTTCTTTGGATACGCTGCTTTCGACCCTATCATAGTCATTTTGGTTATTGAAGTGCTTAGGACTTTGTTATGGCTTGTTATGACATAAATGTGCATGTCTTTTCAGCTCTTTTTTTCTACAAGCCCCCGCTTTGCTCTCATCATATTAACTTGTGTTAAGATAGTGTAGTGAGAAGCATGAATAAGAAAAGCTTAACTGCAAGATCTGAGGGCAAAACAGAAACAGAAATTTCGTAGAACTAATATGAGTGGTGTTGTTTGCGTATCATTTTTCCCCAGTTGGTCTCTGCTTTCAAAAGGAGTGTCAATTGAATAGGACACAAGTCCCCAATGAGTCAAGATACTTTCCTCGCCTCACAGCCTTTGAAATGTCTCTTGTACCATAGTGCCAAAGCTCATTGTTCACAATTTTGAGTTTTTACTACTGCTGTAGTTCATCTTGTTTTGCTTCTTAGTGTTCCATCCTTCTCCAATAAGGGCAATGTATTTCACTCTTAAGTCTTACATGTCTCTTGAATGTAGAAAAACCATTCAGTTGAGCTCTAAATTTGGACTTTTTATTTTACCAAGACTTATTGGTGTGCCCCTATACTCAGTATTTACTAGTGACTGGTCTTCCTAAATATCATTATTGCGGTTACTTGGACACTTCTGCTGGGTAATTCTAATAAATCTGCTCTGATGAGCTGTATAATTCTTTCCATTTAATTCTTTTTACCCTTAAATTTTCACTTGTCTGTTGTAGGGCCAGCTCATCAGAGTTCATAATACCCTTCCACAAGTTCTTGAAGAGCCTTGATCATTCTTTCTCTATTGGAATGAGATTCAAAATGCGTTTTGAAACGGAAGATGCAGCAGAAAGAAGGTTTGACATGCTTGGCCCATAACATTTCAACTGGACTTCATTATTAAAGTGTTGACTAAAGTCTCTTTAACAGATACATGGGTATAGTAACTGGAATCAGTGACCAAGATCCTGCTAGGTGGTCTGGTTCAAAATGGAAGTGCCTTGTGGTATGTCTTTGCTATGGAAGTTATATTCGTTGATTCTGATGAGGATTTTCTGAGAATCATATTTAATGAAAATAATGTTTGTGCCTCGGGTGATACAGACATCATTTATTTGGATGCCAAAATTGTGAATTTTTTATACAGTTTTTCAATTTGGGGAAGTTTCTAGTTCCCTTCTAAAAGTTTTAGTGATGCTCACACCTAGGTGTTCTCTGTTTATGATCATCTTTTATAATCATGATTTTTT
This sequence comes from Jatropha curcas, assembly GCF_014843425.1. The sequence goes on from NW_023590807.1 coordinate 2,160, forward strand.
GTATGTGGTGTTATACTGAGAGTATTTGACTTGATGGCCTCTTTTTTATAATTTTGCAGGTAAGATGGGATGATATGGAAACTAGCAAGCAGAGCAGGGTTTCTCCTTGGGAAATTGAGCCATCTGGTCCTGTTTCCAGTTCCACCAATTTTTTTGCACCTGGTTTGAAGAGGAGCAGGTCTGGGTTGCCTTCGTCAAAGCCAGAATTTCCAGTTCCTGGTATGTTCTACATTCTTAAGAAACTTTACGCATATGGTTGTAACCAATTCTCTCCACATTTCTGAAAAATATTACTTACTTTTTTTTTTTCTCCCAACAGATGGGATTGGTGTATCAGACTTTGGGGAATCTTCAAGGTTCCAGAAGGTCTTGCAAGGTCAAGAAATTTTGAGTTTTAACACTCTTTATGATGGTGTTGATCCGAATCGACATCCATCTGAGGCAAGGAGGTGTTTTCCTGTCTCACACAGTTCTAGGCTTCCTGCATCAAGGAATGGTGCCAAAGATCTGGTTGTGAACTCTGATGTTTCCTATAAAGGCATAGGCTTTAGTGAATCTTTTAGATTCAACGAGGTCTTGCAAGGTCAAGAAATAATTCCAAGTTTGCCATTTGGACGAGGCCTAAAAACTAATGAGGCTTGTGAAAATGGTTTCTTTGGGGTCTCTGATGGTGTTCAAATGTCAAATTCAAGAAATGGATGGTCTACTGTGATGCAGGGTTATAGTACTCATATACGTCCACCCGCACAGGTATCCTCACCATCATCAGTATTAATGTTCCAGCAAGCAAGCAATCTAGTTTCAAACCCAAGTCCCATGTATGATTTTCATGGTCAGGAGAAGCAGGGAGTTAGCACTCATAGTTGGTTTCATAATCCTGAAACATGTGGTGAAAAACACATTTTTTCCTCACATTCTGATCGTATTTCCAGAAGAGATGATCAGCGGGGCATGGGTTCTTTCAGTCTTTCTCATGATCATAATCAACATGGCATTTTACAGCCTCTTGTAGCTCAGTCACCATTTAGAGGTAGTCAAGATTTGGTATCCTCTTGTAAAAGCAGCTGCAGACTCTTTGGTTTCCAGTTGACAGAGGATAGGCATGTCACTAATAAAGACAACAATCCCCTTCCTATGACATCTCTGAATCCTGGATCTTCTTTTCTGCCCCGTGTTGGAGAGCCATTCCGCCCAAAGCCTCCAGCAATAACCAATGCAGTTGGAAACAACTGTACTAAAGTAAGCAGCCTGTAATTTAAGAGATGCATTTTTTATATTTCTTTGCTGTTCGCTTATCCACAATATAAACCACAGTTCACATGGCAAGAGTAGTAGACATGATAAATTATGTTTCTAGATGTAAGATGCATTATTATCTTGTTCGTGAATTGGATCATTTATTAGATTCAGAAGGCTTTCTAGTGGTGTAGATTGAGAAAGGAAAGTATGTTATGAGGAAATGAAGGTGGCAAGATTGGAGATAGTTGAAGTTGGCTCCTGCACTGAATAATTTATTTTCATTTACAATGCTGCTCTGTCTCAAGAACATTTTGTGCATGAACCTTGAGCCTGGAATCTGGTTCTTGTGAAACTTTGCTTTATGGTTTTCAATGAAATCCATTTTCTGGCTCAAAGCTGGTCCATGTTCATAATGGCATCCTATATGTTAATCAAATTGTTTTTGCTCATACAACTTCCTTATTTACAATCTTTCTTGGATATATAATTCTAGTTCTCAATTATATTAGCGGAGTTCATCTTTTCTAAAGTGTTGGCATTGTATTGTAGGGAATTCTGCAACAGCAAACCTGAAACTGTCATATACACTGAAGATCGTGTAGTCACATCTGGTCTGAGGCTGCAGAAAAGAATGCCTACAGTTGCTTTGATAATACACATTAGCTTCTGAGGAAAAAAAAAATTGTAATTAATCTCTCCGAAGGTAACTCGGCTATGTTCTAACTCCCTTGGCTTTGAAAAAGAGTAATTTGTACTAATCTATTAGGTTCTTGGTGACAATCAATGTTCAAGAATAGTCTATTTATCCTTTCTGGTTCAATCTAACATGGAGTATTTGTATTAAAAATGACATTTTACCAAGTACTTACCTAGCTCATCATATCATTTCTTCCATTCTAGCTTGCTGATGCTGAATTATTCTTATGGGGGTGTTTTTCTTTCAATTTGCTTTGATTGTGATTTCAAACCTAAATGTATTCTGTTCAAATTATAATTGACTTGTGTGGATACCATTCATAGCTTAATGACCTAGAACTAGATGTCAATTTAATGGTGCAAATTTATTGTGTCGTCTACTAAGAATGGAAAAAGAAAGTCTTGTGTGAATACAGAAAAAGGGACCAAACTAAAATTTATTGACCATTAAATAAGTCTAAACGCTAGTATTGGTCCTGCCATTTTCAAACAATCTTGAATTTACAAACCTAAGGTAATATTTCACTTCTTTTTTCTTTGTAATAAACGTTAAAACGTGAAAAGGCTGAAAGAAAAATTTGGATCAGTACGCGTAATCTCGTGAAAACTGACTATATTTTTCCTATTTTCGTAATAAACTTTCTTTTCTCCTCCTTTATTGTTTTTATTAGAAAACAAAAAAAGGAATGGGAAAACATTGGCAGCAGAATATTCTCACCAATCAGGTTGGTGAACAAGTTTTATAGTACGTCGTAATAATCAACATTTGACTCTTAAGACTCTATACCAGAAGAAGAAGAAGAAGAATGGTGTTTTACTTTTAGTAAGGTCAAGCTCAACTGTACAAAAACACGTATATGATGATGTATCACTTTAATTTGTCGTTTAAATTTAATCATTGTGTTATTTTGACTAATTAACCACACATAAGCATCAAAAGTTATTTATTTATTGATTAATGAAGGATTCCAGTTAATTCTCTCTGTTGTGAAATTTCGCACCATTAATATTAAACTTAGGACAAAAAGGTTGAGACCACTTAGTAGCTGAGACTGGGACCCAGTATTCATTCTTTGGGTCGTCTTCCTTCTTCCCACTTCCTACGATAACTATACGGTTATATATTATTGTAGCAACAGAAGCTTGACAAATTCAATTCCAGAGAAGAATCTTGCTATATTCCACAAGAGAGAAAATTAAAAGAGAGAGATGGCTGAAGGAGGAGAAGAAGAAACGACACTTGAAACAACGCCAACATGGGCTGTTGCTTCTGTTTGCTTCATTTTGATATTGTTATCGATCATAATTGAGCACTTGCTCCATCTTTTAGCCAAGGTATATTTTATATATGCAAGATTTGATGACCCTTTAAAATGCATTCATGCATATATATTTTGTTTTGATTTTCAGTATCTCAACAAGAAAAGGAGGAAGGCACTCTTACAGGCTTTAGACAAGATAAAGTCAGGTAAAAAATAATTAATATATGCAAGAAATGCTAATTGTTCTTATATATTAAACCTTGCTCGGTCATATACATGTTCTGTAACTTGTAGAATTGATGCTACTGGGTTTCATGTCCTTGTTGCTAACCGTAAGCGAAAAGCCTATTGCAACTATTTGCATCCCAAAGAGCGTCGGCGAAACATTTCTTCCTTGTGGTGGCGTGACTTCCGGTGAGAGCGAGGAAGAAGCAAAATGTGCAGAGCAGGTATATTATGTTTCATATGTAATAAGACAAATGTATGATTTTCTCTCCATTTACAGACTCAATGACGATGTTGATGAACAGGGAAAGCTGTCTCTATTATCTAGGTCAGGTGTTAGAGAACTCCAGTTCTTGATCTTTGTGTTGGCTTCTTTCCATTCTTTATCATCCATACTCATATTTGGATTAGGGATGGCCAAGGTAATTAATTTTTATTCAATGAACTTTCTTTGTTAATTTTCTCTTTTCTTTAACTTATTATTAGTTTCCTAGTCGATGCTTTCTCAAACTGGCTTTTGACTTTCTAGAGGTATATGAAATGAATTTTCTAAGAGGAAGCAAACTTTCAGTATAACGCCTCATATATATACGTACTTCTGTTCACTTTCATGGATTTCCAAATGGGAAAATTGGACTTTACAGAAAAATTTACTGTGTATTTTCTCAGATGAGGAGATGGGAGTCTTGGGAGGCTGAAACAAGAACTCTTGACTACCAATTTTCAAAGGGTAAGTTCAATTTTTCCTAATCTTTCATTGGAACTTTCAAATTTTGTTTCACTAGGAAACAAGTATGACATCATGGCTTATTATGATCTTCATGGAGACCTGTCAATGTTATGTTTAATTTAATTATTTATTTTCAGGAAATTAAAAAAAAATTATCAGCAATAGTCTGCATGATTACATTTTCTCTCAATTAATATAATACTTCCAAAATTAAGTATAAAGGATAAAAAAATCTGCTATTAAAATTAATAAAAAGCTTAAACTTTTATTCCTTTGTTTGCTTTAAACAATTGTGAACTTGTCTTCTCATGCTTATGATTTCCAGATCCAAGGAGATTTCAGCTCACCCATCAAACATCATTTGGTAAAAGGCACCTGAGATACTGGAGTGAACACCGCCTTCTCCAGTGGCCGGTTTGTGTTTTTTTTTTTTTTTTTTTTTTTTTTTTTTTTTTTTTTAATGTATAAAAGGGATAAAATCTGGTATTAGAATTTAATAAATAAAGCTTTAGAAACTTTTATTTGCCTTTTGTTTGTGCTTTAATAACAATTGTGAAACTTGGTCTTCTCATTGCTTTTGTTTCCAGATCCAAGGAGATAGTTTCAGCTCACCCATCAACATCACTTCAGGGTAAATAAGGCATGGAGTACTGGAGTGAACACCGCCTTCTCCAGTGGCGTGTTTGTAGTTTTCTTTTTTTTTTTTTTTTTTTTTTATTTTTTTTTAGATGAAGAGAATCATATGATATTAAGGATATCTCAAATATTACCTTTTTAATTATAACTGATCTAAAGTTTTGACAGACATGTTTTGTGAGGCACTTTTATGGATCCCGTCTCTAAAGTCGGATTATCTCACATCAGACATGGATTCATTCCGGTAACCAACTCTCAAAGTTGGCACTATTTAGCCACGTAGTTTTTTGTCACTTTAACTTAACTTTATTAAGCTTTTGGAAATTCCAGCTGTTTTCTGCTATCTTAACTTTTAATTATGCACCTGGAGGGCCCTTTTGAAGGAAGGACACTTTTGATTTTCAGGGCATACATTAACAAAGAGCTTTGGATTTTTTTTTTTTTTTTTTTTTTTTTTTTTTTTTTTAAATAAGAGAATCATTACTATTAAGGAATATTATACCATTTTTAATTAATTAACTCATCTAAGTTTTGCAGACATGTTTTGTGAGGCAATTTTATGGATCAGTCTCTAAAGTGGATTATCTCACACTCAGACATGGATTCATTACGGTACAACTCTCAAGTGACAACTAAATAAGCACGTATTTTTGTCATTAACTTAACTTTATAAGCTGAAAATTACAGTTTCTGTATTTAACATTATTAATTATGCACTGCAGGCCCATTTTGAGCAAGGAAGGAACTTTGATTTTCAGAAATACATTAAAAGAGCTTTGGAGAAAGACTTTGGGGTGGTGGTGGGGATAAGGTATCTGTACAGTCAGTGTACAAAATATTGACATTGACATGTTTCTTTTTTGATGTTGAAGTTCATTTTATAGCTCTCATTAAACCTCAGAGGATAATTATTTGCCTCAAATTTTGTTTCTGCAGTTTCTGGATTTGGATTTTCTCTGTTTTTTACATATTCTTCAATGCACATAGTGAGTGCAGATATACTTTCATTAATCAAATTGCACCAATTCTTCAAATTTTATATGAAGTACTCAGTTTCATAATACTAATCCAACTCCTCTTCTTTATATTCACAGAATTTTACAGTTACTTATGGCTTCCATTCATTCCATTAGTGGTAAGAAAATTGTTCTCTTTACCCATCAGTAATTCTAGTATCAAGAATTTTAAAGTGCATGGAAAATGAGAAAGAAGATAACATAACTTCATGTTCTCTTGCTTATAGATGGTACTATTGGTGGGTACAAAGCTAGAGGGCATCATAACTTCAATGTGCTTGGATAGCCATGACAAGTCTCATGTCGTTAGAGGAACTTTGCTTGTTAGGCCTAGTGACCATTTTTTCTGGTTTGGCTGGCCCAAATTGCTTCTCCACCTTATACACTTCATTTTATTTCAGGTAATTAATGATATCTTCAAATTATCTATACTCTATATATTTGTATTTACGAAGTATATTTATGTTTTGGGTTGTTGCAGAACTCCTTTCAGCTTGCATTCTTCACCTGGACTTGGGTAATTAACAATTTAATTACGAGTTTTAATATATAAGTAATGGAATATAAAATTCAATACTGAATTAATTTTCTTCTAATTAATTAAACACAGTTCAAATTTGGTCTAAGATCATGTTTCCATAGAGAAACTGAAGATATTGTAATAAGGCTAGCCATGGGAGTATCAGTACACTTCCTTTGTGGCTATGTGACATTGCCACTATATGCTTTGGTCACGCAGGTATGCATTAATTTTCTATATGCAATTTAGATTGGATATTTATCAACTTGATCTTTTTTATAATTAATACTATATAATTGGTACTACAGATGGGTACATCCATGAAAAAAGTTGTATTTCCGGAAAATGTGGTTATGGGCCTTAAAAGATGGAGAGCCAGGGCAAGGAAAAATCTGAAAAAACATTACTCTGCTGCTAGCCCTTCAGTGGATGCTTCAGTTGCCTCTATTTCTTCACCTTCATTTAGTCTTGATGCTTCATACGCTGTAGGTAGTGATGGTCGGTCCGACGTTGAACATATTGCCATTGAAGTGGAGAATGGAGGAGAAGAAGAAAGCAGAAGCAGTTAAAGAACATGAAAAGATGGACTCATTTGGTGGGTTTGATTCTTTGAGCAGATAGCTTCTATTAGACATTTAGATGTACAATTTTGTTATTCTTTCATTTTTAGTATGATTTGGAATTTTGTATGCAGCAATCGGTTTGGGTGTTTACCAATTCCAAATTAAGTTGCAATTTTGTGTGTATATAAAAGTTTTCTTCTTTTTATTATGAATAGATTTTTATTTTTTCAAATTCTCCTGGATAAATATAAATTGAAATTACATTACCATGCTACTTTTCTTTTAGAAATATTTAGATATATAAGTCGAAATAGTTTGTAGATATTATGTAAATGATGTTTAGCCTAGCGGTACAAGCTGAAGTCCTGAGATCAAATTTAATCTCACTCTACTTTTCCTCTTCATGACTTGAAGAAGAAGAAAATAAAACGAGTCAAACCCCATCTTAAACCCTCCAGCCATTGTTGAGTACTGATTCTGTTCCTAATCAATAATAATTAAAAGAAAAAAAAATTCTTTTTGGTCTATTTGAAGAAAACCAAAAGCTGAGCAAGAACAAAAGACAGGATTCGCCAAAGGTATAAGCTTTTTTTTTTTTCATCTTTTATCGGCTCTGATAAATTTCTGTGCATATTGTACGATAAAGTTCATATCTTTTTCCTAGCACAGATCCACATCGCATGTTTTGTGCTTCGAAAATGTATTACGTGAAAATTTTGATATTGTCTTTCTAAATCACTCTTTCGGTCCTTTTGAGGCATATATGATGGATATGAAGAATTTTTAATGGCCCAAGGGTGGCAAAGGCAGTTTACACACTAGTTACGTTTGGACTTGGAGGGCTTGGTGCGTATGCTGCTTACAATAGCCTGTACAACGTCGAGGGTGGGCAAAGAGCCATTGTGTTCAACCGCGCATTTGGCATCTTGGACAAGGCAGGCTAATTCTTTATTAATGTGTATCAGTTTTGAGTTATGTTAATTCTCTATTAATTGACAATTGACAGAACGAAGTTCAATTAGAAATTCTGGAAGTGCATTCTAATCCAATTCTATTGTTGAATTTCATGTAACAAAATAACTCATGGTTGTGCTATTTTTCCTCTCTTTTCCTGCATTGCCTGAATCATGACTATGTATTTTGACATGTAATGCACAGGTCTACCCTGAAGGAACACACTTTGCAATTCCTTGGATCGAAAGGCCAATTATCTTTGATATTCGTTCACAACCCCAACTTGTTGAAAGTACCTCTGGCACTAAATGAGCTCCAAATGGTAAATATTATCTCATTCGCACCATTGAGATTAAGAAAATGCTAATAGAAAAATATAAAAGATTTAAAATGATTACATATCATTAACAGTTATTATTTTTTTTTATTGTCTCTTAACTTTGTTAGTTGTCTTGTCGTGAACTACGCCGTATCTATGAGCAAGAATCCATTGTTGTTTTAGGCTAAGAGGTGCAGCTTTCTTTAATCACTCTACTAACTAGCGCCTGGAACTGCAAGTGCTAAAAGGCCAATATAGGGCTTAGGGTCCATACTCATCCTATTGAAGATCAGCTGCCTTCAATCTATCGAACTCTTGGCAAGGAATATAAGGAGAGGGTCATGCCTTCAATAGTTCATGAAACTCTCAAGGCTGTGATTGCACAGTACAATGCTAGCCAGCTTATCACTCAGAGAGAGGTTGGCCGCTATTTTTCCCTCAAAATATTAATCAACTACTGTTTAATATTGATATTATTAGAAGGTTGTCCTTGTAGAATTTGCAAGTAGCAAAAAGTGATTATATACAGTGCTGTAAAATCTTTATGGGTTGATTTTTCCATTGAATGTCAGTAGGGAAATTCGGAAAATATAGTGAGAGAGGGCAGCTAATTTTAACTTTGAAATAGATGATGTGTCAATTACAGCACTAACTTTTGGGAAGAAGTTTACATCTGCAATTGAAGCAAAGCAAATTGCAGCACAAGAAGATGAGAGGGCCAAATTTGTAGTGGAGAAAGCTGAGCAAGACAAGAAAGGTGCTATTGTCAGGTACCATAGAAACTTTCATATAATGGGCTTCTTTTCACTTACAAAAGCTAATATCTTTCTCTCTCTCTCTCTCTCTGATCACCGACAAATTGAAATCACTTGTAATTAAGGCGAGGCTAAGAATGCTGAACTGATTGGTCAAGCAATTGCCAACAATCATTCGTTTCTTGCACTCAGAAAAATTGGAGCTGCAACAGAAGTTACTAAGACTATGTCAGATTCTGCCAATAAGGTTGACCTGAATGCTAATGATCTTATGTTGAACCTTCAATATTTGAACTTGGAAAACCGAGCCACCAGGAAACAACATTAAGCAGGAACTTAGATAATCAATTTTGAACAAATTTACGCTTCAACCGAGGCTTGAACTTGCAAGATGTTTGTTCTCTTCTATTGCAGTTACTTTAGCAAATGTGAATGGATTGACCAGTTTTTGCTTGTAGCATTCATTGTTTGCTGCTCTGAAATTTGGTTGTTTAGCTTCATTTTTTTAAGATTATGTTACTTTGATTTTAGGACATGAGAATCCAAGAATCTCTTAAGTTGAACGAGTAAATTATTCCCTATTTGTCATGTAACAACCAGAGTTTTGCCAAGTCAAATTGGAATTTGACCACAAACTCCATCATCTAGAATCCCGATGTAAACGCGTTGCCAAGGTAATTGCAAGTCAAATATTTCAGTCCCATATTTCTTCCAAGCAAACTTGCAACCCTTGATTTCTTGGTCAGTCTACCCAATCAAGAAATTAATTAATACTCCTAAATCTTTTGAAAACAACAGATAACTTTAAACAAAAAAAAAAAAAAACTCTTCAAATGCCACAATTATAAATTGAAGAAATGGGTAATCTTGAAATTAATTAAAATTTAAAATTTTTGAATGCAAGAATAAGACAATAGAGTTTCGGTTGGAACATATCAGTAGCAACAAGCAATAATTGTGACTTTGTTGATTGGAATGCACATTAAATAGGGGTCAACATTATTGAGATAGCTGTAAATGAATGTTCACGACAGAACCAAGTTGATTCTTCAAGGAATACTGATACATGAAATTGGAAACATGGAAAAATGTTAGATTTTGAAATTTTGGCACTGTAGGTTACGGTTTGGTCCATTGCATTTGAACCTTAACGTTTGAATACATGTTTTTTCAGTGTTGATATGTGAACACAAGAATTAGCATACAAATGGGAAAAATATGAATTGATAAATCGACTCCAAAGATCCTACGAAAAAAAGGACTTTCCCTTAGCCTTAGCCACTGTTGCTTTACATTCTTAAAAGGGAAAATTTAGGAACCTATTATTACTTATCAAAAGATGCTTTTTCAAATGGAAATTTCATGTCTACAGCTTAAGTAGCCGCTTGTCAAAAATTGCGGTGACCAACTTAATTTTGCATTCTTAGTCTTCACGTCAAGCATAACATAAAGATGTATGTATGTATGTATGTCTTTAACCCTTTTATATTCCAGTTAAGGGAACTTTGATTTGATGGACCACAGAAACTACTGTCCTGTCCAATCTCAACTTCACGTACCCAATTTTTCCACACAAATTTTTTTTAAGTCTAGCTAAATTCCTAGCTACTACTTGTTTGTCTAAAGCAGATGCAAAGTAAATGGTACACAATTTCTCTTTTGATAAAAGAAAGACAGCATATATTAAGCACATGTAACCCAACAATAAATTTAGGTAGAGGTTCGAATTCAAATTCAAATCTCCTGTTTCAGTATAAAAAAAAACAACTTATACATTTGTTTTATGGTTCATTTTTATTTAAAAAGAAATTATTTTTTTCTGGATCTGACTGCCATACATGTCCATGTGATGTGCTTCTTGTTAGTTAGGGATCACAAGTGTTAGATTTTATTGGTTGATCATAAAGCAAGGTTGCTGATGGAGAATTATGGCCTGCCCTATTGGGTTTGTGTTATATCACATGTATGAATTGAAGGACAAACTGACATTGGAGTCAAACCAAGCTACAGTAAAAATTTCATTCAAACTATTTTAGAATAAATAAAAATGTGGACCGTCTTGTAAGTTGTAATTAATATATGTAATATAAACTATAAAATATATTATTTTTTTAATCCAGCGAATTTTTTTCTCCCAGTAAGATTGATATATTTATTCACCCATATGAAATTAGTATAAAAAATTTGTAATTGACTTTTTTTTAAAAAAAATTTGTTACGTCTCTCTTTTTCTTTTTGGACAGTATAAAATATTTCAATTTCTCACAAGCAATGATTCTATAAAATAATGCGCATACTCATGCAACGTATACATTCTGAACCTTCCAAAACTTTTTTTTTTTTTTTTTTCTATTTTCTAATATAATGAGATCATCTTATCCCAATTTCCAAATTGCATGGCCTATGGCATAAGTAACAAACTTTTGGTGGGTCCAATAGTCACAAGTGTTTTATACGGTAATATGCTATAAACTATAAATAGATTTCTCTCTCTCTCTCTATATATATATATACACAAATCACTTTAAAAAAAAAAAAAAAAAAAAAATTTTCTTTCCTAAGTCGCACTTGATATTATTTATTCACCCATTGAAATATTACGTATTAAAAAAATTGTAATTGACTTTTTTTTTCAAAAAAAAAATTTTGTATCAAGCGTCTCTTCTTTTTTCTTTCTTTCGGGATCAGTATTTAATTAATATTTTCAATTTCTCACAAGCCAATGATTCCTATAAATTTAAATGCCGCCATACTCATGCACACCGCTAACACATATACTGATACCTTCCATAAGAACTTTTTTTTTTTTTTTTTTTATTTATCATAAGTATATATGGCATCATTCTTTTATCAATTTCCAAATTGCTCTGGCTATGGCATCAAGTAACTATCAAACCATTCTTTGGTGGGCTCTAGTCACAAGGTGTTTTACTACGGTATTATGCTTATAAACTCATTATAATTGATTTTCTCTCTTCCTCTTCTCGCTATCATATTTATATACACCAATCACTTTAATAAAACAAAAAAAAAAAAAGTGTAATGAAAAATATAGATGAACCGGGTAACCATTTAACCATATATATTTTTATAAAAAAAAAAAAAAAAAAAAAAAGTGTAATGAAAAAATATAGATGAACCGGTCAACCAATTACCCATATATATTTTATAACACATGTATATTTTTTTTTATTTCTTTTTCTTTGTTCTCTTTAAACTACTTGAAAGTCTACTTTGTACCATGATGAAAGAAAAAAAATATATTAATATGCAAATGTAGTTGTACTATAACGAAACTAATAATTAATTTCATAAATTTTATAAAGCTATATATACGTTGAGCATAGAAAAGTATTTTAAGATTTGAACTAAAAGAAAATATCCTTCATCTTCCTATTTCATCATTGTTTAGGTCAGCAAAATTGAATAAATGTCCCTCATGCACCATGCTAGCTATCTTCTCTATACTATTAATTGTGGATGTTGATGCTCTTTTATCATACTACTTATTAGTTACACTATCACTACATTTTACAAGGAACAAATGCTATTCTAAATTAAAATTTTTCTTTTATAAATTTTTAATACTAAGTTATAATAAATGTGATGTCAAGATATTAATAATTTTTCTATCATAATTTCTAAATAATAAAAATGTTTAATCTTGAAAAAAAAATGTATTTTTCCATCATTTACATTTTTTAAAATTCAAGGAAATAATACACGTGGGTAATGTATTTTAATTGAGCAATCAAATAATGAAAAAAATTAATAAAATTTTTGTGACTGAATTACTTTAGGTTGAACAATCCTAATTTAATACTACAACATATATAGATACAAATATCTACTAAAACATTTATTATTTGACAACGAACTTTGTCCTTTTTAGTATTGACAACAAAGTCTATATTGTTTTTATCTTATCACATACAAGGTACATAAAAAAATGTTTCTCATGTGCACTCAGTTATTACCAACATTACCATCAACCGATATAATTCATTATTATTTTCTCTCTTTTTTTGAAAAATTAATTAGTTCATTTCTGAATTTTAAATTTATAAAACCATTTAGTTATTTTTATCTAAAAACACTATTTTTACCATTATTTTTTTTATAAATGTATAAAAATGCTAAAAGGGAAAGATAAAATAAGAATTAGAGTAAAATTTGAGGGACTAAATAGTAGTTTTCTTGTGATGTTCTTGTACCACAATGACCATGATATTACTGTGCAGCCTCCGGCAAGATTTAAGAAAAAATTTGAAAATAAAACGGATAAAAATTGGAAGGGAAAGAAGAATGCAGCCAAAAACCAATATCCAGGTCACTGTCGCAGGTGGGTCTCTTGGTATCGTCATCCTACATCAGCGAAAGAGAAAATAGACTTTTGCAACACGTGGCTTAAAAATGACAGGATGGCCTTCAATACATGGAAAGCCACGTTGGCATGCATCATCAGAAACATTATCCAATTTCATGTGGCAAAATGCACATGTAACGACGATGTACGGATATAATGGTGTTCCACCTCCATGTGGCGTCAATCTAGGGCATCTCGTTCTCATTGATGACGTGTACACGCTTCACCCCTCAATCGGCTTTTGTAGTTTTGTCTCTTTTTAAGGTTGGTCATAATCCGGGGCCTCTCTAAATTTAGATATTTTGGACATTTAAAATAAATTTTCAATCTATAAATAATATTTCAAAATAAATTTAATATTCTTTTACAAAAAAAAAAAAAAATATCAGAACAATTTAACAACTAATTTCTTTCAAATTTCCATAATAATATTTCAAAATAATATTAATATTCTTATTTACAAAAAAAAAAAAAAAAATAACCAATTCTTGTTTTAATTCACTATATTCCCAGTTGTAAACTGAAGTTCAATATCTTTCCCCAATTCATTTAAATTAATAAAAATTGATAATTTTTGGATAAAAAGGTATAATATTCTTTTAAAAAAAAAAAAAAAAATACCATTCTTGTTTTAATTTCATAATATTCAGTGTAAATGAATTCAATATCTCAAATTCATTTAAATTAAATAAAAAGTTATAAATTTGGATAAAATCATATAAAATTAAAGGATAAAAATATTAATTTCATGATAGCAATGGGCGGCATAAGTCTGATGATAGTAAATATAATGTTCTTTTTTTACATATATATAATTTAATATAAATTCTTCAAAGCTTATTAATTAATTAATGTCACTAGATAAGTTGATTAGATTAATGAGATGATGTAATTATCATTTCAATTGGGTCAAAAAAAGTTGTCAAGATATAGTAATCAATAAGACATCCATCGATTAATGCTGATATATATTCCATCGGTCTAATAAAAATAAACTCATTTTTCTTTTTTGTTTGTTCCAAATTACACATCTATTTTCTTTTCAAAAGCAGATAATTTCTATAGTTTTTTATTTTACTTTTATTTAATATGTGTTTTATATAAATATATCATTATCACCGTTAATAAAATCCTCAAACAAAGTAATTATTACTGTCACCTACATTAATTTTGAAATATGCACCTTTAATATATTTAATGTAATGCTATATTAATAAGAAGAAGACTAAGTAAAAATTTATCAATTAAGATTCATATTTACTATATTTGTTTAATCTGTGTAAATTTTAAATTTAAGAAATACTTTTTACCTTTATATGGAAAGGGAGGAAGGAAATTTATATGGGAAGGAAGGAAGGAAGGAAAGAAAGAAAGGAAGAAATACCTGTTTCCTCTTAACATGAAACCAAATAATTTTATTCATCAAATTTAACCTCTCAAAGGAAATGCCTGGCATATAATTAATTAAGATAATAAATATATAAAAAAATTAATTATTAAAAGTAGTTTTTGTATTTAATTGGTAGGGAAAAAGTCTTTTTTTGGAGCTTGCATAGCTTCTATATTAGTTTCATGAAAATTGTTTAAAACTTTTTTTTTTTAACAAATTTGCCGTTCTGGTTTTTATTTTTTTATTTTTAAAATATAGACAGTTGGAAATGTTATTAATATTAAATATTTTTGGCCGCATACGCATTCAAATGGTCACAGTATGAGATGTAGTAACTAGGAATCCGTCTACCAAGCAGTGACGTTAAACCACGTTACCCACAGTATCTGTGACGTAAAAGAATGCGTAACTGCCGTTGACGTTAGAGTCTTCTCATTTCCCTCTATTAAAATCCCACCAATCTAATCTCTCTCCCCCCCCCCCCCTTTTTTCTTTCCCTCTATTTAAAATCCCAGCCAATACGTGAATCTCTCTCCCACCCTCCACCCCCCCCCTCCCCTCTCACCAAAACAGACCCCCCCCTCCCCTCTCACCAAACAGACAATCAACAGGCACAAAAGCCTCATAATTCTTACATTATTTGATCTCATGCAAGAAGCAATCCCATTTAGAACATACATCCCGGCCACCGCCACCAGCGGCGTCAACCGGCTGTTTCCTCCGCGCGATGGCGGCAGTACTAGCGGTGGAAATGTGGTAGAATTAGCCAATGGAGAAAATTACGTCCAAAAATTGGTATTAGAGAATTCAGTTATAGTGTTCGGCAAACGTGGATGTTGCATGTGCCATGTCGTAAAAAGATTGCTATTAGGTTTAGGTGTCAACCCCACCGTCTTCGAGGTGGATGAAAAGGAAGAAGCTGCCGTGATCAATGAGTTATCGATCATTAACGGAAGGAAAGACGTGGACGGAGGTGAAGTGCAATTTCCGGTGGTTTTCGTCGGAGGAAAATTGTTTGGTGGACTCGAAAGAGTTATGGCAACTCATATTTCTGGTGAGTTGGTCCCTATCTTGAAAGAAGCTGGGGCTCTGTGGCTATGACTTAATCCTAAATTTTCTTTTAATTCTCTTTTTAATTTAAGTTAATGTTCTGATTGGGATGTTAATTCTTTCTCTCAACGAATTTTAGAGGGAGGAATTAATAAATATACATATATAAATTAATATATAGGATTTTTATTTTTATTTTTATTTTTATTTTCTTGCCGTCTCATATGAGCCTTTAGATCATCTAATTTTATTTCAGATCTTGGATTCTTGAAATTTGGGAATTATGAAGACTCTCTTTCTCTCTCTCTCTCTCTCTATATATATATGAATGTAACTTTCCAGCTGGAATGTTGATCTCTGTTTGGGTTCAGCCATATTGGATTGACTGGCATCAGTTTCATTCTTTTTCTTTTTTTTTTTTTCCCTTGTAAAAAAAAAAATCTCAATTAATTTATAATGTCTATCTTATCAATTTATGACGTGGAAAATGCAAGCAGCATTATATGTATTACCAAAACTGATGAAAGAGGTAAGAGCAATCCTTCTCGTGTCAAAAAAAAAAAAGAAACACTGATGAAAGAGATATATAGAAAGTAGTTTAAGACGATAAGACATTTTAATTTAAGAGATAACTTTCCTAAAATCATTTGTTAATAATTAATTTTATTCTAAATTTTTTTTATTAAAATTCACCGGTATTGTCATTACAAAAAAAAAAAAAAAAAAATTCTTAAATTTTTTTTTATATTAAAATTACCGGTTATTGTCATTACAAAAAAAAAAAAATAAAAATAAAAAAAAAAAAAAAAACACTGGTATTGTATTTATCATGTAATTAGAATGAAGGATTAATTAATATTTTGCAAAATTGATTTGCATAGATTAATTAATATTAAAAACAAATTAAAGAATCATTATCAAAAAAATATATTTGGCAATTGGTGGATTAACAAATAATTAATTCACCTACTAATGAGTCCAGTTGAAGATATGTTAAGGATTAAAATTAAAAAATTAAAAGGAAAATGCCTCCCTAACGTGTCTATGAGAGATTAATTCTGCCTAGACAAATCCTAGGGTTCAAATCAATTGCATGAGTGATTTTTTTTTTAAAATAAGAAAAAATAAAAATTAATATCTGTTAACTCAACTGATGATGAAAGCACAGTAATGTTGAATATTTATGGTGGAATAGTTGATTTGGCAAATCAAAAAAAAAAAAAAAAAATAAAAAAAATTAAGAAAGAAGAAGGTTGACACGATCCCTAATGACTAGTACGTTTGTGGTTCCTTTAGGTCCAAACTAGGTGTCGCGTGAATTGTAATTAGGATGCAAAAAAAAAAAAAAAAAAATTAAGAGAGAAGATTGAACGAGCAATAACGTGTGTTTAGGTCATGGTGGGTGATGTAATAGGATGGGGAAATCTCATGCTTCATGTTACAGAAATCCAAATTAATGAGAAACCTCGAGTTTAGATTTTTTCAATTATAAATATTTTTATAAATTTGGTGAATTTAAAAAAAAATTACTCTTATTATGTAATCTATATATTATATAATTCGCAATGATATTTCGGCCATCTAATTTTTCGGTTAATTAAAAAGTGGAGAGAATATGGTGTAGGGATTATCCTCTCGTCACCCATTAGCAAAGTGGGTCAGGTGAGGCATAAATATTTAAAAAATTATTATCCTACTAGTCACTGCATGCATCACTTAGTAGGTTGAAAATTTGTACCTACACTATTGTTACAAGATTGAGTTCAATCTGTACACAATCTTCCATGTTTTGATTTTCTTTTTTAAATTAAGGGTTATAAATTTTCTTTGGACTGACTATATATATTAAAGATTTCTCTTTTTTGATAAATAGTGTAAAGATTTTTAATTCTTCAATAAGTGCTTTTTTGTAAGAATTTAAATTTGTATTATG
Source organism: Jatropha curcas (assembly GCF_014843425.1). Next base: position 19,814 of record NW_023590807.1, read on the forward strand.
ATCACTTTTACAGAGATTGAAATTATTTATTACTTTAATTAATTTTTTAATTGCTTTTTTTAGTTATTCAATCATTAATTGGCTATGAAAATTTTAAATAAAATCAAGATTTTGAAGTTATGTTTATTAGCTCTAAATTTTCAAACAGGATTCTTTTTATTTTTATTTTTTTTAGGAATAGATTCTTTTTAAAGTTTGCAATTAATTCATATTTTCACCAAAATTCCTGTTTTTTTTTTTTCCCATAAATATTTGAATATTTGAATTGCAGATAATATCCGTGTTATCCATCTGCTGCGACAACGAGTGCAAATATCATGTCGTGGCCTTCGTGTGATGGGACTATAGTAAATATCATATTTTACACGTGTTACCAATGATTAACTTCTCCTAATCTATCTAACTCCATAATTAGGAAACCGTACATAATTAATTAAGGGAAAAGCCCAACTAATTTGACCAAAAAGGGGGTTTATCTTCTGTAATTAAATTAATTACACACGTTACCTTTCTTTAGCAAATGCATTATCTTGATTTAATTGGACAGACCTAATCCTTTTAGGTGTTTCACTGTTTCGTTAATTAATCAAAAAATAGCAATCTCTATTCCATTAAATTTGATAAATTTTGATATTTATTTTATTTTATTTTATTTTAGATGATACTTTTAAAAAGTTAAGTTACTATTAATTATTTTATTTCAATTTTACCCTTATTTAGATATTTCTATTAAAAAAACTTTGCTTTAATTAAAATTAAACATTAATTAAAAGATAATCTAATCTATTATCATTAGTTTTTAATATTAAAGTAATTGAATCATTTTTTTTATTTATTGTGCAAAGTAAAAAATTATTAAATTTAACGTAACGAGAACTACTAATCAAAGGCAAAGATCTCCCAATGCTATGCATAAAGATTTAGTTAACAGAGTCAAACCCTAATCGTCATTAGATTAAGAAAAAGTTGAATGCTGATGTATTAGTGATTTAAATAATAATAATAATAAAAAAAAAAAAAAAAAAAAAAAAAAAAAAAGTAAAAATTATTAAATTAACCGTACGAGAGATCTTACCTAATCAGGGCACAAGATCTCCCAATTGCTATGCGATAAGATTTAGTCAAAGTTTGTCAACCTACGATGCGTCATTAGATTAAGAAAAGATTGAATGCTGATGTATTAGTGATTAAATAATAATAATAATAAAAAAAAGAATAATATAAAAAACACACCACAAAAAAAAAAACACAAGAAAAACAGAGAGGCCATTCTTCTACGTCCCTTATGACCAGTCAATGGGTGTGCTAAGTTCTATGTTTGAGAAAAAAAAAAAAAAAAAAAAAAAAAAAAACAGAGAGCCATTTTCTAGTCCTTGACCAGTCAATGTGTGTGTAAGTTTATGTTGGAATGTTTTGTCCAACCCCATTAACAAGACCTTGTTGCCAATTGAACCAATCCAGAGGCTTTTATAGTCAAACTTAGCTCAATGTTTGGAAGAAACATATAACATCCAAAAATTAAGTTTGGAGACTTTTAGGTTTGTGTTTTTTTTTTTTTTAATTTTTTATTCTACTCATTGGGATTTGATCTCAATAATTTAATACGGTGGAAAAAGTTAAAATGATTAATTATCACTCTAGCCCTTAATTTAAAGGACGAGTTCGGCGAAATGCAATGGAAGTAATATGAATATTCTCCAAACAAAATGTCCTATTACATTCTTTTTTTTTTCCTTTAAGCGAAGTAATTTAGTTAGGATTCTAATCCTTAAAATTAATGTTGTTTAGGTTATAAACAAGTCATGTTAAGCTGAGCTGAGATTTTTTACGAGAATTAATGAAATAATCAATTATTATTTGTTTTAAAATAAAAAATAATTTATAAAAATAATTATTATATATAATATTGAAACAACTCGAATTTTTATTTTCAAAGATTTTCCAATTAAATTTAATAAACCGACAGCTTGGAAATTTATTTTAATATTTTAATGTGAACTTGTGGGAAAGCCGAACCAAAAATCGATTGAAAACCCGTGTAAACCAATTGGAAAACTGAAGATTTGGCCGAAACCGAACGCGAATCGAACCGGTCGACCCAAACCATCTAGAATTTTCTTTTCTTCTATTTCTAAGCGCACCTCACTCCCTTCCCCTGTTATTTTTCCTTTTTCGCGCTTCCGATTCTCCGGCGACACCATCTCGCGCACCTTCTTTCCTTTTCTTCTTCTTCTTCTTCTTCTTCTGCTTCTTTTCTTTATCTTTCTTTCTTTCTTCTTCCCCTGTCTTCTTCCCTGGCACCGCATTCGCACCCACTTGTCCAGCAGCTCCAGCAGCTCCAGTCGAGCGCCACTGCCTTTCTCACTGCCGACCGCTCGGCACTGGAGCAGCTTCTGTCGCGCGTCCGCCTTTTCCTAGCTCAGCGCAGCCCACAATCGCACAGTCAAGGCCTCTGTCAGGTTCTGGCGCGCCCACAGCCAGAAGCTCCAGCTGCAATTCGCTGCCAGCCGCCCTTCTTTCGCCGCTCTCCGCCTCTCTCCGCCACCTGCTAGGTAGATCCGGCCACAAAGCAGGTGGCTGCCCGTCACCCGGCAAAACTCCCATCTAGCAATTGACAACAACTATATTGGGGGTTATAATTAATTTGAAATACATTTAGTTAAGTCGATTTATTTTATTCATTGATTAGTTAATTTATATTAATTATAGTTAATTAAAATTTAGTTAGTTTAATTTTAATAATTTTAGTTAATCTAGTTAATGTTAGTAATATTAGTTAATTAAATTAATTTTATTATTTGTAGTAGATTAATTTAGTAATGTTAGTTAATGAAATTAATTTTTATTATTTGTAATTAATGAGTTAGTTAAGTTTAGTTAAGTTAATGTTAGTAATGTTGGTTAATTAAATTAAACTTATTACTTTGTAGTGGATTAATGTAATTAATTTAATTTGGTAAATGTGGATAGTTAATAGCTTTGTAATTTTAGTGTTGATTTAATTAAGATTAAGCATAATGTTATTGTGTGGTGATGTTGAGATTGATGGAGGATGGAAAATTTGATTGTTTGATTGACCGATGGATAGGCTGTGTGGTTTGGAAATATTAGATATATTGTTGATATTTTAACAGGTGGATAGTCCAATTTTTAGGGGAGATGCTGCCGAAATTTCGGTAGAAATTTTAATAGAAAATAAAATAAGAAATAAAATATAATTCAAACGAAAACAAATAAAATAGAGCTAGATAGAAAGATAAAATTTTAGTACAGAAAAGAAATTAGATATCGAGATTAAATTACGTAGAAAAATTTAGAATATAAAATAAAATTCTTAGAAGGGTAAGGAGATATTTTGTCTGATATAATTATTTCTTTTTGTGTCATTCTTACTTTGCTTAGATCGCCCAGGTCCATCTAGTGCTCCTCCAGGACAGAATCAAAGCTAGGACTTCGCTCTCCCTCACTGTGAGTAATAATAAATAATGCATATCAACATTGCATTTGCATAGTAATTATTTCCTAAATATATATTATGTCACTGTTACTATATAATTATATTTATGATTGTACATTTGGATGTATTTGGTGTATTACTTTGAAAGCATTGTTTGATTACTTGTGCTGTGCTATACGTTGCCTTGTTTGTGTGGAATTGGGATGAAGATGTTTTGATTACTTGTGCCTGTGCATATACTGTGCTTTGGTTTGTGTGGAATTAGGATGAAGATGGGTCCATGGGTTTGTGAGACTGTTTTCTGTTATAACCGGATTCCTGATTCTGATTTCTGTTATATTCTTGATTCTGTTATATGGATTAATTCTGTTTCTGTTACCGGGTAAATGGGAGATCGGCGCCCCTTGTGGCACCTGATAATCTGTTTGTTTCTGAACACAGGGATCTGGCCGCTTGTTGTTTGCGCACTCTGAAATCTAGATTTGATTGCAGCCCCAGGGTGGCCTCCTGTTGTGAGCGCTTTGATGATCTAGATTGGATGGAGACGCCCCGGGTTGCCTCCTGTTGGGTAATAAAAAAAAAAAAAAAAAAAGAGAGAATGTAAAACAATGAGAGGGCTGGTCAGTGAGGATTTTTAGAGCCGGCCGGCCAGGTATGGGGATCGGCTCCCTGGTGCACAATGTGAGCAGGATGAACATGTGGGGGACGATCTCATCGGGGGTTCGGTGACTCCAGCTGACTAATTTCACGTGATGTGATTTTTTGTGCGAAGGTGATTTGTTTTGGTGGGTGGCTGATGTAAGTCAATGATTGACTGTTTGTGTGTTTCATTCAGTATACTAGGGTGATTTTTGCTTGACTGTAATGTGGTTGTGTATTATTATTATTATTCACTAGTTGCAAAACTCATGCCCCCTTCTCTCCAAACTTCTCAGGTATTAGGAAGTTGCCGATCCAACGGAAGCTCTACAATCTTCTCCGTAGAGTTATAAATGTAAACTTTATATTTCTGTTATTTAAATTTGGATGTAGTAATTATTCTATTATTTGATTATTATTGAACTCCGCAGTTATAGGATTGTGTATTTTAATTAGGCTTGCCGTATGCGTTCTTTTGGAATGACATGTTATATATTAGACGTAGGCATTTTAGTATACCCATATTCTGAATATGACTTATCATGATTAGGCCCAAATTAAACTTCAATTGAGATATTTAAATTTTGGGCCAGATTGTATAATAATTATATTTAAACCCTACTGGTATGGGCTTACTGTTATTATTCATTGGTGTGACTGGTGTTAGTAGAGTAGTTTAGGCTTACGACGGGCCTCGGGGCCTTAAGCTTACCGGGGCCTTAAGCTTACCGGGGCCCTAGTGCCGGTCCGGCCTATAGTATCGGGTCGTGACAACAGGTCTCCTTGATTATGTCGGCGGACAGCCAAAGCGTCCTCCCTGTTACCGCAAACCATCCCTAATCCTTTTGGGGGTGGCCCATGAGTATGCGTACTGTCGGACCCATAATAAAGTATAATACGGAAAAGTATGTTAATTGTCTTTTTTGTGTTGTGGGGAATGTATGGTAAGAATGTTTAATAACATTGTTTTGTTTGGTTTTATGGTAGAGGAAGATACTGTTAAATATATATATTACAAAAATACCGCTGTCATGAAAGTTTTATAAATATAATTATGGATAATTTTGAAAATTAAAATTTTTAATTTTACTACACTCCAATTCGGAGCGTTGAAAATTATGGTATTTAGACAGTTTTCAACCCTTCAAATAACTTTTAAAAAACTATACTTTCACCCAAACTCTCATTCCAAGCCACTAAATAATCTCGACCACTTTAATATACTCTTCAAACTTATTAAATAAGTTCCGTCCAAACAGTCTTTTAAAGAGTTTTTTCTAGATTTGAACCAAAAATTGGACTGTACGCTTGTTCTTTCTATTGCTTTTGATTATCAAAAAGCGGGCTCTAGAAGGCCGAATTTGTTTTGGGCTTGAAGGCCCGCGCAGTGCACCTCCGATTCTTTTTCTTTGTTTTTTTTTTTTTTTTTTTTTTTTTTTTTTGAGGGTATTTTTTTTTTTTTTTTTTTTTTTGAGGGTAGCAGTCCGATAAAAAAAGAAATAGCAATGCATCAATTTTGCCAACTAGATTACCCTTAGGATTAAAAACGATTTTGTTTTATTGATATAACAGCCAAGAACTAGGCAGGTAAGTCTCATAAATATCTCAAAATCAGTTAAAACTCATCGGAGCCATCTAAGTTAATCTCAAGAGTTTCACATGCCGATTCCAAATTCTTGTACCTTACTATTATTATTTAACTACTCGTTAATTACCTATTCTTTATTTTCATTTTTGTTCCTTTCCATACGGCATGACTTTCTCCTACCTTTTTTTAATTTCTCGACTCCAATTCCATTAATCGCACGTTCAAGCATCATACGACAGCCATACAAGTCAGTTACTGCTCTGGCTTCCTAAACTATGCAAGGAAATGAATGAAAATTACGAAATCTTAATTTTGCTTCAGACTGACTTTTAACAGACTCTATCCACCTACATTGGCAGAACACATTTTCTATACAAATTTTTCTGGAGTTGATTGCTGAGAAAATAAATTGACAGACACAGATAGATATGTTCTGGTCCTTCTGTTGCTTAATTGACTTGACTACTGTAAGCAAGTTAACAAAAATCCAAGACTGGTCAATTTTTTACCAGTAATTTTTCGTTGGCGAGCATTGACAATGGTATCAACATCATAGAGCAGGAACATTTCAGTGAGACCTTTCATCTAGCAACTCGTAGGCATCTCGTTAGTAGGAAGAAACTGCAAACTCATTATAAAGGGATGTCGTTTAATCTTACAAAAGAACCGGTCGTTGAGACGAACGACAGAACGAGCAGAATGCAGCAATAGGCATACTTATTATTTGAAGCGCAAGTATGTCTTTTTCTATTTATTTCCAAATAAAAAATTCGGTTAGCATATGATCTATCTAGCTGTGTAGCTTTGTTTCCACGCTGTCGTTCTGTGTTGAGGTTTGGGAAACCACGTAGCTTCTGCGAACTGACCAAATTGCCCTTCATTTTTATCTTAATCACCTATCGCGATCATACATTATTGTGGTAAATTCACCCCTTTTTGGGAAACTTTATATTCAGGGCCATCTCGATATTTTTTTTGCCCCTTCTGAAGACAAAAGCATCCCTTCTTTTCCAGAGTTGGTTGGGGCAATCTCGATTAAGTCCATTACAGTAATTTCACTACTTCCTGTGAACTTTATAAAAATAATAGAACAAGAGAGAAATTATCTCCTCTTTCCCTCTTCAATTTTAAACCCGACTGACTAAGGAAGGTCGAAAGGGAAGGGAAGAAACCGAAAAAGGCAGAAGCAGAGAGCTATAAACTAAAGGACAGCAGATCACAGAATTACCACCAGCAACACCACCACCACCACCACCACCATCACCACCAACAGGATGTTCAAAATCTTCAATAGAGGGAAAGAATCCGTCAGCGATTCCTCACCGCAAGCCTCAAATTATTCATCTCCATTGACATCGCATTCTTTGTCGGCGTCTCCGGTGACTGGGCCGGCGAGACCAATCAGGCTGGTCTACTGCGATGAGAACGGGAAGTTCCGTATGGATGCAGAAGCAGTTGCCACGCTCCAGCTGGTTAAGGAACCAATCGGCGTCGTTTCGGTTTGCGGTCGTGCTCGCCAGGGCAAAAGCTACATTTTGAATCAGGTAATTTTTCTCACATATATTTGCTCGAAGGCATAGTGAAAATTTTGGTTTTCTCTCCTTGCTGTTTTGAACTCTAGGGATTTGGTTGGTGTTTATTTTTTCTCCCTCCACTATATCTTCGTTTTCTAGAGGAGGCCATGTCGTTTTTTTTTTTTTTTTTTTTTTTTTTTTTTTTTTTTTTTTTTTTTTGAACAATTTTTTTTTTTTTTTTTTTTTTTGAAACAAATAGGTGCATAAATTCTGCTACTGAGACATTTTTTTTTCTTGTTTCTGCTAAGTCCCTCCCGAGGGCCCACATTTATTGTTTCTGCTCAGTTACTTGTGAGCAGTAGGAGTGAGGGTTTGTTAGGGTTGGCAAAGTGTTTGTTTTAACAATGGAAGTGAGTAGCAAGGTGTTTTTGGAGCTGCCTCTAGCAGTAAGTTGCATCCAAAGCGGAAACTTCTAATATAATCTAATTTCTAGATAGTCCTCAAATCAACTTAGCAGAGAGGTTGTTTATATGTTCAAGGTTAGCTGGCTGTTGTTTGGCCATTTTATCTAGGCAATTACAGGTGAATTGATAATAAGAGTCTACTCTTTCGGACATTTCTTTATCTTTTAACGCATTTTTGCTTCATGCTAAATGTGTTACTGAAGCGGTAAAATTTTGAAATTTTTTCCTCCGCAAACTCGCACCTTGCATCCTAGGACATCATTTACCTTGTAGCAATTTTAGTTGAATCATTTATCAATTTTAGAGGCCGTTTTACTAGACTTTGTTTATCGGGACTGTTATGATTAAAGTTCACATTTGTTTCTTTACCTGGTTCACATGACTGTTGAGATTGTCATTTATCAATTATTTTAATGAAGACCTATACTTGGGTATGTGCTGTAGCTTCTTGGAAGAAGCAGTGGATTTCAAGTGGATTCATCTTATAAACCATGTACAAAAGGACTGTGGTTGTGGAGTGCGCCCTTAAAGAGAACAGCTCTTGACGGAACTGAATACAATCTGTTACTGTTAGATAGTGAAGGAATAGATGCTTATGATCAAACTGTAAGTTTCATTTGCTTTTATGACAATATCTTTTCAGTCATTTATTTTCATTAGTTCAAGAACTAAAGGGTGACATGCTGGATTTCATTCTCTTAACATTTGATGATTGCATTTGTCTTTTAATTGATATCTCCTATTAACATATTGATTAATTTGTAATAAACTATTACACTTTTGCTGCTATGACACCTTCATTACCATATGTTTTTTCTTTGCCAGGGGACATACAGCACTCAGATATTCTCCTTGGCAGTTCTCTTATCGAGCATGTTCATTTACAATCAGGTTAGAAGACTTATGTCAAGGCCTTGGTCATTTTAACCCGCCCTCTTCCCAAACAAAACAGCACAAGCTGCAATTATATTTGACGTTTAAACATTGTCTCATTGGTACTTTTTGTTGGATCTACCATTCACTTACCTATTAATTTACTTCCATTAGATGGGTGGTATAGATGAGGCTGCACTTGATCGTCTCTCTCTCGTCACTCAAATGACAAAACATATTAGAGTGAGAGCTTCAGGAGGAAGGACTACTGCTTCAGAGATTGGAAGTTTTTCTCCTATATTTGTTTGGCTTCTGAGGGTATTGACTCTAAAATATTTTATTCTTGTGTGGCATATTATTTTTCTTCAATGTTTACATGTTTATAAAACATGGGTTTTTGATGTCATAAAATTAGTTGATTTTATATAATAAAAAAAAAGCTTACAAGGATGGCTTCTTGCAGGATTTCTATCTGGACTTGGTTGAAGATAACAGGAAAATAACACCCCGTGACTATCTAGAGCTTGCTTTGAGGCCAGTTCAAGGTACTGGAAGAGATATAGCTGCCAAAAATGAGGTAATATCAAGCATTGATTTAAGTTCTTATGCAAGTAATTTGATAAAAAAAATTCTCTCCAGTTATCCGAGTTAACTTTGAAGTTGTTAGCATTGCATTGCTTCTAAGTGGCAAAGATGCATTTGCAAAGGAACCACCATTTTGTCAAATGTGTTGGACATTATTTTTGTTCATATTAATTTCTAGGAATCCTTTACCTAGATTGAGATGAATCGACACTGCATTTTCTGATTCTTTTTAAAATTTTTTATATTTATGTTTGAGCTGCTAATTATGCAATAAAAATTATTGATAGATTCGGGACTCCATTCGAGCTCTCTTTCCAGATAGAGAATGCTTCACCCTTGCAAGGCCTTTGAATGATGAAGAAGATCTTAAGCGACTGGATCAAATATCGGTAAGTGATGTCTACAGCTCAGTGTGTGTTTAAGATAGTAACCAATGATTGGGTAGTAATCTTATGAGCCCAAAAAAAAAAAAAAAAATGATGTTACAGCTCAGTGGTGGTGTTTAAAAGATAGTAACACACATGATTGGGGTAGTAATCTTATGAGATACGCCAAAAAATAAAAAAAAGACGAGACGTTATTTTTGTTGTCTTTCACCTGTACATTATTCTTTTTCTCTATGTCTTGATGCAGTTTGGACAATTAAGGCAGTGTTCAGCAGCTGGCTGGATGCACTGACAAAGTTTGTTTTTGAAAGAACATAAAGGCCAATGCAATTTGGGGCCACATAATGACAGTGAGACCCGAGTTCTTGTAAGTAAATCACAGAAGTCTTGTATTATGGAGAAGGCTCTCAATGGTGCAACCGTGCCCCACAATATCCTCTTCATGGGCAGGTTTTGTAAATGTTTTTGAGTATCGTCATCTCGTCATGGGAAAAAATTTAAGGCAACAGAATCATGTTAACTAATATGTTCCCAAAAAAAAAAAAAAAAGAGAGACGTTATTTTTTGTCTTCCATGTACATTATTCTTTTCTCTATGTCTTGAATGCAGTTGGACAAATTAAGGCCAGTGTTCAGAGCTGGACTGGATGCACTGACAAAGTTTGTTTTTGAAAGAACAAGGCCCAAGCAAGTTGGGGCCACCATAATGACAGGCCCGATTCTTGTAGGTATCACAGAATCTTATTTGGAGGCTCTCAATAATGGTGCAGTGCCCACAATATCCTCTTCATGGCAGGTTTGTAACTGTTTTGAGTTCGTCTCTGTCATGGAAAATTAATAAGGAAAGATCTTCTACAATATGTTTCAGCCATTATAAAGTTGGTTTCAGAATATTATATGAAATTGGTTAAATTAGTATCAATTGAAGCTTTCATGAACACTTACTACGGTTATGTATATGCATTTCCAATATGGACTGTGGAGCCTCACCCAGATGTCATATTCTCTTGATTACTGGTGTCAATGGGTTGAATTCATTGTCATATGAAACAACTGAGAGGCCTCTCTTTTCAAAAGGAAAAAGAGAAGGAAAAACCATTCCAACTAGATCTGTTTCTTATCATGGTTAGTAAAGTAAGAATAGAAGGAACAAGTAAAGAGTAAGATTCTTGTGCTTTGATATGCATAACAAATTATAGTTAAGGAGAGAGGTAAATCTTCATGTGCCTTGATGCCACCACCTAGCTTCATCACCTTTCTAAGTCATGCAAAATCTTTTCAGATGGATAATCTTACAAGCTAGAATCAGGAGTTATATTCTTACAAAAAGGTGAAAGATCTTGGATTAGAATCCAGGGCTAAAATAGAAGATGAATTTTTTTATTTTATTTCAGAATCGATGGATATTTAAATTTCACATCTGCTAACTTGTGTCTTGCGCGCACATAAAAACTGCTATTTGCATTCTGAGGAAGTGGAGCTTCATCCATTTGGGTTTTGATGAAATGTCTTTCTGGTTATTCTATGTGCTTGATAATGTTGTCTCTTGAACTTTTCTTTCCCTTCTACTCTGCTTTGCGTTTTCCTTGTTAGAACTAGGTATATATGATATATAGCAGACAATTTTTTTTCTTCATAATAACTTGCAACTCTGAAAAGAAGTTCACTGTCGAAGTTGTTATCTAGCTTTAAATAATACACTTAAAGTGCTGCGATTTCTTTGTTCTTTTTTCAGAGTGTTGAAGAAGCTGAGTGCCGAAAAGCTTATGATGCTGCCATCGAGGTTTATACGTCCACCTTTGACCGATCAAAGCCACCTGAGGAGGCAAGTGGATCTTTTACCCTAATTATTTTTTTCCATGATTTTATTCATTTTCTAATTTCAGTAATGGCAGATTGCTCTGAGGGAAGCACATGAAGAAGCAGTTCAAAAATCACTTGCTGCATTTAATGCTAATGCTGTAGGGATTGGTACAGCAAAGAAAAAATATGAAGCGCTTCTCCAGAAGTTCTTCAGGAAGACATTTGAGGTATGGATGCTTAGAGCATGAGGTGTTGAATGAATGAATCAAAGACTTTGTTATGGTTATTCCATTTTTGCGTTGTATGTGGTGCGGCTAGAACATTCTCGTGCTTGGAAAGTATGCTGTAGATTGTTGAAATTTCTATGCTGTAGTTTACATTAGAATGTTGAGGGCTTAAGCTATATTCTCAGATGGGTTTCATACAATATGGTTCTTTATTGACACTGGAGTGTAAAAGAATATAAAAAAAGGGAACAAAGAAACAAGTTGTAGTTGCATAGACCAGGAAAATCTTGTTGTTTATTGGGTATTGATACAGGACTACAAGAGGAATGCATATATGGAGGCAGAATTGCGATGCTCAAGTGCTATACAAACCATGGAAAAGAGGCTCAGAGCAGCATGTTATGCTTCTGATGCAAATATGGATAATGTTCTGAAGGTAAACATCCACTATCTGGTTATTCTTAATCAATTATCTTTTTCCTTTTATTTATTTATTTTATTTTCTCATATTGCTAATGAGGTTGTTGGTAAATTTGAGCTTGTTAGCTTCTATATATATGAAAGGAGAGCATAATTTAAAAGAAAAAAGTTGGTTGCATTTGATCTCTTTTGATGCTCAAAAATGTTAAACTGATCAAGAATATGAGGGATAAGGGTGCATGCATATTTCTTAATGTTCGTTATTTTTATAATTTTTTTTGGTCTCTGAATGATTTTCCACAATTTTGGTATATGTCAATTATGGCACTACTTGCAGTTCTACTCATTTGTGAATGCTATGCAGGTTCTGGATGGGCTTCTCTCTGAGTACGACACATCATGTCATGGCCCTGGGAAATGGCAGAAGTTAGCCATTTACCTACAACAAAGGTCCGTATGTCGCTCCCTGGCTTACTGACTTACCTTTTGGTCCTTTTTAGGTTTTGTATATTGACTTCATTCTGAGAAAACAAAAATGAATATTTGCTATTTGTAATCTCCAGTTTGGAAGGTCCAATACGTGACCTTGTCAAAAGGCTTCATGATCAAATTGGTTCCGAGAAGAGTTCCCTCTTGTTAAAATGTCGATCAGTTGAGGAGAAGATGGCATTGCTTAGCAAGCAACTGGAAGCTAGTGAGAAACACAAGTCTGAATATATGAAACGTTATGACGAGGCTATCAATGACAAGAAGAAGCTTGCTGATGACTATATGAAACGCATATCTGATCTACAGAGTAATCGCAGTTCATTGGATGAGAGGTGTTCTAGCTTAGCAAAGCAATTGGAATCTGCTAAGCAAGAAGCCTCAGACTGGAAGAGAAAACACAGCCAACTTTTATCAAAACAGAGAGCTGATGAAGACCAGATCAATTCAGAAATTAGCGTTCTCAGGTCACGGAGCACTGCTACAGAAGCCAGGCTGGCTGCTGCTCATGAACAAACTAAGGCAGCTGAAGAAGAGGCAGCAGAGTGGAAACGGAAGTATGACTTTGCTTTAACAGAGACAAAAACTGCTCTAGAGAAGGCGGCTCTTGTGCAAGAAAGAAAAAGCAAAGAAATACAATTGAGGGAAGATGCTCTGCGAGAAGAATTTTCTAGCCGTTTGGCTAAAAAGGTGATGTCTAACTCTCTCTTTCTCTCTCTCTCTCTCTCTCTCTCTCTCTCTCTCAAATGATTTGTACAACTGACAAATGTTGTATTCTGATTTCTGTATCAATGAATGTGCAGGAAGAGGAAATAAAGGAGAAAAATCTGAAGATGGAGGAAGCTGAACAGCTTTTGACAACCTTAAACTTGGAGTTAAAGGTTTGTTTATTATGGAAGTGAATTATTATCTCTCTCTTGTGGATTTATCTCTGTTCCTCTTATTCTCTCAGTACATTTGCGCACACAGTTTAGTAATCTCAAAATATGAAACACTAGATCAAAATATTAGATGATACTTATGACAAATTTGCAGGCTGCTGAGTCAAAAATCAAGAGTTATGATTCTGAAACATCATCCATGAAGTTTGAAATCAAAGAGTTGAGTGAGAAATTAGAGTCTGCCAATGCTAGGGCCCTATCTTATGAGAGAGAAGCTAGGATACTGGAGCAAGAGAAGATCCATCTGGAACAGAAGTACCGATCTGAGTTTGAAAGGTTTGCAGAAGTCCAGGATAGGTGTAATCACGCTGAAAAGGAATCCAAGAGGGCAATTGAATTGGCTGATAAAGCACGTGCTGAGGCGGCATCTGCTCAAAAGGACAGGAGCGAGCTCCAGAGAGTGGCAATGGAAAGATTAGCTCAACTTGAGAGAGCCCAGAGGCATATTGAAAATTTGGAAAGAGAGAAAAATGACTTGGCAGATGCAGTGGATAGAATGCGCATTTCTGAAATAGAAGCTCTCTCAAAGGTCTCACTTTTAGAGACAAGAGTTGAAGAAAGGGAGAGAGAAATAGAGTCACTACTGAAATCAAATAACGAAGAGAGGGCAACTAATGTTAAAGCCCTACAGGTTCTTCTGGATGATGAGCGCAAAGCCCATAATGCTGCAAACAAGCGAGCAGAGGACTTATCTCTGCAGTTGGAAGCAGCACAAGCAAAACTTGATTTGCTTCAACAACAGTTGACTTCAGTCCGTTTGAATGAGTCAGCACTAGACGGTAAGCTCAGGGCTGCTTCCCATGGGAAACGTATGAGAACTGATGATGCTGAGATGGGGGTAGGATCCGTTCAAGACATGGGCGCAAATGACAGGATTGTAAGACAGAGTAAGAAATCGAGGAGCACAACAAGCCCTATGAAGTACACACAGCCAGAAGATGGTGGATCAGTGTTCAAGGGAGACGAAGATAACCAGAGTCAGCAAACTGACCAAGAAGATTATACGAAGTTCACGGTGCAGAAACTTAAGCAGGAACTCACAAAACACAATTTTGGTGCTGAACTCCTCCAGTTGAAAAATCCAAACAAAAGAGACATCCTTGCTTTGTATGAGAAATGTGTTCTCCAGAAGTCCTAAGAGTTTTGATTATTTGACTTGTATATGAGGCTGGTGCTTGTAATCTACTGGTAGTTTAATTAATAGATCAGTGTGAGCTTAGAGGTAAGTTTAAGTTCTGAATGGGCAATTATCTTTAACGTTTGTATTGGGTTTGGAAAGTTGATTTGATGTAACTGTAAGGGGTTTGTTCATGGTGTGATGAGGGTAAAAAATCTTTTATTTATCTCCTTTACTTTTCTAAATTGAATCTATGAATAGATACTGGAGTTGATTGACTGTGTGATGATTGATGTAATTGACACTAAGAAAGAAGAGTGGTTTCTTTTTTCAAGTTTTCCATCTTTTGGAGGGTAGTCTCCGAAAATGACAGATAGAAAGTGGATCCATTTTTTCTCACTAATAGTTGTGTGCGTCCTTTCGTTTGTTTTCGTGCTGGTCATTGTAGATTGTTCTAGAACCTTCTCATCAATCATTACTAATTTCCTCACTTATTTTTGTTAACAGATCAGGAACTGAATTGGGATTTTTAATTCAATCCTCAGTATTTTTGAAAGCTGCCTTGCACCTCAAAATCAAGATGAATTCTTTGATAGGGCGATAGGCTTTTCGCATTGCAAGATTGATCATAAAAACTATGTACAGAACGGTGAATTTGTTATGTTATATAAACTTTTCCTAGCAACTCAGAGATAAACTTTTCCTAAGAAATCGAATCGATTTGCGGTGTTCCGATTGTGATTCAACTATCGTAAGCAGGCGGCCGACAAATATGAAAACAATCAGAACTAGGCAGCAGAAGAAAATTTTTTTGTCTCATGAAAGGGAAACATTCCTTCTTGTTTGGATGACAGGAAATATTATATTATTCGCTTTGAAGAC
Organism: Jatropha curcas; assembly: GCF_014843425.1. The sequence continues at coordinate 35,195 of NW_023590807.1, forward strand.
AAATGATTGGCAGTTTCAAAATAAGATTTTCATTTCACCAGAAATCACTAAGGTGGGTTCATGCGTAGGTATAAAATTCACTAAATTTGCAATAATTTTGGAATCGAACTCAGAATTCTCGTTTCCTATATTTTTTAAGAGAAAAAGGAAAACCAACCAAACCACATGTAATTTATTTCAATTTCCATATTTTATTCCTTAGTTTGACCACGTATAAAATTGTACATGGAATTAAAAAAAAAAAAAAAAAAAAAAAAATGACAGGAAATATATATATTATTCGCTTTGAGACAAATGATTACGAAGGCAAGTTTCCTCAAAAGATTTTCAATTTCAACACCAATGAAAAGTCACTAAAGGTTGGATTCAATGCGTAGGTATACACATCTGAATATTCTAATTTGAAATAATTCTTGTGAAATCGAATCAGACATTCATCGTTATTTCCTATATTCTTTTTAAGAGAAAAAGGAAACCAACCCAAACCAACCATAATGTAGATCCTTAATTTTCAATTTTCCATATTTCTATTTTCCTTATTTAGACACGTTTAAAATGTATGGAATAAAAAAAAAAAAAAAAAAAAAAAAGAAGCAAGGAAGAAGAAAGATGCTTTAAATATAGTTGAAGAAGGCCATCCTAGAAAACATTACGTATAAAAACAAGAAAAGGTAAAGAACAAAACATCATCATTATTATTGAAATAAACATATATGTATTTTACTATATGTCTTCGAAAAAAAAAAAAAAAAAAAAAAAAAGAGCAAGGAAGAAGAAGATGCTTTAGATATAGTTGAGAAGGCAAATCTAGAAAACATTGCGTATAGCAACAAGAAGTAATAAGAACAACATCATAATTATTAATTGAATATCATATATGTATATATATGTCTGAGATACGATAAGTATCAAACATATTTATTCAGAAAAAAAGATTATAATTAACTGAAAAATACAATAATATCTGTATTTCATGTGAGAAAAAGAAAAAAAAAAAGAAGTTTGCATGATCACAAGCAAAATTACTGATATCTTGAAACAAAAACAAGTAGAAGTGCACCTCATTTCTGATATATGTATTTCTGGAAAAATTGGAGTCTTCAAGATTTATTTTATAAGGAGAGTACTGTAAATATTAAAGAAACAAACAAACAATAATAATGAAGTTAATCCCTACATCAAACTAAAAGTTATCTCTGTACATTTCAATTTCTACTAATTAAAAATGTAACCCACCACTATAACATTATTATCATCACATATTACCTTTGTTTTCCCTGCTTAATCATATACTAAACCCTACTGCAAAAATAAACAAGTGAAGAAGAAAAAGAAAAACTGTCGTTCATGAAGCTTAATCTTCCAATCAATCCGTACGTACCTTCACCTTATTCCCCGCCTTAATCCTCATTTTCACCAGCTAAAGCTATATCTCACTCTAATAAATAATTATATGTGTATGTATGCGATTGCTACATCAGAACAGCAGCAACAGCAACAACCAAAAACCAGTCCTTGTCATCCATAGCTAGCTAATTCTTTGAAGCTTTCCTTTGCTTGTTTCTGCAGTTAATCGAATATAGGAAGACCCATCACCTTCAACAACCAAATTTGGGATGAACTGAGATGGGCTTTCTCTGTTACGGCTTCCATGCCCATGATCATAAGAGATAAAAGCAGCTGGATTATAGTAATCAACAAGAATTGGATTCTTGTAATTAGTAGCTATAGGAATATTATTATTGTTGTTGTTGTTGTCATGGCCAATAACTCGATTTTTCAATTTCTGGTCGATGGTGCTGCTAGAACCGCATTGTCTAGGCTGAGTTTGGTAGAAAACCTTTGAAACGACCAACTCACCATCTTTTTCTTCTTCAGAGTTGCCAAGATGATATTGATGCATAACCCAGTTTGTCTTTTCAGGTTTTCTTTGCCTTCCATAATTTGTATAAAGAACTAAAATCTTTTTGAATCCTTTCACAGTTCCAGCTGAGAAAACTGGTCTTGTTTTTCCTGTTTTGTGCCATCTGGTCTCGCTCCCATCCTCTTCAGTATGCACTTTTCTGCGTTTTCTAGTTCCAGTTGTGTATGCCTTTGAAGGCCTATGAAAGAAGTGCCGGATTTGACCATCATTGCTTACTCCTGCAGTTATCATTACAATTCATCTTCATTTTAAAAAAATAAGGGGACTTCTAACTATTCACCAGAAAAAAAAAAAGATAAAACAGAAATAAATTTTAAAAAATCTTTATTTTTATTGATTTCATCCATAAATGGTTGGGTAGGTAGAATCTAAATAAGTTTTATCCTTTATAGAAAGTCTATTGGCTCAGATTATAATCTTGAATTTGCTAATTTTTCTAGATTTAATTAATAAAATAAATTAATTTTGCTAAAAAAAAAAAAAAAAGAGTGCAAAAAAAAAAAAAAAAGAGTTCTTGTTTCGAATATAGATATTATTTATTCCCATCGGCTACATACGACTATCTAAGCGTTCGGGTGGCATTCACCCTAACGTTACAAACTTTATCCGTTGAAATTCTTCAACATCCAGTCGGTTCGGACAACTCCTCACACTTAGTTTCACACACAACGCTTCATCCTGGTCCATTGGAATAGACAGATCACATTCCGGTTCGGGTTCATAATAACCGTGACAATGCCCTTATGAAGAACCTCGCTTTCCGCTACGGCATCCAAATGGGTTCCCTTAACCAAAAGCCACTGCCTATGAAGCTCCGCCGGACGTGCATTCTTCAAACATTCCCACGAGGCACGCGGTCAGGCCAGCCCGCGGCTACCTTACCACTGCTTGCGGACTTAATGGTTTCATGTTTCTAAGGTTCCCTTAACCAAGCCACTGCCTATGAGTCGCCGGCTCATTCTTCAACAGGCACGCGGTCAGAGCCCGGGCTCCTCCCACTGCTTGGGAGCTTATGGTTTCATGTTCTATTTCACTCCCCGATGGGGGTTCTTTTCACCCTTCCCTCACGGTACTACTTCGCTATCGGTCACCCAGAAGTATTTAGCCTTGCAAGGTGGTCCTTGTTGATTCACAAGGGATTCCATGTGCCTCATGCTACTCGGGTCAGAGCGTAAGTATATATATATATATATTAGTGAATGAAAGGACTTTAGGCTAAAAATCTTTTCCAATATAACACAAAATTTATGTTTTTAGGTACTATAAAAAGTCTGTGTTTGTTCTAAATATTATGGATTTAAAGGTAAAATATTGAGTTATTGATCTTAGATTATAGATAATGGTGAGGGGTTTGAAATTTACAAGGCTGATCTTGTTGTAATGATTTTTCATTTATTTGTTGTCAAAATGCAATATAATAATTTGAGGGCTACCTCTATATTATTTATGGATTGTTATTTAATTTTATTATTTTTACTTTTTTTTTTTTTGAAAATAGATTTTTCATGAAAACTTTATCTTCACATTTCAAATTGCCTTTTTAATTTCTTTTTATTTTTTCTTGTTACTTCTTGTTTTTGAATGAATTTGGAATCTTTTTTTTTTCTGCTTATAGATATTCTTTACTTTTAATTATTGATTTTTTATTTTCTTGTAAATATTTTAATAAATTGATGAGAGTGAATTTAAATTTATGTAAAAAAGGAGGGGATATGGAAATTAGGTAATGGAGTTAAAACAAGCATTACAAAAAAAAATTAAAATTTACAATTATATAAAACTTAAAATTGTTATTCTAAAACTATTTAATGGAAAACTTAACATAATTTTAAATAGTTAATTGAAATTAAAATGTAAGGACTATTAAAATAATATTTAAAAATAGAAATCCTTAGCTAATACATTATTTAGTATAATAAAAATACTAAATAGTATATAAAATACATTTGGGAAAGAACACGAAATAGAAATATGATATGTTTTTTTAACAAAATCATAGCAATTTTTACAAAAACATGTTAATTCATACACTCCACAAATAATATCCTAAAGGACTTACTCTGTTCACACTACATATAAAGGCCTGTTGGATTTATTTATTTATTTTTTTTTAAAGAGAATGACAAACATATGCACAAAATGAGGACATAATAACACATTTTTAATCTTTTAAATCAATTATAACAAAACATGCTGATTCATATATGTCTAAGGTGCAAAATGATTTATAGATTTAAGAAATAACAAGTTATCTCTCATATTAAAAGACTGACTAGAAATTAGACCCTTCACCTATAAAAGAGGCAATTAGCAATCGCAAATAAATTGCACACTTAAATTAGGTTGTTTACTTATAACATACTTTAAAAAAACTGGGCAAGAGAGAAAAGTAAACCCATGTGCTGTTTTATGTTTCTTTTAACTCTCTTACAAGAAATTATGCATAGATAAGGAGTATATGATCATCCAATGCACGAATTTCTCAACAATATTTAAAAGAATTAATTATCAAATTTGGAGTTAGAGTAGCAGAAGCATGCACCCAAAAATTGAGTGTAATCACATAGGGATCTAATTAATTAACAAGATATCATTCTCTCATGCAAGCTCTAAGCATTCTTAATCCATTTTCAAGGCTTCATTACAATATATATATAGCTGCTAATTAAGACCTAGTTATGCTATGGTTTCAAGAAAATAATCAAAGATCTAAAACAGAAAATTTTTAAAAGAAAAGAGAGTGAAACAAGTGGTTAATACCTGGTAGTTTCTCTGGATGTTTATAGCAAATTCCATTCTGTCCATCTATCGTTGGAATAAATTCATCAATTAGAGGATGAAGTTTGCGCATATCAGATAAAACTTTGGCCTCTAAATGCTCAAGTATTTCTTGGTCAGTCGGATCAAATTTAACTCCTGCTGGCAGTCCCGGTAAATCATTAATAATTCCACCTCCCTAGTAAATAATTTTTCAACAATCAAAGAATCAGACAAAAAGAAAGAAACAATTCATCAAACAAGAAGAGGACAATATATAAAAATGGGATCCAAGAAATGACTTACTAGAACAAAAAAACATTTATAATATTACCTGATCTTGTAATTCAAAACTATGGCCACAAGAAGGGCAAGTTATGCTTCGAATTTCATCAGTTTTGGTGTCAATTACAGTATTAATTTCTTTGTTGCTGGTTGTTGCTGTGACTAATTGAATCTCTTCTTCATCAACTGAGTTATTATTGCACCATGTCATTTCTGCACCTTTGCTCTTTGCCCATCCCAAAAAGAATCAAGATTCAAGACCAGACAGACAGATAGTACTAGCTAGCTGTCAATAAAAAAAAAAAAAAAGAAGAAGAAGAAGAAGAAGATTGAGATAAACACAGCTAAAAAGAAGGAAAAAGGAAGAATTGCAAGAAAAAGCAAAACTTGTCTCTTTTATAAATTACACGTTTTATGCGCTATAAAACCCAAAACCCACTTCTGGTATCTAGGCAAGGAATTTAATGCTTGTACAACTTTTCTTGCTTCTTTGATCATTCCTAGCCACTGCAGATTCTTCAACAGACAGAAAGGGGATAAAAAAAAACAACCAAGAGAGAAAGATGCAAGATTTGATAAAATAGGGTATAAAAAGAAAGAAAGTCGAAGGCAGATATTTATATATACTATAGTCTCTAGAAATAATTGGGTTGCTTGGACGTCAAGCTTGGATATTGTATTGTATGTACGCTTGCATCATAGAATATATGCAGTCTTCTTCTACAGATTGCTTTTAGGGCAAAATGTCTAAATTAAGGCTAGGATTAACATATAATTACTAAGTAATTTAATTCTTAGAAGCTTATTCATACTATAATTTTGGAAAGTTAATATATATATATATGTGGAAAGGAATTAATTAATGTAGGGTGGGGATGAAAGCTAGATGTTTTACCTCTTGGGAGAGAGATGGAGGGCTTTAGCTCTAGTGTCAACCTAGAGTATGCTTAAAGCCATACATGTAAAAATTTTTAGTATGTATCCCAACAAAAATGAAAATAACAATATGTATATATATATATATCACCTACTTGTATTGCAATTGTTTCTAATCCATTTCTTAACGTAGACTTCTTATATCAAGCAAGGTATATATCTCTCTTTTTTTTTTTTAATTTTTAATGATGTTGACTTTTTTATTTTTTAACACGAATTTAAAATTTAATTACAATTTAAAAAATGGATACTCTAATAAATTTTATTTATAAAGTCATGAGTATAAAAGCCTATTGAAACAGTTTTGCGTGAATAAACAATACTTTGTCATATTATAAAACTTTTAAATTAACTAAAATGATTAAAATTAGAGTAATTGGATATATTTTTTTGAATGTTTTGGGTGTTTGTTAATTATGAATATAAAATTCTAGTACAAAATTAATTAATTTGGTATGAACTTGTTGTAACTTTCTTTTTTTGGTGTATAGAGAAAAGAAAGATAGCTAGATTCTAGGGTTTGTAGAGCTTAATTAATTATATTAATAAATTATGAAAATAATAATATAATCCATACTAAACGCATGAAAATCAATGATTATTGAAAATAAAGGGTCAAGATTAATCCTTTTCAATACATTAATATTATCATTTACATTAAAAAAAAAAATCAAATTTTTTTCTTAATTCATTTTTCATTCCTCTCCCTTTCGCTACAAGCTTGTCGCGTTTGCTTTGGTCAGACGATGATGATTTATTAACGGTCAGCAAGTTCTGTAAATCCCTGCTGGATGCTGGGATTGCGAGCCAAAGAATGAGATAAGAAAGGATTAAGGATGTGATTGGTGACAGTCTGGCAACTGCAAAAAATCAAAAGTGAATATGATTGTAGACAATAATATGGTATCTGTAATTTTCTATGAATTATTAGGCGACATGTTGTGGTGTGGATATATATTTGGCCATTTGTGTTTCTTTCCAGCTTCTTAAAGAAGCTTAGCTACGCAACATCGCAAAAGCTTCTTTCTTAAGCTTTCTAACCTCACCTTTAACGTACAGATTAGGGTTTTGAAAATTTTTGTATTTTTCCTTATTTAAATAATTGAAAAAGTCTCCTGTTTCTCAAAAACAAGTTGAAAGCCAAATCAGAGTATATGAACACATGTTTTTGTTAGTATTTATAATTTTACATAAATGCATATACTCTTGAGTTTAAATTATATATGTATGAAAGGAAGAAAATACTTCAGCAATATATATGTATGTATAGCTATTAGCCAATCTGGTACAAAAGGAGAGTTTATAGTATGAATGGGTTGACGACCGACGACTGAGCTTTCAGTGATCTCCAACATGGACGCAACTCCTGTGTTAGAGCACTTTGAAGACTTCATTTTTTCTTCTTCAAGTCAATCCAACTTGGAAATTTTCTACTTACACAAATATAAAATCAAACTTATTGTATATCAAGAGTTTGAATTTCAGTCTCTCTCTTAATTGGAATCCACATCTCATGAAATATGATTAATTGACAATTAAGTTATTTAAATATATAACACCGATCCTTTTTTTTTGAAATTAAAAAGAAGAAGAAGAAGAAGAAGAAGAAAAGCACCTCCAAACATTCTGATAGGCAATGGGGCTCCATTGAATCTTGATTTAAAAGAGATGAGGCCCAATAGGCTATGGGCACTGGCGTGTTAATTATTGCCTTTCTGTAAAGGCTTCCAATGGGCCATATCATTATAGCCCATTTGTCAAACCCCCGAAAAGGAAGTACATACACTTATGATTAATTTAAATTATAATTATAAATATTTTTTATCTTTAAAAAAAAAAAAAAAAAGGTCAATGTTGCAACTTGCATCTTTTTCATTTTGAGGTTGAGGCTGTCTTCCTAATCAGGAAAATCGCAAACTAAGAATTAATCGCTCCATTGACAAAGACATTCCAACCACCATTATCTTAGTTAGGTTTATGTGACAAATTTTCAGATGTCTATAACTTCAAATTTTAAATTTAAAGAAAATTTAATTCTGTATAGAAAAGTTCAAACAAATTATTATCAAACTGGAAGTAGATTTGATTTGACCCTACCCATCACTTCATCTCAATCAGCTTAAAAAGTCCAACCAAGCTTTTAGATTGAAATTTCAATGTATTTATCATTTAGTTACGTGTATTAATTCACTCAGAATGTAAGGAGAGGATTGAATTTATTTAAAAAAATAATTAATTTAATTTCTTCAAAAAAGTGTTAATGAATATTATTCGTCTAATAACGAGTAAAAAATGCCTATGTGACGCAATTATACGTAAATGATTACAAATGCTAAGTATAGTCCAATGACAAGCCATCAAGGGACTATATAATACAAAGAGATGAGTAAAAACTAAAAAGAAAAGAAAAGGGTCCCTTTCACTCTCAAAGAAGATCCCCAACTCTATACGGAACAAATATTATAAATTCACCGCCCATAAAGACAAGTCAGCCGTCCCTTTTATGTTCTCCAACCCGAAAAAAGTTATATTTTAAAAAAATTATATTTTAAATTATGAAAATCTAGTCAATAAGTCAACTCTCCCTTTAAACATTATCTTTCATCTTAAACAATTTGAGGATTTGCAATTTGCAACCTCTTAATTCACGTATCAAACACATCCCTCAAATCAATACTTTTTTTTTTATTACTTTTGCTTCCCTAATTATCAAAATTAGATACATTTCTCCATTACCCAATTTTTCAAAATTGCTCTACTCCCTCACTAAAATTAACTGAATTGCTTAATTTTATTCTTTTTTTCTGGAATTGAATTTGGCTAATAAATAGATTCTGACTTCCTATGTACTTACCTCAATTTGTACACTGTTCAAAATAGCTGCTACTTGAACAATAGTGGGTCTGCTCTTCCTAGAATTACTAACACAAGCTGAAGCAACCTTAGCTAATCTAACAATTGGCTTCATGTCAGAAGGGATTGGGAGTCTGGGGTCTAAAATTTCACTAAACCTAACTTCTTTAATCAAAGGCAATGCCCATTTGACAAGTAAACCTTGTTCATTTCTCCTTCCCGTCAAAAGCTCCAACAAAACCACACCAAACGCATACACATCACCTTGTTTAGAAGGACCTCCTCCTGTTGGACTCCAATATTCATCGTCTACATACCCTAAAACGGCTCTTTTTTCATTAGGTGCCAAAGATGATAACCCATAGTCACAAACCTTAGCGTTAAACTTCAGGTCTAATAGAATATTTGCAGCCTTAAAACTCCCATGTATTACATTTGGTGCCATTCCATCATGCAAGTACTCAAGCCCTCTAGCCGCATCGGCGGCGATCCTTAAACGCCGGCTCCAATCTAATAATGACCCACCATCAGAATTTTCATGCAAGTAAAAATCCAAACTTGCCATACCAACAAAATCCATGATAATAATACGCTCGCCAGGTGCTTGTGAAAATCCCAATATGCGAACTATGTTAGGGTGGTGAGCTAAAGAGAGGGTTTTGAGTGTTGAAGAGAATCCAAAATCAGCATTTCTTAAAACAAGAGAAGGGTGTATTCTTTTAACAGCAACAAGCTTTTCTCTTGGCAATATAGCTGCATATACTGTACCTAAACGGCCTTCACCGATAATTCTTTGATGATTGAAGCCATCTGTTGCAGTATCTATATCTGTTAATTGATACGTGGGTGCTGAAACGTTGACTGAGAGAGATTCTTCAGATTCTACAGGTTTTTTTCTACAGGTGAATACGAGGACTAGAAGAAGAACGATAACAGAAATTGAAAGAACAGAGAGGAGAAAATCGTAACCGATTTGCCCGGCGGTATCCATTTTTACGATCTTGGTTATGAGAACGTTTGTGGGTGATAAGTTTTAATTTCTTGAAGAAATTTTGGGATTTATATTGAAGGAAGAGGGAAAAGAAAAGGCAGGGAGAAACAGAGGTATCTATTTAGCGTAAATGGGTATGCTTTGAAAAAGGGGGCTTCTTTCGGTAAGAAATTTGGAATAGTGTCGGTTTGATTTAGTTGTGTTGGTTCGCGGTTGGCCGCCCTTCGTTCTACTTTTTCATGGAGGTAAGTGGACGTATGACCATCTGAGAAAAATATTATCATACGGACTAATTTTTATACATCTATGCTAGCTTGTCATGCTTACGTAATTCTTGATGATTTGGTGTGCCCAAAATCAGCAAAACAAGAATGCTATCTTGTCATGCTTTGGCAGGTTCAATTCTTATTTATTAAAATGTTCTTCCATTCCAATTAGTTTATTCTTAATTTATTATAATTCAGAATTTCACACTAAATTTTGTAATAAAGAAGTCTCAAATTTTAAGAATTAGATTTCTCCTTAAACACATAATTTCCGCGGCCATAGGGTAAAACAGACGAAACAAGTCGCAGTCTTAAATATCCCTCAGCCCAACTCAAAATTCTGGCCAGCTTTAGACCTCATAGGCTAGTAGTATACAAATACAACGCTACTGTGGACTGGGTTAATGGCAATTCTTTGAACCCAAATTTCTAGATAGGCCCTAACAACAAGCCCATTTCGTACTAAATTAGCTAGAATGGTGCTTTTGATCATCTGGCTGGCAACTACTCCGGCCCACAAATTTATTCATTTAATGCTGGAATCAGGTTTCAATACTTGAAAGTACAGAACCCACCTCAATAGTAATTGCAGCACATAAGGGATAAATACTTTTTTTTCCGGGTTATAACTAAGAGAACTAAGAGGTGTAATCCTTCTCGAAATTAGAGTATAAATGTTTTTTGCCTTTCAAGTAAAATATACTTTTCGGAAATCAAACTTGTGTTCGCCCTTTGCTTTGGTTGCTTTGCAAATGGACCCATACATTCCCACACGTTCACCTTCTCGCTTTTGATTATGCAAACAACTAATATTTTATAAAGTTGAAGATAAAAAAATGATGTTACATTATCATAAAATATGAAAATGGAGAAGATTTAAAAGAACATTGCAATTCTGTTAAAATTCTATAATGTACAAGTGTCGGCTAACCTTTAATTTTGGAAATTGGATATTTTGCATGAGGAGAAAGAGGATCAATTTTGCTCGATAGCCAACAAAAAAGATTAAAAAGAGCTAAGAAATGCAATGCAGGCTAGCTACTTAACAAAATGTCACAGTCAATTGATAGCAAGTAAGCCATGGTGAATGCAGGCAAACAAGAGGCCGCAAAAGGAGCCAGCAAGCTCTTTCACATAAATGGGGAAGGGGCCATTAACCATAGGCGGGGACCAACCCTACCTAACTATTAAAAGTACCCAATTTACACCCGTCCCCTGATATAAGGGCATGTAGATTTGTGTAGTACACAAGCTAAAATCAGTAAATCGCCTCAAGCTGTAACTTTCCGCTCAAGTGTGATTCTTGCATTTAAAATTTGTAGTGTCCATACCATATTAAATGCACTACAATTTTTGCCAAGATTCCCACTTTTTTTGGATCTTGTTCTCATATATATCATAAAAACAGGATTTGCCATACTTGCCAATAAAAGCCCAGCATTTTCAAGAAATCAAGCTGAGGCAAAGGGGAAAAACCCCATCACTCTCAGCAAAATAATCTTTAATGCAGGGTACGACCCCGTCTAAAGGAAAATTTTCAGCAGTAATTTACTTTACAGTGTAATAGTAACACCTCATTAATAACTTAGCAACTCCTTTTCTTTCTTCTTTCTTTTTTTTAACCCCCTCTTCAGAAACTACCCTATCATTTGGACAGAAAAACTTCATCTTTCCTTCATTTTTGTAAAGCAAACACCAAATCGAAGTGGAAATGGGCAAGTTGGCCCAAGAAAAAGAAAATGTTTTGAAGCTAAGCTCATATTCTGCTGCTCCAATATCAGACTTTGCGACAAAACTTGATCGTAATTCTCAAGCTACACTCCCCTGATCTGAGCCATCCTCATAGTAATATGGCGTCAATTTCCCATCTTTTTTTACAGTTTTGAGCATGTTCTCTGGCACAATTTCTTGCAGCATTTTTACAACCCTTCTCATCGATGGTCGGTTGATGGGTAGGGGACCGGTACAAAGAATGCCAATGTTGAGGACTTTGCATATCTCTTCTTTGAAACAAGAATCCAACTTAGGATCAATAACATGGTCCACTCCTTTCTGATCTAGAGTGGTGCACACCCACTTGACCAAATCTTTCTCACCGAATTCTGGATCAACTGGAAGTTTCCTTGTTACCAACTCAAGAATAACCACACCGAAGCTATAGATATCGCTCTTCTCATTCACTCTAAGTGTGTAAGCATACTCTGCAACAAGTGAACACAAGAAGTGATTATTTTGATATATGTGGAATTAAAAATGGGTATTTATATGTTCTGATTGTCAGAGAACAATTCCTAGGTTGCAAGAAGACATAACATAATCACTAAATATTATACAGAGCATTCAATTAATTAGATGCAAATATTAGATTAAAAGTAATTAAGCTAACCTGGAGCTATGTAACCACAAGACCCTGCAATGACGGACATGGATTTAGGCTTTCCAGTGGAATCAACAACCTTAGCAACACCAAAATCCGCAACTCGAGCTCCAAAATCCCCGTCCAACAAAATATTATTGGACTTAACATCTCTATGCACAATTGGAGGAACACAATCGTGATGCAAATAGGAAAGCCCTTCAGCTGCATCTAACAGAATCTTATACCTTGTTGGCCAATCCAACAATCCTCCCTTACTACCATGCAATAGATCACCTAAACTGCCATTGGACATATACTCATAAACTAAAAGTTTACAGTCTTTAGTAGTGCAGCAACACCATAGCTTAACAATGTTCTTATGCCTAATCTTTCCCAAAGTCTCAACTTCTGCATCGAACCCATTATCCTGAACTTGACCTTTTTCAACATCATTTTCATCGCTATCCTTCTTGGCCCCTCCCCAGAGCTTCTTTACTGCAACTGCTTCACCATTGCTAAGAACAACCTTATACACTTTCCCTGACGCTCCGCTCCCTATAATATTATCCTCATCAAGAGAAGCCAAGATCTCGTATTCACTAAAACCTAATTTGTGAAACGACATTAGTGTCCATTTTGACTTGTCAATAGCTCTTGCATTCTTGAAATTTCTGTACTTGAAATAGAACCAAGCAACTCCGATAACAAGGACTAAAGCAGCAAGTATAAAAATGGACTTAAGCAGCCAAGCATAACCTTCCCCTTTACCTTCATCCCTTCCATCACACAAGCCCTCAATATCTCCGCACAAGCCAGGATTTCCAAGAAAACTACTTTTGTACATTTCCTTAGCAAATAAAGATGGAATTGGACCAGATAGCCTATTATTTGACAAATTGAGCTGATTTAACTTCAAATTCTGCAAGCTAAGTGGGATTTTACCAGAAAATCGGTTGGAAGACAAATCAAGATAGTTAAGCACAGGCAACCTTCCGATTTCGGCTGGAATCTCCCCTGAAAACTGGTTGTTAGCCAAATTAAGCTCATTCATTTTCTTCCATGAATCAATTCCGCTAGGTAGATCACCAGAAAGCAAATTACCATGAAGATCCAGACTACCTAATTGCTTCAGATTCACTATACTCCCTGGCAAAGATCCACTGAATTGATTTTTACTTCCAGAAAACGATCGAAGATTCTCTAACCACCCAATCTCCTCCGGTATGTTTCCAGTGAAACGATTGTTATCAATAATCAACATCGACAAATTTGCTGCACTGGAGATGGTTTTAGCAATTTGACCCGATAGTGAATTGTTAACGAGTTCAACAAGGTATACATGAGGCAGGCCCCAGAATCCAGCAGGCAGTTCGCCAGATAACCGGTTATGCCCCAGCCGGACTCTGCCCAAGCTCTGGCATGCACTTAAACTTTCCGGTATTGGACCCGAAAATGAATTATATATCATTAGAAGCTCCTCTAATTCGCCCTTTGCGCACAAAGTTGCTGGGATTTCACCAGTAAATTGGTTGCTTGACACGTCGAACCATCTCAGTGGCGAGTTTTTCCCTAGGTTCTGTGGTAACTCACCAGTGAGTTTGTTACGAAACAGCCTGAGTTCGTATAACCGCGGAGAGTTTGCAATGCTTGAAGGCAAGCTCCCTTCGAAGTGATTCTCATAAAGATTGAGACTTTCTAACGGTAACTGGCATAACTCGTCCGGAATCGGCCCGCTCAATTGATTCATCGACGCGTCAAGCAGCCTCAATGCGGTCAAATTCCCCAACCCTCGTGGCAGCTCCCCTGTCAGCGAGTTGTTGTAGAGCTCGATTTGGAACACGCTAGACAATCCAGAGAGTGAACTCGGGATATTACCGACTAAATTATTGACCGCAAGGTCCAAATCTTTGAGTTTCTTTAGCTGACCCAGAGAGTCAGGGATTTCACCGACTAGATTACATTCAGTGAGCCACAAAATCTCAAGGTTAGCCAAGTTTCCAAGCTCCGGAGGGATCCGACCCGGAGCAAATGGGTTATAAGACAAATTCAACATCTTTAGAGTAGTAATGTTACCCAAAAATGGCGGTATTACTCCATCAAAGAGATTATACACGAGAGAAATGACCTCAAGTTTTTGAAAATGACCAAAAGTTTCGGGAATATCTCCAGAGAAATTGTTTCCTGTGAGGTCAAGGTACTTCAAGTTAGGAAGGTCAGCTAAAGTGTGAGGAAGTGTACCAGTGAGATAGTTCTGAGCGAGATCGAGATGTTCAAGATTCTGGCAAGCAGAAATGTCAAGAGGAAGAGTGTCATTAATGGAGTTATTGTTGAAGGAAATGAAAGTGAGATTTTGCAGACGGCAGAGGAGGGAAGGGAAACGACCACCTATATTGGCATTAGATAGGTCAATGGAAGTGACGGAGCGAGTAACGGAATCACAGCCGACGCCGGACCAAGAACAAGGGTTGTCGTCGCGGTCGGACCAGGAAGAAAGTGCGGAGTCAGGGTCAGAAAGAGAGAGCTTAACTTGGTGGAGGTAAAGTCCTTCTTGGTTAAGAGAAAGGGAAGGAACGGGAAAGAGGAGTAAAAACAGAGAAAGGAAGAACAGAGACATAGCTGTTATTGGTTAGTTCGTTCGTGAATGTTGGGTTGAGAGAAAGAGAAGGGAAAGATTGAAGAAAGCTTGAGGAGGGTGAGAGTTATGGGGAGTAATATAAGAGAGTTGAATTTGAAAGGAAAATGAACCATTTGATCGTGGGCTCCATATGTGGTTCTTCTTCTTTATTTACATGAATGAACAACTGATTATCAATCATTCTTTCTTCTTTCATACAAAGTATCACTTTTTTTTTTTTTTTTTTTTTTTTTTTTTTTGCCATTCCCCTGCAAGACAACTCGTGCCTAATTTGTATCATACTTTGTATGGATAACATCCTAAACAGAAATTTTTTTTGTCTTGTGTATTTTTTCTTTTCTTTTTTTTTTTTTTTTTTTTTTTTTTTTTGCCTTCTTGCAAGACAACTCGTGCCTAATTGTATCATACTTTGTATGATCCATCTAAATCATTTTTTGTCTGTGTATTTTTCTTTTCTTTTTAATGCAATTTGTGCTTAAATACGTGAAAATGTATATTGTATTCATAATCTATTTGAAACAACTCAAAATGTTAGTTTAGTTGGTTTGACTCAGCTTTGTGGTCTTCATTTTGAACTCAAACTAATAAACATGGTATTGATTGGGCAGACATCAACTTTCGTACGAGTGAGAATATAAATTTAATTTAAAGATAAAATCTAATCTCAAAAGAATTATACCTTCAAATTATATCAAAAGAAAAAAAATTTTGAAACCCGATACCTTCGTACTAAACTTAATCGGTAGATATTTCTTATTTACCCTATTATCGAATTAAGAGTTATTTTAAGTCTAAATTCCTCTTGCCTTTGTTTAACATTTTGAAAACATTTTATTTTCGCAAATATGATTTAAAATAGAATTTAATGAATCTTAATTCAAAATTAAAACTTCTATTTAATAAAAAGAGAAAAAGAGATTAGGGTTCTTTTTTCTTTAATGCTTCCCTCAAAGATTAGCATTTATTATATATTTAAAACGTCTCTCGCCTAAAGAGCACCACGGCATCAAGTTCTGTAATTCAATTAATTCAATTACAATTCTTATTTTCTATTTTCATTACTTCCGGGAACCAATTAAAAAAGGAAAAACAAAATAAAAACGAGATTATGTTTAAAAACATGCAAGTATTATCATATATCACATGGCGGATGGGACTAAAAAAGGATAGAACTAGACGGATGGAATAAATTGTACTTTGGACATGTGTACGGATTCAAAGACAGCTCCTACTCGTTAGCCTGTTCTTCAAAGCTTTTTCTCACGCAACCGCAAGATAAAGGTCCGGTGCGTTAATTTGGTCGGAAAATGGAACTAAATTAGAAATTAAATGCAAAATGAAAATCATTTTAAACAAGTAAATACTAAATTAGAACTTGATATTTGATTTCCAGCCATGAATCAGCAATGATAACCAATTACTAATTACAATTCCCATGTATAAAATTACTACAATTATCACTTGTTTGGGATTAATTAATTACTAAGGTCAGTGAATAGTGTTTTGTGTTTCATTGTCAAACACGGTCAAAAATAACCTGCTGAATGTTGTGTGGTCCGGACTGAGGACTGCACATCCGACATTGCAAGAGAAAGGTAAATGGTCAATGGCGGTCAAGAGCGAAACGACGTCATTTTCGAATATTAGACTTGGAAACTAATTATTATTGTCTCTTGCTTTTGTCCCGTTTACTACTTCAGACACTATCATAGTATCATGAACATGTAGAGACGTGCTTAGAAATTTTACAAAATGTTTAGCAATGTTACAAGTAATTAGTAAATAATACTTGTAGATTAGAGGTAATTAAGTTGGTCTACCAAACGAGAAGACAGTGTGGAAATTTGGTCCTTCCTTGTTTAGGGGTTATTATTGATTAACCAAACACCAGAATTAGCTTAGAAAATTGATGTCATGTTTTTGTTCCCAAATTGCGTGTTTTAGCATATACTTATAATTTATAATTTGAGAGTAATTTAATTTAAAAAATTAATTTACTTACTATATATATTTAAATTATATTTCTTAATATATCCGCGGTGAAAATAGATCATTGAACCAAATCGAAGGTATTTAACTTATCTCCGCTAGGCTTCATGTCCCCGGTACATCATAGGCTATGGTAGAACCTGGTGCAGATTTCTGAAAGCATTACACGCGGCAAATTAAGAATCAGTATTGCTACTGGTCATGTCGCGGACTAGACTATATGTGACGCCAAAATAGTTTTGATTGCTATATCTTTTAACCAAGTCATTAGATCAACGTCCAGGATTCTCTGACTTCTCTTGACAAAGAATCTGGTGAACTCTGCACCTTATTCACAATAATACAGTTCCCAATTCTTTTTTTTTTTTTTTCAATAAAAACCCATAATTTGGTTTTAAATTTTTAATCGCCCTGGTTTATTGGAACGTGCGCAAATTTGCTCTTATTACAGTTTCTTTAACAATAACACATTGTATGGGATGGAGGGAATTTCAAATTTCTAAACCTTGAACTTGACATATTTGCACTATGATCGTCGTAGCCTATAGGGGCATGTACTGTTCAAAACAAACAATTAAGTCAAATCAGATTAAATTAATTTAAACAATTTAATTTAGTTTTTTTTAACTGTATAAACTCTAATTAAATGAAAGTAGTTTTATTTTACAAATTTATTTAGAATAAAAAATAAATCAAAATAAAGTTAAACCGAAAGAAGAGATGGGTGGTCAGTGAAAAATCCATCAAATGGTCAGATTGGAAAAACCGAGAATGAAATTGAGTTCCAAAAAGGGGACAGCAAGTACCCAGAATTGCATAATCAACAGTTAGAATCAGAAAAATAAAGAGGAAGGAGACGAATGAGAGAAGATATAGTAACTGGAGAGGTCAAAAGAAAGCAGTGATCAATATCTGCAAATTCTTATGAAAAACCTTTCTCATTGTTCCAAATTTTTCCTTTTTTAGGACAATATACTATAAACTGAGATTGGATTGCCAAGTTCCAAACCCCTCCACTAACTATCCACTTTTTTATATTTTCTCCCAACATGCTCTTCTCTTTAGGCCTCACTGTCCCACCTCGTTCACAACCTCCGGTCGACCTGTTTTAATGGCTTCTATGTGATGTTAGTGGGTAGCTTAATTACCCTATAGATTGCCTTTAGTTTCCTTTGAACTTTATCTCAATGTTACGTACCATAAAATTACTATTTAGATACTAAAACAGATAAAAATAAAAAATAATTGATTTTATCGAATATGTAAAAAAAAACAGACGTGACTATGAGAGATGAAAGAGGTGGGTCTATTTTTGCAGCCACACGCTTGCAACTTGACAACATGACTAAGGGAGTTTGCGTATGCCTTCATTCAATTATTTTATCATATCAATTCTTGTGCAGTCACTTTTCAAGTTGTTGCCTTTTCTCCATGGCTCATGTCTATTAATCTCCCTTACAATTTCTTTTTCGGCTACCCCGAAAAAGAAAAGTTTTGAATTTTATTGAGCTTCTGTTGATTGAATTAATTCAAGGATTAGACGATTGCATTTTCTGTTGCTGGTAAGGATTTTAATATGCAAATCAGATTTGTAGTTGGGATGTCTTATAAGACCCACCAACTCAGAATTTTAAGATCCAATCTATTTATTGGCAGCATTGAAATTTGAGAGAACTAGGTTTAAAATTTGAATTGCAGAGTTTGGTGAACTGAGTTATATAGAGTTGCTCCTTTGGTTGCATGGAATTTATGGTAGTTAAAGTCGTTATGGTTATGCATATTTATAAAACCAGCCAGAGTGCAATTACTGCAACTTACCCTCTTTATTCTCTATTGTATATATACATGTATATATTCTTTTCAAATTTTTATATTATCATTAGCAATTTAAGCATTAAAAATTTAATTATATAATTTTTTTTTAGAAAAAAAATGAGAGCATAGCTCAAAGAATAAACAAATTAAGAATATTCGAAAAAAGATTGATATGGCGAGTATTCACCTATGAAATTATTTTTAAAAAAAATCAGCAGAATAGTTAGCTTCACGATAAATATATTACATTGGGTAAGTGATTGCTTAATAAATTGAAACGAGAGAGTAAAATATCTGAAAATTTAATAATATAATATAATAATATTGATATTTTTATTTTAAATGATGTCCATTTATTACTATTTATTTTAAATGAGCATGACAGCTATTATGGGATTCACGGAATAGTAGCGAATTATTGGAAAAATCAATAATTCCCTTATGGATAAGGGTTATTAATTTAATTAACTTAAATAATTCAGGATTAACAAATGATAAATTAACTCTCTACTTAAATTTATTTGAGCTACACTCTTTTTTTTTTTTTACATTTTCAAGTAAAATTTATAAAAATAGGAGAGCTTTTAAAAAAAATAATTAAGTTTTAGAAAATAATGTTGATTTTTCTGAAGTGCACAAGAGATTAATTGTTGGCTTTTTGAGAGAGTCTTAAGCTGTCGTCATTTAAGGAAGCTGCCAAAATTATAATTTAAAGTTTAATATAGAAAGATGGATTGATGTAAATTGAAAAGAAATGCAACAAGAGGGTTCTTCTTCTGCTCTCTGCTGACAGTAACCAGTGACAAGTCATAAAACATTGAGATTCCTTTGAAGATAAGCCAAACCCCACCATAATATAGCTTTGCGACTTTTAGTCCACTTTCCTGGAATTTGTGATTCAGCCAAATTCTTTTCCAACTCGGCAGCTTTGTCTATCCCGAGTTATTTAGATTTTTTTTTTTTTTTTTTTTATTTTGAAATAACATTTCAAATTATACAAAATAATATTATTAAAATAAACATATAAAAATATCAATCACATCACATCTAATTTATATACATTTTAATATATTTAATTCTTACATTCACTTCAAATTTATTTTTATAGTGCCATAAGTACAAGAGATGTTTGTCTTAATTTACGTCAAATTTAATCAGACACCACGTGGAAGCTAGCAATTGCCATCTATCGGTTTCACCATTTTTAGCTTAAAATCATTAAATTATGTTGGTGGTTTTGCATTTATGGATTTTATCAGCAGCAATCAATCTCACCATACGGGTTGTTGTTTCCATGGTTCATTTATTAATCTAAAACACTCTTCACCGTTGGATCCATCTTCAGTCAATGCAGGGGTCCTATTCAAGCAGTAACTCCTCAACCACAATCCATCATACTTTAATCATGGTATCTAACAGCTATAATTTAATTCCTTAACTTCGCAGTTAAACTTAAAACTAACCAACCTAACGGAGTCAATAATCTTACAGAAGTTAGGCGGGCGTAATGAAGATGATGGGCTCGTCACGCGCATCAAAGATTCTTACAAAAATACTGGAAAGATTCGGTCAGCTTTTGCCTTGTTATTTCGATTTTTAAGTCCGAATTTTGATTCAAACCGAATAAATTAAATCTCTTTCAAATAAATGATCAAATCGAATCCAAATAGACCGGTTTGATTTTTGATTCAATGGCTGGTTTTGCTTCAAACCGGTGCATATGGCTGAGCTAAAGAAAGAAAAAGGCAGCTTTGAAAATTTTGTGGATTACAGAGTGATGATAATGTTTTTGCATGATTTTCTCTTTTTTGATTTTTACTCTCACTAGCATGAAGCCAATCAAATGTGTCTGCATATGAGTGAGTGTGGGTAATAAAAGGACACGTTATGATTTATGCTACAGAGGGGAAAACCAAAATCTATGATTGATTAAAATTTTCATCAACTTCGTTGAAATTAAAAAAAATGTCAGCAAAAGAAATAATTATTTTTTTAAAAAAAAACAATAATAATAAAGGGTTGGTGAGAAATTCCTAAGTAACCCTTATTTGAAACCTTTTTGTGAAGCAATTGATTTTAGGTAAAAAAAGGAAAAGGAAATAAAAAGCAGTTAGATGTCAACCTTTGTTATTATTCTTACAATGATTGCTTATAGTATATACTTCTAAACATTACAAGAATCTTAACTTAAAACAATATCTTGTCCTCAAAAATTAGCTAATGCATTTTTTTAAAGAGATGATATTTATAGATTCCAAGATATACACTATCTGATTAGGGCTAATTAATTTATGTCATGCACAAATTAAACTTTCAGTGAAGCAAAATTTTAAGATATTATATATTCAATAATACATATACTTTGAATTTATTAGAAAAAGTTCCAAACTTTATTAGAAATGTTACGAAGAGGTCCTTCTTCTCTGTGTTATAAATAGTATCAGGTAAAAAAATTTGAAAACGAAGTTAGCAGTACAGTATCAATAATTAAATAATTTGATTAACTAATTAATTCAAGATGCCAAAATTGTCATGCCAGGGTCTAGAGGTTAATCAAATCGAATAGTATATTATTGTATTCAAAACTTAAAAATTTTTTGAATTTTTTTTTTAAAGAGAATATTAAATGCACGCATGTTAGACAAAACATCTCCATCTTTAAGCTAGGACTAAATTTTACTTCCGTCGGATTGATTCATTGAATGATGAAGCGCTCCTAATGGTTATGCATTCCATCTATAAGGATCGAATTCTCTACTTTACTTAAAGGAGATGAGCGGTGAACTACTCATTTCAATACTCATCGGTAATAATACATGTTTCCTTATGTAATTTTGCACTTTTTCGCATAAATTAAATTAGGAATTTTTAAATCCTAAGACCTTAGTCTTGGCAACTAAATTCAGGACCTTGAACAGTAATAATTTAGATAGAAATACATTAGCAAATTAAAAACAAAATCAGAAATTAGTTAAAGAAATGATAAGTAGAAAGATGTTTAAATAACTGAAATTCCAAAAAAAAAAAAAAAAAAAAAAAAAGTCCTTGGCAGACTAAATCAGGACCTTTGAACCAGTAAAAATTTAGAAATAGAAAATACAATAGCAATTAAAAACAAAATCAGAAATTAGTTAAAGAAATGATAAGTAGAAAGATGTTTAAAATAACTGAAATTCCAAAAAAAAAAAAAAAAAAAAAACCAACCAGAGCGACCGTTCTAAGTCAAGTGATAACTTAGCCCATTCAAAAAAAAAAAAAAAAAAAAAAAAAACCAGCGACTTCTAAGTCAATGATAACTTCAGCTTCAAACTATATGGGTCTAAAAGATTAAAGCTAGTGGTCCAACCTCTAAAGACTCAACTTAGCATCTTCTAGTCACTATTACCATGTTTATATAAATAAACAATAAATAATAATTTCATAAGACTATATATATATATGTACTAGCAGTAGGCACTAGCCCACCATCTATTTAAGATTGGGAGCAATTTTTGTGGAACCCATAGCCAAGATTTGTGGGACCAAAACATGAACACTATTGCAAACTTCGAGGAAAATTTATATAGTTTTGATTTGTAATATAATAAGGTTATTATAAAAGATTCAAAAGAATAGTAATAGAAAGTGGAGGCTCCAACCCATTTTAGTCTGTTCCAGACCACAATCATAATTGTCCTCTTATGCTTCAAAGTTCAAAATTCATACCCACTATCTCCCACTTTTCACACTCCTTTTTCGAGTTAAAAAAGAAAAGAAAAGATGGGTCTTTTGCAATTTTTCTAGGAAAGTTTCTCTTCCTTCTTTGTGTATGGCTTTCTCTTCTTTTGTTACAAATACTCACTTTAATTCCTACTTGTGAATCATTAGTGGTGGTAGCTAATACTTGGAAAAAGATCAGAAAAATCCCTTTTGCTCTTTGAATTTTCTTTTGCATTTAGGGCACATTACCTTAAAAATATATAGAAGATCATGTTGATCTTGTTTTATATAAAGTTTGGTTTTTTTTTTTTATTTTGTAAATGAAGATAAATTAATGGCCAGCCAACATGCTAAAGTGTGATCCTTTAATCAAAGTGCTTCTAGATTGAAATGTGAAAAGGCCATGGCTTTGTCACCGACAAAAGAAGAATTTTTGCTTGCCAAGTGAAGAAGAGAAAAAAAAAAAAGAAGGGAAGGGTAATTGTTAATTAATAAAATTAATTAACACCTAATTAACCAAAATCGTATTATTATTAGTTCTAGCAATCATTAAGAGATCAAGTCTTTAGATGAGATTATTATGATATGCAATACCTTAAATATTGCTGCAATCATATAATGAAGAGAGTGATATCAAGTAATTGAATCTTGAGGCAACTTATTTTAAATAATTGTGTACTAAAATTTATGGGCAATTAATTATGAAATGCTAATAATTGGATTACAAGGCCATCTACACATGTTAATCACGTGGCTTGGTTAAGGATGTGGAGAATCAAACTAGACAGGGAAGCTTCAAATTTTCTCCTGCAATAAATTAATACGAATAAGTACCAAAAACAATGCTGATAGAAAGTGATAAGCGATCTTAATTTTTATGAATAAAAACACAAGTTAAATTTTGAAATAATATATTTTATTAAAAGTATAAAAAATTTTTACGGCTCTCGTTTGAGAGATTATCTTTAAAAAAAAAAAATGATATGAATAAATATATATAACAAGTAAAAGTTTTGCTCAGCCAAGACTAGGGACAAACAAGTGATTGATGGATGATTGGTAGGCATGAAATGGATATTGATAAGTTAAGTTGCTTGTTTGTTGTTGCAACCGCATTACTGGCTAGGCTACCACACATGTCTGGACAGAATCATTCAAGGTGGACAAATGGTGGTATCGGCGTGACTCACTTTGCTACTGACTGCACTTGTTACTTGTCAAACTTACAAACAAAACACAACCCACTTTCTATTTTCTCTTCTTTTCTTTTTCTATTTGCAAAAATTAAGAAAAAAAGCTAAAAAATTCCACTTTCTAGAACTGGGTCATTATCTCTATTCAATGCTTCCACGGCTCAGCTATTAGCAATAATAAAGCTCGAGGTTTTGGCAGTTTCTTGAAAAGTATTATAATATGGTCAAGAATGCAAATAAGAGAGAGAAAAGGGTGTCAAAATTTATTACTACTACGTTGCTTTCAATCAATTAATGACCAAATAATTAGTGTTAAGGTATGGCGGTCGAGATAGAAACCCTAATTGTAGTAGGTACTGCTATGATGTAACTTCTTGTCATGATATAATAGGATTGGAATTTGGAAGTAGGGATTTTTTGGCACCCATAACCCGTGACTCTACTTATGCATGCAGCTACCACTACCAGTCTAGCTTGTAGTAACTCTTACTTGTCCACAGGTATATATAAATTTCCATCTGGGTAAGGAAGGTATCCAATGTCCATTGCTCACTTCTAAACATAAAACTCTGGGAAAATGCACCATAAAGAAAACACAGAATGCAGAAATATAGCCCGCCATTATTCAGGGATAGGACTCTTTTACGTTTATATAGCTATAATGCCTAAACCTTCGGGCAAAATGTATAGATGTTAGCATATTATCCTTCTAGCCTCATGAATTTTGCAAAATTTTAATTATTATTCTGTATTTTCACATTTCATTAATAATTATATTTTTAGTTAAAATAAAATATTTTTACAGAGATTTATTTAATAATGACTTTATATTTTTACATTTCATCTTGAAAAAAAAATATAGTTATTATTAAAATGTTAAAGTGCAGTGTTATAATATGTTCTCCATAAAATTTAAAAGATTACAAGTAATCGTCAAAAGTATATGATCAAATTTATGCATTAAGTCTAAAATTTTGGATATAAATATGTTACTGTTCCAGTGTAAGTCCACTGACATTTTAGGTTTGGAAGTATTTGCTAAATATTACAATTGAAAAAATTTGTGAGAAGGTTAAAATGGGTTTTGTAAGAGTGTGGTAATGGGTATGTCATAATTGATGCTTGCATAACAAGAATATTTTCAAAAAGAGAAAAAAAAAAAATGAGAGCCTTTGGTCAGGTAACAAATCAATTGACTCAAGGAAGAGATTGAATACAAGTTTCAGGCTGTTCATTATTAGTGGAGGTGAAAATAAAGAAGAAAGAAAAAACAGGGTTTTGAAGCACAGTTTGTGGATATCTGAAACTGTGCATATTATGAAGTAGCGCACTAGAGTTTGTGTGTGTAAAAAGTTTGTCTCATTGCAATTGACACACCTCATTATCACATCAGCATATTTTCTATTTTTTTTTTTTATTTACCAAATATAAGAGTTAGATTACAAATTTGATTTACAGAGAACGCAATTTGTTAGAAGGGTAAAAAATCTTACGCTTCAAGGTTCAAAAGGATTAAACTTCTTGATTATACTGAAAAAAAACGAATGGGATGAAGGGAAAGGAGCATCATGTATGCATTATATGATTTATAGAGGGTTAAAGGAGATAAAGTTTAATTACTAGGGTCCATTTTTTATGGTGGGAGGATTTGTGTAATCTTTAATAGTCCATTATTACAAGTAATAACTAAGGTTGGCTGTCATAATTAAATTTTCAAAAAAGAGATTTAGCAATGCAATTTTGCAAATCCAATAATTAATATATTTTACAAGATGAATTTACATGATGATTGGTATAATAAAATTATCAAATTAAAATAGAAAAATTGAAAATACTTTTTAATGATTGCCTAATGGGCCGGTTAGAAAAAATCTTGTCCTGATAACTCCATCTATATATATATATATATATATATATCAAGTTCATATTGGAACATATACCATAACCATATATATCACTAATTGAAGACATATACCTAACCATTTGGACCAGATTCTGCAATTTCATGGCCCTTTTAAGAGCTCTTCTTGCTAATCTAAATTTAAAAAACCAAGAAAAAGGAATAGGAATCTTTTTAAAGACAAATGTAAACAACAATATTATTATGAACAATGTGAACTTATACGAAAAAAGAGAAAGGCAACAAAATGCATAGAAGCTGGATACAATCCATATCAACTTTTTCTTTATTATTATTATTATTATTATTATTATTATTAATGTATCTATAGATTCAATTTTAATTTCAAGAATTAGTTCATATTGGATAATGTTTAATTTAATTTCAAATATTAACTAAGTTAAATAAAGAAAGAGTTTTCTGATCTCAGCACTTGTGTCACTAAACACAGGACTTAGAGATTAGTGCTGATTATATTAAAAATTGAGACGGTGACAATCTCTGGTGTTGATCTTTTTCATGCCCGTATCGGTTTTCTATTTCCGATCCTATTAATTAACATTTAATAGGTCATCAATCAACTTGGCCCCCATTAAGATGTGAAATGTGAACAGTACATACACAGGATGTGTATTGACTAATTCTTCCGCGACAAAAATTAATTATAAGATCATTATCTATAACACCATCCCACATTTTACCACACACAAAAAAAAATGGCAAATTGAGAATAATTTAGTGGTCTATTTGTGGTGTTCAAGGTAGATTTATCTCGTCTACCTAATACAACAAAATAAATCATGTACGTAACAAACAGTAATTGGTCGTCTAATCAGTTTCAACCCAATAAAAAAATTGAAGACAGCGAGAGGGAGATTATAGACATTAATGGGCCTGTTGAGCCCTAAATCACTTCATTGGACTTGGGCTCTTTTGTTATTATCAGCATGAAGAAGTTTAGGCCCAAATGTGAAATGGACCAATATGACTGACCCATTAAACTGTATTTATCAACAGACAAAGAACTCTCGAGTGTTGTTTTGAAAAGAAATTATAGAGAAAATAAAAATTGGATCATAATAATTTATGTGTCTAATCAAAATAAATTAAGACAGCCTGGATCAATAAGCTGTATTTAGCAGGAAAATCTGGTGTTGATCATGAAATACTCGAGCTAAATGCTTATATGTGTGAAGTTAATGCGTGCAAGGTATATGGCTTTGCTTTTAAATAAAGTAGCGTGATTTCATGTCTTAAGGGTACCTTTTATCCTTCCCGTTGTGTATGAAAACCCAATTCTTGATTCAAACAAAAGCCAACATATATATATATATCATCAGACGTAAACCTGCCTGACAATTCATCGTCAGCTTGATGAATATGGCCTAGTTTAACGAACTACTTGTAACTAACTAACGGAAAATAGAATCAAAACGGATAACTTTTACTTCTTAAAATCTGGTAGAAGGCTTAAAAAGCCATTTGGTTTCTGTTTCTTGCAAGACATTGCTATTCAATTCCCTCCCTTTACTTCCACTCAAAATTCCAATCTCTTTACTTATAAACACACAATTCATGTCTATGCTAACACAAAACTAAAGATTAAAGAGTCATTGCAAATAGAGAGTAATGGAGATTAAGGTTGTAGAAAATGGAAACAAGTCTAATGAGCAAAAGGTTCCTCTGCTGCAAGATTTGCCAATTCCTAACCCAGAAGGGAAATCTCTGATTCAGAAAGCTATTAGTGAGACATTTAAAAGCACAGCTCATTTGGCTAATCTTTTACCAACAGGAACAGTTCTTGCTTTCAACTTGTTGTCGCCCGTCTTCTCGAACCAAGGCAACTGCGATTCAGTTAGCAGATTCATGACTGCAGCAGTAGTGACTCTCTGCGGCTTGTCTTGTTTCTTGTCTAGCTTCACTGATAGCTTTAGAGACAAGAACGGAAATGTCTGTTATGGTTTTGCTACATTTCGTGGGTTATGGATTATTGATGGGTCGGCTACTCTTTCACCTGAACTTGCTGATAAGTATCGGTTGAGGTTTATCGATTTCATTCACGCACTTATGTCGATACTTGTTTTCGGAGCTGTGGCGTTATTTGATCAGAATGTGGTGGCTTGCTTCTATCCCAAACCTTCAACCGAAGCTCTGGAGGTTCTAACGGCATTGCCAGTGGGGATCGGTGTGATTTGCAGTATGTTGTTTGTTGTTTTTCCTACACAGCGCCATGGAATTGGATTCCCTCTCTCTGCTATTTGATAACTGTTGAAATTGTCCTATACATATACTAGCTCCATATCCATCCAATCCTTCTGTTTTTGTTGTTATTTCTTTGTTTTTGTTTTTATTTCTTGCATCAGACTGAAAAGGGACAAAGAATACGAGTTGATTCTTTTTATTCGACGTCATATTCCATTCTATTGTAATAAATTGTATAATGTTGAGCGTGTAGAAACAGAACGC
The DNA here is from genome assembly GCF_014843425.1 of Jatropha curcas. Next base: position 63,263 of record NW_023590807.1, read on the forward strand.
TGTGCTTTCAAATAAAAGCATGCGTGGTATTATGCAAGTTAAAGGCATGCTACACCAATTCATTCATAAGCTCAATTGCTAACAACTCAGAAGCTTCACGCACCTTTCTGCGATCCCAGAGTCCACACAGCACAACATTCCATGTTTCCCTGTCAGGAACACATCCATCCAGAACCATCTCGTCAACAATGCGAGAAGTTTTGTTCAGGTCTCCGTTATTGCAGAAACATTTTACCAGAGAATCAAATGTCTCGGCTTCAACTGATATGCCTCGAGTTCGCATACTTAAATACAACTGAAAGGCTCGATTTCTATCATTATCAGTACAAAGTCCTTGAACAACTATATTATTAATCCTAACATGAAGGCTCCATGTTAATCTGTTCAGAGAAATACCCAGAATTAGCATCTCATCAAGGAAGTTTGCAGCTATCTGAAACTTGCGAATTTCACAAAATCCACTTATGATCTTCCCATATAGCCCTGCATCTGGTTTTATGCCCTGAAGTTTCATCCGGTCAAGCATCTCCACAGCTTCAGGAAGTTTCCCTTCTTTACAGAGACCATTAATTAATGTACTATAAGTTATCATATTAGGCTTATGCAGTTTACCAACCATCATCACCAGCAGCTTCAATGCTTGTGAAGAACGCCCATTTTTGCAAAGACCATCCATTAAAGAACTATACGTAAACACATTTGGCTGAATGCCTTCAGTCGTCATATCTTCAAGCAATCCCATAGCTTCATCTATATTCTTAGACTGACACAAACCATGTATCAAAGAAGTGTATGTAACAACAGATGGCAAACAACCTTTTAGTTTCATCTCTTTAAATAACTCCTTCGCTTCATTGGTCTTCCCCGATCGACACAAACCATTGATCAATGTGCCAAATGTATATGAATCTGGATTACACCCGTGATTAGGCATTTCGCGAAATATCCTAAAAGCAGCATCAATGGTTCCACTATTCTTACAAAGGGCTTTGATCAGTATATTAAGAGATACAACAGTAGGTGAAATACCCATTTCCTTCATATACCGATAAAACCTCATTGCAACCTTTAACTGGTTCTCTTCAACTAGAATAGCAAATACAGTGATATAAGACTTCTGGGTGGGTTTGCATTCAAAGTCATTCATTTTATGGAAAACCCTGATAGCATCTAATGGCCTGTGAACTCTACCATAGGCTCTACAAAAAGAAAGGAATACATCTTCGGGGATACTACATTTTTCCTCTTTCATTCTACTAAGCATCTCCTCTGCTGGTCTAAATTGGTTAGAAGACAGCAACTTAGAAATCATGACACGGAATGTGTTATGATCATGCCTAAAACCATTACCATATTCTGCTGTGGCAGAGTCAAATATGAGTAATGCTTTTTTTACGTCCTTTTCTGCGCGTATCAGCTGCTCGACTTGAGCAGGCCTGATTTGTTTTGACCATTTAAACAAAGGTTTCGTGCCCATTACTGCCTTTTGCCTTTCCCAACAATATCTCATACTGGCACCAAAAAGTTGCAATCTTTTCAGTCGTAAACTTTGTGATAATTAATAAAAACTAAAGCAATAAAGGAGAGCACTCCATTGGATACTAGATTAGAGTTGATACAGATTCAATTCGAGGTCAAGAAAGAGTTCATCTTCTTCTAAGACTTTTATCAAACAGGTAGAGGGCAATCGAAAAATATGGAAAACAAGCAGCATCATCTTATGGGAAAGTGAAAATCACCACAGCAATGTCTCCAAAAAAAAGATGAGTTTTGAAGAGGGAACTGTAATTGCTGGTTTATTCAACCGCTCGTGGGGAGTGGAAGTGGAAGTTAAGTGAGATCAAATGTTCCATCAGGTTATGAGACAATTGTAGCGTCGCTACCAATGAGAATCTGAATGTGGGTAGCCAGCATTCACTCAGGTGGGCGGTGGGTCCTCCAGGGTGTCTTCTCAACTTGCACACATCCCCCTTTTGGGCTAAGGCCCATTAATGAAGGTCAAGCAAAACCCTTACATTAGGTCTGTCTCTCAAACGGTGGGCTTCAGTTAGAGCCTTCGATGTAGCTTGGGCCTGATACATGGGCTGAACAAGTTTTAGCCACATCAAAAACATTGACTAAACTTATCTTTTTAAGTGGACTATATCAAGCATGATAATATTTCAAAGAATTGTTGGTCCTGACTCCTGAGTGAACCAATACCAATGGCAAATAGGTTAATAATGAATGTGAGTTGGTGTTATAGTTTTCAAGAATACTTTAAAGATATCAAATAAAATATTTTTCTCAACTATAGTTCAAATAGAAAATGCCAAAGACACACATATGACATGAATTGCAATTAATCACATTTGATTTGTAGCTGCCAATGCCAATATTCCTAGGATTGCTCAACCTAAAACACTGTGGTTAAGTTTATGTTTTTGTGACTTTGTCTGTAACACTCATAATGCAATGTGAAACACTGGTCTATGGTTCTTGGCTTCAGTGATTGGTTCCTGGAAGAGAATCAAGACACCTCAGTATTTCACTTTGAGTGGCTATGTTTTAGCTTATGAGCAAGGCTTTATGTTTATTCTAGGGCCCCCCGAGATTAGGTTGTTGTTTGTGACTGATGAAGAAAATGAGGAACAACATGAAAGAGTTGTCAATGTTCACATGTACATGTGTCAGGACTAAAACCTCATCAAATTTAGATATTCCTGAAATTATTGTAATAGTATTGTCGTGTCTGCATTTTCCACATCTCCTCTCTTAGGCGGGTCGCTGCCTCCTCGCGGATGGACTCACGGACATGAAGTTTTGTGGTTCTAAGTGTTCTGTTTTGGCAGTCCATTTAGGAAAATTAACATAAAAGTCTGGTGCTTCTTGAAATATTTTAGATACATTGGAGATTGGATAAACCAAAATAGTACCGTAAGCTATATAACAATAATATTTTTATGGTGGAATAGATTCAAAATCGAGATCGTTCACTTTTTATATTTTCTACAAGACTTGAGAAGACCAACAAAAACACGACACTAAACATTATACTTTACTTGCTATATTTTTTTAATGTTTATTCATATGGTATTTTATGCAACTTATAGCAAAACACTCTTTGATATCGTGAACCCATAATATCTTCTTTGGCTTCAGTGGCCAACTAAATCCTAACCAGGAATCACCTCAAATAATAAATAAAAAGAAAAGAAAAAAAATCATAGCCAGGAGCCAACTACTGTTTCTAACAGCAACATTACTGAGTAATAACTAACAGGTCGTCACAAGGAAAAGCAAATGGAAACGATAAGAGGATTGGAAAACCAGAGGCTTAGGATTGGACAACACATGCCTCCCCTTCACAAGCCTCTCACCAAAGATAAGAGGGCCCCACGCCATCAGCCACCTTCCCCTTCACACTCCATAACCAAAAATAATCCTCGCCCACAATATTATCCTAAAAACATTTTATTTTTCTCAAAAATTCCCCTAAAATTATTCTCACATTCTCATCGTCACCGTTGATACTTGTTCGTGATTCCCTGTTGGCAATCGCGAAGGTTGATGAAATTCATTACCGTGGTCTGCGATGCAGGAGATAGCAACTGAATTGAATAGAGACAGAACTTGATTAACCGCTCGACTTGTGATACGAGACCGCAAAAAACGGTTCGCTCTCCAGCATAAGACCTCACTCCAGCAATCTATAGCACATTTCCTCCTCTCTCTCTCTCACTATACCTATGGAGTCGCGAGTTCTATCACGAGCTACCACCTCCATCCCCTCCTTGCCTCAGCTGCGGAGGCCTTTGCGGGAGAGCAATGTTTCCAGCTCTGTCTCAATGAGACCGATCGGGGCTGTCGGTGAAGGCGGGAACCTCATATGGGGAAGGCAGCTCAGGCCATCTCTGCTCCTGGAGAGCTCTCCAGCAGGAAAACGTGAGATCCTTCGTCCGAGCTTGGCCGCTGCTTCATCTCCAGCCGAGGGAAGCGATTCCTCCGGGTGAGGTCCGTTTCCTCCGTTCTGACTCGGTCAACTCGATCCCTGTCGGATTCTGACTTGTTGTTCGTATTTTTTTGACTCGATACTTTTGCAGGGACTCGAAGATTGCTCCGGTGGGTTTTTTTGACAAAAATCCGGCACTTGTCACCGGATTTTTCTTCTTCATGTGGTAACTAACTCTCTCCAAACCTCCGCTCTGTTTTAGTTTTCTTTTTACTATAATGTAATTCGAAATTGTTGGACTTCATTTTCCTCCTTAGGTACTTCTTGAACGTGATATTTAACATATTAAACAAGAAGATCTACAATTACTTTCCTTATCCATAGTAAGTGGCAGCTTATATTTTGTGCTATAGTTAAATGTAGTGATTTTCTAGTGCGTAAGTTTGCTTGATTTTGACTAGAGTCTGCTGGGATGTGCAGCTTTGTTTCAGTGATTCATTTGTTCGTTGGAGTGGTGTACTGCTTGGTGAGCTGGGCCGTTGGTCTTCCGAAGCGTGCTGTAAGTCAAACCTTCTTTTCTTTTAGGTCCATAACTTTCTTTTTACTATTATTTAATGTATTTTATCATATATAATCGTGTCTTAACCAGATCTCTCTTACGTGCCCTTTGCATGCTATGATTCTGTAGATCCTGTGGTCACATTGACTCTTTGGTGGTTTGACTTTTGTGATTTGGTTTTTTAAGTATTTAGTTACGTTTCTTTAATAAGTTTGGATTGAATGCTTTAGAATCTCCAGTTCTGCAGGACCTTTTGATCTTCATTTTGCTTAGGAATTCCTTATCATCAATTTTTAGTTGCAACGAAACTGAAACTGAAAATTGATAAAGTTGTGTAGTAAATGAAGAAGAGAAAGTTACTATTTTCCCTTTGATACAAACTGCATATTGGAATTGATTTTCTTTGATACTTCCTCCCTCCCATTTTGTTTGCATGGATTGACAAAACACACATATTAAAAATTTATTCAACAAAAATTATTTTGCCATTTTTCACCTTTAACTAACTGAAATATCAATAAAAGTCATTCATTTAATAAACAATCATAAAGGTTATTATGAAAAAATTAATTGTTCAAATATATAAATTTAAAAAACTTGCAAATATTTTAGGACATCCAAAAAATGAATAACAAACAAACAGATTTCATTTTGCTTAGGATTCCTTATGCATCAATTTTAGTTGCAACGCAAACTGTGAACTGAAATTGATGAAGTTGTGAGTAAAATGAAGAAGGAGAAGTTACGATTTTCCCTTTGATTACAAACTGGCATATTTGGAATTGATTTCGTTGATACTTCCTCCCTCCCATTTTGTTGCATGGATGACAAAACACACATATTAAAAATTTATCAATCAAAAATATTTTCTCAAATTTTTCTACCTTAATCTTAACTAAATATCAATAAAATCATTCATTAGATAAAAACAATCATAAAGGTTTATTATTGAAAAAAATTAATTGTTCAAAGTAGTTATAAATTTAAAAAAACTTGCAAATATTTTAGGGACATCCAGAAAAAATGGGTGAATTAACAACAAACAAAAATGTCAGATAAATAAAGGTTATTATGAAAAAATTAATTGTTCAAATATATAAATTTAAAAAACTTGCAAATATTTTAGGACATCCAAAAAATGAATAACAAACAAACAAAATGAATAACAAACAAACATAAATAACAAACAAACATAATGGGATGGAGTGAGTATAAAACAAACTACACTAGATGATATCTCCCTCCATCCAGGACTATAAGAACTCGAAAGGGGGTAATTTTTCTTTAACCTTCTACAAAATATGTGGTAGTTTGTCTATAAATATGCTATATTATAATAATTGTTATTAAGATGCCTATTACTTAGGTCCTTGTGCAATATTAACTGACTCGTGCTTTTGTGTGTAGCCCATTGACTCAAACCTCTTGAAGCTGTTGATACCTGTTGCACTGTGTCATGCACTCGGTCATGTGACCAGTAATGTCTCATTTGCAGCAGTTGCTGTCTCATTCACCCACACAATAAAAGGTGATATAGGGGAGCGATTTTATTATGCAAATTCTGGGGACTATTAACTCTGTTGTCAAAATTGTTTTGCCAGCACATGTAATGCATATGGTTTTGTTTCATTTCAGCGCTTGAACCCTTCTTCAATGCTGCTGCTTCTCAATTTATTCTAGGACAGTCAATCCCCATTGGTCTCTGGCTTTCACTTGCTCCTGTTGTTATTGGTAAGCTCTTCATGTTCATGACCATGTCTGCAAATCTTTTTATACTGCTGTGAATTTTAATCACGTAAATAAATGTTAATTGTCTTTGTTTACTTCTGCTGATAAAGTACTGCAGCTCACTGTATCTGACATTAAGTTATGAAACAAATTCAGGTGTGTCCATGGCATCACTGACTGAGCTCTCATTCAATTGGACGGGCTTCATTAGTGCTATGATTTCCAACATCTCCTTCACTTACAGGAGTATCTATTCAAAGAAAGCTATGGTGATTTTCTGTTATGTTCTTGTTTCCTTTCCTACCCATTTCTAACTGATCTGAGAAATATTTCTCTTTGCATTAATTGGCCCTTTTTAATTGCTCCTGCAGACTGATATGGACAGCACAAACGTCTACGCTTACATTTCCATCATTGCTCTCTTTGCTTGCATTCCACCTGCCATTATTGTGAGTTAAAAGAAAACCTTGATGCACCTGATGTTTTGTATTTGCATACTAAATTCAAAGCATGAACTGCTGTGTCTTTTAATTTGTCTCCATGTTTGCTCATCCTCGAGTCATGTTTACTTTGCAGTTGGAGGGACCTCAACTAATGAAGTACGGTTTTGCTGATGCAATTGCTAAAGTGGGTCTGACCAAGTTCATATCAGATCTCTTTTGGGTAGGCATGTTTTATCACCTCTACAACCAGGTAAGAATGTTCTATTTAATTTATGAATAATGCCTTCTTTTACCCACTTGTTTTAGTGAAGAAGATCAACTACTTGTAGTTTATTCATCCTCTTACCCACTTTATCGTTCAGAATATTAATTTGTCTTGAAAGAATTATAAATAAGTTTTTGTTTATTAACTTTTTCAGTTGGCCACCAACACTTTGGAGAGGGTTGCACCTCTTACACATGCAGTTGGCAATGTCCTGAAACGTGTCTTTGTGATTGGATTCTCAATCGTGGTTTTTGGTAATAATAGAACTCTTCTACTGCAGTTTTTTTTTTTTTTTTTTTTCAAGTTTTTTTCTTTTTTTTTTTCTCTGCAGTTTTTTTTTTTTTTTTCTTTTATCCATTATATTTCTGCTTATTATTTAAAATTTTTCTCGTATTATAGAATCATAATAATATTCCTCTACAGGTAACAAGATTTCAACACAAACTGGTATCGGAACATGCATAGCAATTGCTGGAGTTGCAATCTACTCCTTCCTCAAGGCTAAGATTGAAGAAGAGAAACGAGTTAGTATCTTCTCTGAAGTCTAAAGATCCCCCATCAGTATTTGAGGCTATAAAGAATTGATTCTTTAATCTTTATCTCTGCATTTAAAAGTGGTATATCTTACTTTGATTTCTTTACAGCAAAGGAAAGCAGCATGAGAAGGAAAGAAGCGTCAATGTGGAAGGAAACTTGTGCATGTAAAGTGTTCTTCTATTGTTCCAAAGATAAAAATGACGAATGGCGTAGCTTATTGTCATTGTGAAGTTTCTTTTTGTTTTTCTCATCAAATTTCTTCAATTCATGTTTACTTAGAATAATGTATATTACTTGCTCTGTTTCTCAGAACAAGATTATATGAGCAGAAGCTTTAGAATGAATTTAACAGAGTAAGTGACAATAAAGTATGTGAATGGTAGATTGCCACGATCTGATCACCGAATAAGATGACACAATTAAATCAAGTCATCAAGTCATGAGTCTTCTCTTTTCTGGCAAAAATATAGCAGTAAAATGAATGCCCATAGGCACTGGGTAAACACTATTACGAGACTAATTTCGTTTCAGAGTTCGATTGTGTTTCAGACTAATTTACTCATTATGGATTACATCAGTTTGCATTTTTATTCATATAGACACCAATTTAAAACTTATTATTTTGTCATATCAAGAAAAAAAAAAAAAAGAAGCTATTTTATGACTTGAAATATCCATAAGAAGATGCAATTCGAATAATGAGTAAGATGGGTGAGCTTATGAGATGTAAGATAGCCTCAACTCATTTAACTTCAAATAATGAATAAGGTGGGATGAATTTATGAGATATAATATAAGATACCCTACCCTTTATGAACTCTTCATTTTTTCTTTCTGGAAAAATGAACAAATTTCAGTAAACTTAAATCATCATATGTGTAATATATCTTTTAAAAAAACAACAGAGTATTCAAAATTATACGTATAATTTTGACCATAATTACGTTTCCATTTGATATTATTGTTGCAAGTAATTGCAATTTGACCATAATTACGTTTCCACTCACTCTTACGACGATCGTACTTGTATTCTGCAATTTTTATTGTCCTCGTAAGGCCTAGTAAGCCCAAAAGAGATAACGGGCCGTCCACAAACACAAACCGGAAATCCTCCCTTGATCGTCGCACCTGAAGATCCCATAGGCTCGAGTCCTTGAAAGGGAAACTATGTTCTATAAACAACAACAAGAACCCAGCCAATGTTCAATATTCCCCACTAAAGCAACCTTCAACTATTATATATATATTCCCACCACTAAAGCACCTTCAACTATTATATATATATATATATAATATTATATATTTTTTTTTTTTTTTTTAAATTTTTTTTTTTTTTAAATTGAATTTGACAGACTTAAAAAAAAAACCACATGATACAAAAGTAAAATAGCAATCTAAATTCTAAAAACATGTTGTTGAAGAAACTAAAAGGAAAAATTAATTTGGTGTTATTTCCCACATGAACCAATTATGTATATCACAAAAGAAAAGAAAAATAAATAAATAAATAAATAAAAATAATAAAGAGAGTAAATAATAATAATGGAAAAGCAATTTAGAGTGAGCAATTTAGAACACTGTTTGTTTTTTGTTGTTGCTGTTGATTTTTTCTTTTTCATATTTTCTTTTTTTTTTTTTTGTTGTGTATTATTATTTTTATTGTAATTGGAATAATAATTGTTATGGTTGTTTCTTCATTCAAATCTCTTCTCATCTTCTTTATTCATTTATAGTTTTTGGAACAAAAGAAAGGAAAAGAAAAGATAGTATGATGTTAATTTCCTCCGCCTTTATCTTTCTTGACTACCACGACGGTATTTAGTTCTTAGAGAGAAGAAATAAAGAAAGAAGAAAGGAAAACGTATTAGAAATTTACGGATTAGTTTTTTCCTCTCTTTCTCTCTCTGTCTTTTGTTTGTTTTGTGTGTTTTGGAAACCCTAATTCTTTCGATTTGTGGATTCTGAGATCGCGATCGCTTCAATGGAGAGCAATTCTGAAGAAGAGATTCAGAACAAAGGCAACAATTATAACAGCAACAACAGCAACATCGGTAATTCTAATGAAGGACAGAGTAAGCCTAAACGACAGATGAAGACTCCGTTTCAACTCGAATCTCTTGAGAAGGCTTATGCTTGTCTGTACACTTCTTTCTCGATTTCTACTTGTTATATATCTTTATGCAGATTTAGAATTCGTCTATGTTCAATTTTGTATTACGTGTTTAATTTGTGTGATTTCCTATGTCTTTTTATGCATATGTTGTTGTATTTGGTGTTGAGTTTTTAGTCTTTGGTTTTTTTTTTTTTTTTTTTTTTTTTTTTTTTTTTTTTTTTTTTTTTTTTTTTTTTTTTTTTTTTTTTTGTGTTGATGCTTTATGTCATTCAGATGATTGTATGTTGGAATAGTTTTGGTTCAGTTTGTTGATTTTTTTTTTTCAGTGGAGACATATCCATCTGAGAAGATGCGAGCAGAATTATCCCAGAAGTTAGGCCTCTCTGATAGGCAATTGCAGATGTGGTTTTGTCACAGGAGGTTAAAGGACAAAAAGGAGACAAAGGAGACAAAGGAGCCGAAAGAGACCAAGGAGATGAAGGATACTCCTGCGAAAAAACGAAAGCTGGTGCCATTGACAGAGTCTCCTATTGAGGAGATGCAGGCAGTGGGGCCTGAGCCTGGAAGTGATTATGGGTCCGGTTCAGGCTCAGGCTCAGGCTCAGGCTCAGGCTCTAGCCCATTTATGGAGCCAAGGAAGGTGGGTTTGGATGATGCCCCAATGATGAGAAGGTACTATGAGTCTTCACCACAGTCAGTTATGGAGCTTAGAGCCATTGCATGTGTGGAAGCACAGCTTGGGGAGCCGTTGCGGGAAGATGGGCCAATTCTTGGAATGGAATTTGATCCATTACCACCTGATGCATTTGGGGCGCCTATAGGTACTAGCTGCTTGACTAGTTTCAACAATGCTGTACCTCTAGTTGCCAGATATTGTGTATTGTGAATCAGTATTCTGTTTCTAGTAAGGCTTAAAAGATTTGGTGTTTGGTATGTTGTACATTCTATATCTTGTGGTGTTAATTTCTGGTGTCATTGTATATCATTTGTTTACCTGTTGCAACTGTATTGCTGTTATGATAACATGTCCTTTTTAAAGAAGCATTTTTTTGTTCATTTTCAGAAATTTGTTTATAGATTGGATAATTGATCCTGAGGAATGACATTGTCTGATCTCATATTTCAACAAAAATTTGATGTCCTTAGATCAAAGTTTCATCAGTATATTTAGCAATTGAGCAAATTTGAGAAAATCTTCTCTGGCTATGATCTCTGGGATTTCTATTGTTAGAAGTAAAAATTTCCTGTCTGTGTCCTTTTTTTTTTGTGTTAGGATTGAATTTGCTAACTCTTTTCTTTTTTTTTTTTTTTTTTTTTTTTTTTTTTTTTTTTTTTTTTTTTTTTTGCTAACTCTTTTTCTTTTTTTTTTTTTTTTTTTTTTTTTTTTTTTTTTTTTTTTTTTCTTTGCATTTTAAAATTTGGCAGACATCCAAATGGTGGAACAGCAGAAGCGGTCAATGCTCCCTTACGATTGGAAAAGGATTAATGATGAGCGACGCGATGCAAAATCAAGCAAAGGTTGGTTTCTCAAAAATTTTCAAAATTTTCATTAAGAATCTGTGCTATCTGATGCCAGAATAATCTATAAATGCCTCATTTATGAATCCACACTGTTTTTTTTTTTTTTTTTTTTTTTTTTTTTTTTTTTTTTTTTTTTTTTCTTTGCATTTTATTTGCAGCAGCAATGGTGGAACAGCAGAAGCGGTCAATGCATCCTTACGATGGAAAAGGATATGAGCGACGCGATGCAAAATCAAGCAAAGTTGGTTTCTCAAAATTTTCAATTTTCATTAGAATCTGTGCTATATGATGCAGAAAGTATCTATATGCTCATTTATGAATCACACTGTGATTTTTCTTTGCCGCTACAGCACTGCAATATGGTTTATATGCCCACTAGATTTTTTTCCCTTGTTTGTAGCCTTGATGTTTTTAAAATTTTGTGCAGAATTAATGGATGCTTGGTATGCACAATTTGCTCCTTTATCGTGCTGCTAATAGATATAACCCATCACCAGCCATTAACAATAACAAAATGTTGAATTTTCTAAACAATTTTGTTTGCATGTCCCTTAAGTTCTTAAAGCTAGATTTCTCTCCATTTTTCTTTTTGACATGTGTTTCTATATCTATACTGGGTTCTAGAATAGACCATTTCTCTTGGCTGCTGAGGTCAAATTCTTATGTGGCGGGGTTTTATTTATGATTGCTGGAACTTTGATGGTGCTAATGTTTAAGACGATTTGGTATCTTGCCATTGGAGGACTTTCAAATAGCAAATGATATTTTTGTTCCACTTTTGGCCTCTTCATCGAACTTTTCCTTGCAATGATCTTTCACTTCCTATTAGTATAAATGGTGCTGTTCTTAGTTTGATCTTATATTTTCCAAGGCAGTAATAAATATTTGGTTATATTAACTTTTTTTGGACATTCTCAAAGTTGTAAAAATTCTATCCCAGGCCTCTGCAAGGGCTTTTCATGAGTATCAGCTTCTCCATGATCAGTCTGATACTAGATGTGATGCATATGGACAAGGTCAATCTCCGTATCATGATACTTCGGTTGATAATCTGAGGGGAAGAGCATCATTTGTGCATGGAGATGAATCATTGGCCAGGGTTCATGGTGTCCAAGGTCAGGGATCTCGTGTTAGGCTGTCATCTCAACTGGATAAGAAGGGTCACATTTTTTCTTCGCCTTCCAAGGATGATGACTATCTCCTGCATCATGACTCCTTTGCAAACAATAGGGTAAATACTCCGTCTATTAGTCATCAAATTATGGGATCGGAAAATCCAGATATCTTTCCTGATGCTCAAATCTTCCATTCTGATACAAATCTGCGGATGGAGAAGAAGCGCAAGGTATCCTAAAATTTCAAAGTGTTTTTTTGTGCTTGCTCTTTATTATTATTATTATTGTTGTTGTTGTTGTTGTTGTTTTTATTATTATCATGGTTGCTTGTTGTAGACTGATGACACTAGAAATTCAAGGGAAGTTGAAGCTAATGAAAGTCGAATACGCAAAGAGCTTGAGAAACAGGATCAACTGAGGCGGAAGGTATTGCCTTATCTGTCTTGAGATGTTGACCAATGGAGTGATTCCTTGTCTGATACTGATGTTTGAACCTTGTAATCTTAGAGTGAAGAACGGAGGAGGAAAGAAATGGAGAGGATTGACCGTGAAAGACGGAAGGAAGAAGAGAGACTGATCCGTGAAAGACAGCGAGAGGAGGAGAGATCTCTGCGTGAGCAAAAGCGTGAACTGGAGCGCAGGGAAAAGTTTTTGCAGAGGGAGTACTTGAGGGTGAGTGTGGGAGCCTGTCTGGTCTTAGCAATCTTAGTTTAATGCTAATGTTTTGATGTTCAAACAAAAAACATCCCAACCGCCTGGTCTTTCTTTTTCCTGATTTTAAATTATAGGCAGAAAAAAAGAGGCAAAAGGAGGAACTTCGGAGAGAGAAAGAGGCAGTGAAGCGCCAAGCTGCCATTGAGAAGGCAACTGCACGTAGAATTGCTAAAGAATCTTTGGATCTTATAGAGGATGAACAGCTGGAACTCATGGAATTGGCAGCTGCAAGCAAGGGCTTAAACTCAATAGTTAACCTCAATTATGATACTTTGCAAAACCTTGAGTTTTTTAGAGGTAATGAAGCATAGTTGAAAATAAGTTTGATTGTCAAAACTTTCTAAATTTTTAAAATTTGTTCAGAGGACACTAAAGAATAAAATCATATATTAAGGAAAGTGAAATTTCTCAGAGCTAACAAGAACTTGATTTTTGCTTCAAACAGAGATGGAAATACCATATTGCTCTAATTCATTTCTACATCAAATTTTTGCATCTTGATTGCATTCCTATTCTTGGATGTTATACATCTTTTTAATATTACACCGATGAAATTTCTTGTTGTATAGTATGCCTTTGTTTAACTTATGACTCTTTGTTTCCTGATTTGGAACACATTTCTTTTCTGCGCTTCAGACTCTTTGAGTGTGTTCCCACCTAAATCGGTACAATTAAAAAAACCATTTGCAATTCAACCTTGGATGGATTCGGATGAAAATATTGGGAATCTTCTAATGGTATGCCCTAAGATCATCTTTATTTTCATTATCTATTTCTTTGTTAGTTCATTTTATTTCATTTTATTTTTTATGATTGGATACTTCATGTTATATATATTGTGAATAATCTTCTTGATGTGTGTATTTTGTACTTCAATTTCAAGCTCCAGCTATTACTATAATTCAGAAGGGAGAATAGCTCTCTTGGGTGCTCTCTATTTGTGTTCATATATGTGTGCATGTGTATATCTGTGTATTGTGAGCGTTTGGTAATGTACCTTTCCTGTCATCAAAATCAAATTGACACCATTTAAGTCATTTGTCAAGCATCTGATTTCATTGGCGGCATCTGGAAGTTTAATTCTGTAGATGAAATTCTGGCACCTCTAATACTTAATGGGCTCATTTCTCATTCTTTATTTTATCATACATTTAAGTTATCAATGTTATACTCTCTCCATTCCTGCATTTGTTCTCAGTTGTTATGAACTTATGATCCTTGAGAGACATGTTAACCAATGTGAATTTTGTCCTTCCTATTTTGAGATCTTAAAATTTGTCTTTTTCAGGTTTGGAGATTTTTTATTACTTTTGCTGATGTTCTTGGATTGTGGCCTTTTACCCTTGACGAGTTTGTTCAAGCTTTTCATGACTATGTGAGCTACTAATGGAGTTTTTTTGTTTTCTTTTCTTGCTTCATTTTAAGCAATTGCTTTTTCCTCCTCATTGATACACATTTTAATTTTTAGGATTCAAGGTTGCTGGGTGAGGTACATGTTGCTCTTCTGAAATTGGTAATCAAAGATATTGAAGATGTTGCTCGGACACCTGTTACTGGATTGGGAACGAATCAATATTGTACAGCTAATCCTGAAGGTGGACATCCACAGATTGTTGAGGGGGTAACTTCTGCTCCACTAATACGTTAAATTTGTGATTCATTGGCAGGGTTCTTTTGGTTGGTGCTGAACCTATTTCTGTTTGTACTATGTTTGTTAGGCATATACATGGGGCTTTGACATACGCAACTGGCAGCGACACTTAAATCCGTTAACATGGCCTGAAATATTCCGGCAATTGGCATTATCTGCAGGATTTGGGCCACGGTTGAAGAAAAGAAGTGCAACATGGACACAGTTGGGCGAGAACAATGAGGTTTTGCTTTGTCTCCTTCTCTCTTTCTTTTCCCTCTCTCTGTGCTAAGATCCTTCACCGACTCCATACGTACCACGTAGGACTGGTGCAGTGGGTTTTGGTAAGCTGAATTCATGGTCAAAGTTGAATGCTAGGTATAAAAATGTAGCAGTTGACATTGTCTGAGACTAGGAAAAATTGAGAGGAGCAGGCACAATCGACTGTGAAAGCGAGAACCATTTTGCTTTAGTGGAGGCTTGGCTTAATAAGGAAATCTAGCTTTTGATATTGCCAATGACATTATTTTTATCTGCTTCTCGTCTGGTATCTAATTGGGGTGTAAATAGAAAATGACTACACTTCACTTTAGCTAGATAGATTTATTTGATGGATATTAATTCATGGGTCGAGGGAGGAATGTGGTAGTTTGCAGAAATGCTTTGATCCAGATGAACCAAATATTCATATTAAGATGAGATTTGGTGCTATACCCAACCAATGCCGCAAATATAATGTGGTTGAATTTTGATTGGTTTGTCTTTTTACTTATGGCGCATAATTATTTCTAGTGACAAATATTTTGATTTGATTAAAGTTTTGTGCTCATATTGGCTGCTCTGTGAATATAGTCTCAATTCTTTAAGCTTCTGTCTCTTGCTTGAGCAACTGAGTGGGGATAGATTTTTAAGGACCCACATTAGCATATGTTCTGCTTTTTGATTGATTTTCATGTCTGTAATTGAAGGTCAAAGGTTGTAAAGATACAATTTCTACGTTACGCAATGGATCCGCAGCTGAGAATGCATTTGCGCTAATGCGAGAAAGGGGCTTATTACTTCCTCGGAGATCTAGGCACCGGTTGACACCTGGAACAGTTAAGTTTGCAGCTTTTCATGTTCTTTCCCTTGAGGGAAGCAAAGGTTTAACCGTGCTAGAACTTGCAGACAAGATTCAGGTCAGTTCTTTAGTTTGTTAAGTGTACCTTTTATCTCTCCAATTTGCCTTATTATTATTATTATTATTATTATTATTATTATCATTACTATTATTATTATATTTTATTTTGCCTGTAGAAATCTGGGCTTCGGGACCTGACTACAAGCAAAACACCAGAGGCATCCATATCAGTTGCGCTGACAAGGGATCAAAAACTCTTTGAAAGAATCGCTCCTTCAACATATTGTGTACGGGCTGCATATAGAAAGGATCCTGCTGATGCTGAGGCGATACTTTCATCTGCCAGAAAGAAAATTCGAATATTTGAAAATGGCCTTTTAGGTGGAGAAGATGGTGATGATGTTGAAAGAGATGAAGATTCTGAAGGTGATGTTGATGAGGACCCTGAAGTTGATGATTTAGCTGCTACTCCTTTTGGTGCCAACAGAATCGCGAACCATTCTAATGGAGCAAACACTTGCTCAGGAAATAGGAAAGATAGTGTTTGTAATGACACTCTGTTAGTTGCAGAAAATGAGCTTGACAAAGAACATCCATCAGTCCCTCTAAATAGTTCCAAGGAATCAATGACTCCAAGTACTACTGAGCAACATGTTGCTCATGAAGATTTAGGGGTTAGAAATGGTCAGGAAAATATTGAGATTGATGAAAGCAAATCAGGTGAATCATGGATTCAAGGACTTGTAGAAGGGGAATATGCTCATCTCAGTGTTGAGGAACGTCTTGGTGCCCTTGTTGCCTTGGTTGGTATTGCAAATGAAGGAAATTCCATCCGTGCTGTACTTGAGGTAAATTTCCTTTTCCAACTAGTCATTTGTTAAATTGCTTTTAGTGGAAAGGAGATGGGTTCAATTTTCCTTATCTTCCCTTTTTTTTTATATCATTATTTAAATTGGCAGTGTTAATTTTGCAGGATCGTTTGGAAGCTGCAAATGCTCTTAAAAAGCAAATGTGGGCGGAAGCACAATTAGATAGAAGTCGCTTGAAAGAAGATATTGTGAGTAAATTAGATTTTCCAACTTCTATTGGGGGCAGAGCTGAAATGCAAGTTATTAGTTCTGCAATGGAGGGCAGCCAAAGCCCGTTACCTCTTGTTGATAGTAAGAATAAGGAGGTATCTCCAAGTACTGCAGAAGACCAAAAGTTGTTGGTTGCTGCAGAGAATATACAGAATCACCTCAATAGTGTTTCTATTGAAAAAACCTTGGTAGTTCAAGATCCCTCTATGAATCCAGATAACTTCTCAGGTCAGCAACACGGATATGCTTCAAAAAGGTCACGCTCGCAACTGAAGGCTTATATTGGCCACATAGCTGAAGAGACGTATGTCTACAGGTCCTTGCCCCTCGGACAAGATCGCAGACGGAATCGATACTGGCAGTTTGTTGCATCTGCCTCTAGAAACGACCCTTGTTCTGGTAGGATCTTTGTTGAATTACATGATGGCAACTGGAGGCTCATTGATTCTATAGAGGTAGTCTAACTTATGAATGATGTATTTTTCCATTCCTCCACGATATTTAATTTAACAGTTGTATCTTGGCTTTAAATATGTCATATTGATTTTTCAAATGATCTGTGACAAAAAATAACTTTTTTACTGACCTTCCAATCTATGACGTGCTCATTTTAATTGGGTGATGTTAACTTCTGGCTTATCAAAATGAGTTTGTCACAAGTACCTCCAATCATTAATTACAAGTAAACAGATACAATTTGTGAATGAAATAGAATTATTGTCTTTGTTTTTACTTGTCTCGTTTGGTGGTTCAGTGATGATTGTTTTGTTGATTAATGTGAATTCTTATAAATGGAGTTTTCTCCTTTTCCCAATCTGGATTATGTTGACTTCTGTAGGTTTTCCTTTTGTCAGGGCACATACTATTTAGTGGGTTCTCATTCTTAGTTCATGGGAAAATGACTCATTAATCTTTAGGACTGGGAACACTTCTCATGATCTTTTGCATGACAACATGAACTCACACATGATATTTTGTGTTTTGTGATTGGTACCTTACAGCATTCACTGACATCAGATACAATTTCATCAATGTGTAGGCCTTTGATGCACTGTTGTCATCTTTGGATACTCGTGGGATTAGGGAATCCCATTTGCGTGTAATGTTACAAAAGATTGAGAAATCCTTCAAAGAAAATGCCTATAGGAACTCTCGATCTGAAAATGTTATGCGCCAAACTGTAACAACTACTGAAGATGAAGCTGGTGAATCATATTCCAGTCCTAATGGCTCAGCTGGCATTAGCAGCCCTTGCAGTATTGTTTGTGGTTCAAACTCAGATCTATTCGATACGTCATCTTTGTTCAGAATTGAGCTGGGGAGAAATGAAATGGAAAAGAAAGGTGCTTTGAAAAGGTACCAAGATTTTCAGAAGTGGATATGGAAAGAATGCTTCAATTGCTTAACATTACGTGCCATGAAATATGGGAAGAAAAGGTGTACACCGCTGCTGGCCACTTGCGATTTTTGTTTTGATTCTTATCTCACCGAAGATGTTCATTGTCCTTCTTGCCACCAGACATTCAGTGCTGCAAATAAGATTTTTAATTTTTTGGAACATGGAGTTCAGTGTGAGGAAAAAGTGAAGTTGAACCCTGGGGTTTCCGATGCTTCTCTACCCCTGGGAATCAGATTGCTGAAGGCTCTTCTAGCTTTCATTGAGGTGAACGAATATTTCATTATGTTGAACTATTTTGCTTGCATTCTGGGATCCCAGGTGTTTGCATTTATGTCATGTTGGCTCATTTATTGTTTGTTTGTTTGTTTGTTTGAATAAACAGGTATCTGTTCCACCAGAAGCTCTTGAGTCATTTTGGACAGATAACTATAGAAAGAGCTGGGCTACAAAGTTGAACATGTCATCGTCAATGGAGGAATTCCAACAGGTTCTGGACACAATTGATATACCTAAACTTTATCATGTCGATCAACCAAATTATTATTAGCATCAAATTTGGTTGTTTGCATAAATTTGTAATGCTGGTCACATTGCATTGGTAAATGCTTTAGCTGCATTACACCTAACTTAGCAAATGTTTGAATATGTACAGTGTTCTCCTCCTGCTTCTGTTCTTGTATTGGTTTCATAGCTTTATCCACTCTAGTTAAATGTGGCATGACAAGATTCTGAGATTGTGAGGTTTTGATATGGTACCAATTTTTTATAGAAGGAAAAGCACCTTTATTTGCTTTTTCAATGGAAAATGGTATCTATAATGTGCTATATGATGATAAACTGTCGAGCCAGTGTCATAGGATGACATATCATTCCTAGCATCAGATTGTAATCTTTTCTGTCTTGTGGGATGTTACTAACATAATTGTTTATGTTGCAGATTTTGACTGTGCTTGAGAGTGCCATAAAACGAGACTGCTTATCTGCTAACTTTGAGATGACAAAAGAATTGCTGGGTTCCTCCCCTTCATCACAGACTGCATTATATGGTTCTTCTGATTTGGGATCAGTCCTTGTTCTTCCATGGATACCAAAAACCACGGCTGCTCTGGCCATGAGGCTTTTTGAGCTAGATGCTTCAATTACGTACGTTCAGCATGAAAAAGCTGAGCCCAGTGAGGATAAGCCAGTTAAACTCTATATGGTCAGTTTCTTCAACCTCACCCTAAAATTTCACACTTTTCTAATTATCTTTCCTTTTACTATCTTGTTCATTGCCCCTACCCAGTGCGAAGGGAGGGTTTGGAATTTTGGTGTTCTTAATTATTAATTCTTTTTTGTAAAAAATTCCAAAGTATTGAACATTCTTGTCTATTTTAAATGAAATTTATGACCTAATAATAAAAGATGGTTTGTGATAATATAATTACTTTCATCCCTCTGGATTCAAACCTTTGCCTGGGATGGGTGTGGGACACCTACTGTGAGGTTGGCTGGCAAACTGCATATTATTGTTAGTACATGTTGGTTTTGGTGCTGCCTCTAAAAATTTCGTGATTAGATTTTCTTTTTCCAACTAATTTGATAATTCCTTGTATGCAGAAGCTTCCTTCAAGATGTTCTCCTCTCAAGAGTAAAGAGATTGAACTAAAAGAACTAAAGCATGATTATGTAAAAGATGAGAACTTTAATGACTTGCGCAGTAAACGTAACAACAATAAACGTGGACGAGGAGGCCGAGATCAAGGATATGGTACAAAGTTGCAGAGAAGAATACCTGGTCTTAAATCTGATCCAAGTAAACGCAATGCTAGGGAAAATGAGAGACTTAATCTAGGACAAAAGCAGGGACGACGGACAAATGCCCAAGCATCTGGTCGGGGTCGCAGGACCGTTAGAAAGAGAAGAGCAGAAATGATGGTAGACGATGATACGTTGATCGGTCGTATGACCAACTCTGTTAGCCATAGTAAGTATGGAGGATCATTAAGAAACTTTGACGATGAAGATTGGGGCATCGAAAAAGCCAGGATGGATGCAGATGTGGATGATGCTGACAATAGTAACAGTGTGGAAGCAGCAGAATCTGATGACAATGTTGAAGCAGAGGGATATGAACAAGAAAACTGGGAGCAAAGTTACATTGGAGCCTCTAATAGGTGGAATCAAAATTCAGTGGAGGCGAGTGATGATGATGGAGATGCTTCTGGAGATGATAATGGGATTGAAGATATGGGAGTTGAAGACTCAGAGGGTGAGATAGAAATAAGCGAGGGTTCAGACGGATTAGCAAATAAAATGGATAATGATGAAGCCTCAGACTCTGCAGTTTCAGATGATTATAGTGACTGATTATCTTCCTACTTACAGATGTTTCTGGCAAAAGTTACTCTTGTTCGTGAGCTGCACTGTTTTTGGTAGTCGCAGCACTTCACAAGCGCCTGAATTCATGCACGAGAAGAAAGAAGAGAAACACGGTTGCTTCTTTGTGTTCCGATTAATGGGACAATATATAACTAGAAAATGCAGGTAGAAGGTTGAAGTAAATTAGTAGACCGGCCTTGTAGTTCATTATTGTTAACGGGCATTTAATTGTAAGCTAAGCATGTGCCATTAGAAGCGAGATTTACCCCCTTTGGTTCCTCGTCCTTCCTTTATATAATTTTTTCTCCGATGTATCAAAAAATTTTTTTATTAATAAGATAATTTCATCGCAAACCTTTTTTTGTTTTAGCTTAAAAAGAAAGTGGTATGCGTAAAGACTTTCAGGAATTGTAATTGTACAATTGGGAAAGGTTGCAATAATCCAAGCGCCTCAGGAAAATAGTAATCTGTAGATATATAGATTTTCTGTTGCCGCCCTTCATACCATTTACAATGATTCATACCAATTACAATCAGAACAATAATTGTTTCGATCAATAATTAATTTGAAACAGTATGCACTTCATTCTCCATTCATAGCAGGCTACAAATTTGCTAATTTTTTTATTGGACTCGATAATAAATGTACTATCAGAGTTTTAACGATACAACACAACAGAGCAACTCAGAATGTCCATCTCAAAAAAACAAAACCATATTCACAATGGGATATTCTACTGCTTGAATTGGCCATAACCAAATTTATGGGGCCAACAGTTTCTTGATTCCTGACTTCTGTTCAGCCGTTAACCTTGTTGGGAATTTTATATTGAACTTAATTCTCAAGTTTCCCCTCCTCATAGGATCCTTTGGTATCGGCATGCCTTCCTTCGGAACGACTTCTTCATATTCTGGATGAATCACGTTGTTGATTGGAATGGTCAGGCTTCTACCATCAAGAGTTGTCAGATGGACAGTATAGCCTGTTAGAGCTTCTGCAAGAGATATCTTCTTGGTGACGACCAGATCATTACCTTCCCTTGTGAATGTGCTGTGAGGTTTCTCATCAATTATGAAGACAAGATCAGCTGGGATTACATTTGGTTGCTCATTGCCTTTCTCTGGGAAGGTGATTTTTGTTCCCTTCTTCCACCCAGGCTTGATATCAATGGTCAATATTTCTTCCACCGGTAAGGTCTTCCTGAATCATCACAAGAAAAGACTAGCAGTTAACAAACTCTAGTCCTAATTAGTTGGAATAGTTCAAACTAAAAAACTGAAGATGGAAAAGGCTACTTACCCACTAGCATCAGCAATTTCTCTTGAAATCTTCATCTTTTTAGTAGTGCCTTTATAAAGCTCTTCAAGAGTACAAGGCAATGTGTTCTCAATTGCAGGGGCTTTACGAGGAGCTGAGCTCATTGGACGCCCCTCACCAAATGAACTGAAAATATCATCACCAAACATTCCACCAAACGACCTCGAACCACCTCTCATGCCACTACCACCTCCCATTCCACCTCCCATTCCCCCAAATGGACTTGAAAACCCAAAGAATTCAGCAAAAATGTCATCTGCATTTCTTGGATTGAATCTAAACGTTGTTGGACCATCTCCTCTTGAGAAGAAGGTTGCTCCTCCTGGACCACCAGCATCCGGTGATGGCATCTGCCCTTTCAACCCTTCTTCTCCATATTGATCATAGATTGCTCTTTTCTGAGGATCACTTAGAACCTGCAAATATCACCTATAAGATAAGAACATAAAAGTATGGAATCACCAAAAATACAGAGAAATGCCCATAAAAGTTAAAAATAATTAATAATTGAATAACAAGACATATATCATAGCCTCAAGAGTTAAATTGTCAAGAAAACGCAAAAAGCCTACTTTCTTTATTGGATAATCATTCAAAAGTTCCACGAATAAAAACAGCATGAGAAACAGACATATATTCAAGAACCCAAGAAACAGAAGAAGATACATAATTTGATAAGATACAATAATTTACCTCATAAGCTTCAGAGATCTGCTTGA
Organism: Jatropha curcas; assembly: GCF_014843425.1. Next base: position 85,815 of record NW_023590807.1, read on the forward strand.
ATTTAGCCTCAGCTTCTTTCTTATTATTTGGGTTCTTATCAGGGTGCCACTTCATAGCAAGTTTTCTATAAGCCTTCTTCAAATCATCATCTTTAGCATTTTTGTCAACCTGCAATATCTTGTAATAATCAACACCCATATTGAATTTTACTTAGTTACTTGTTGTTCTTCTTGGAGCACACTCTCTGAATTATTAATTTTCTCCGCTGCCTGCTAAATCGTGAAGGTTAGCAACAGAACCTTTATATGGCTGGTGGGTTTGTATTATTGTAGTTGTAGGTGAGATTTTTGATTGAGAGGTGCTATAGGAAGTTGAATAAGAAGAGAAGAGAAAGAAAAGGATTTGTCTGGAACATCTTAGAGGAGCAGAAGGCTGTGGAACTTTCCAGATGAATTGCTCCATTTTGTCGGTTTTTTTTTTTAACAGAAGCTTTCCTTTGGAATGGTAGTTATCACTTAACTAATTAAATTAAAGATTTACTTAAAAAAATAAAAAACCAAAACTTATAATTGTGATCAATAAAATAAAAAATAAAAAATAAACATTCAAATAGGAACTGCATGGCCCAACGGACAACAGTTCCGGTATTTAAAGGCCCAAGACCACTAAAGCCTGAATGAAAGATCAGTTTTGGTTGATATGAAAGTTGAAAAGGAAAAAAAGAAAATCTCGATCAGAAAAGTTATGGAACTTCATATTAATCCCGAGGTTGCAAAATGGAGAGTTGGTGACCCATCGTCAGTTCATGCAAAAGCAGAGAAGTGATTGGTGCCATTTGATCCGAAAAAGGTACCGAGTCTTCAGGATTAGAAAATGAGACCATTCTCTTCTGTGTCATGTACAAAAACCCACTTTCTATTCCTTACACTGCATCTTCTTCTGTTATTTGGTTTCTTACAATGTCTCCTGTCTCATTGCCTCTCTACCAATCAAAACTCTCATTTCCATCCTTCGACACTCCTTTTCTCCCCTTTTCTATTCCTTCTTCTCACAACAAGTTCTCTTCCATTTCGATTCTCAATAATACTTCCCATGTCAACTACAGTAGGCTCTCTTCCTCCATCAAACCGCTTTCCGCCACAGTCAGCACCTCCGTCGTCGTCGAGTCTGATAACCATTCTGATCCCAGCACTGGATCAACCGCCTTCATCATCCACGCGCGCAACCGAATTGGACTCCTCCAAGTCATCACTCGCGTCTTCAAAGTACTCGGCCTCCGTGTCGAGAAGGCTACCGTCGAATTTGACGATGATTATATTACGAAGACGTTTTATGTGACTGATTCTAATGGAAACAAAATCGAGGACGCTGAGAGATTGGATAAAATCAAAGAACAATTGATTGATGCGATTGACGGAGGAGATGGAGTTGGCGAGGTTAAGGTGGGGTCTACAGGGAGAGGAGTAGTGATGAGAAGGACTGGATTAGGTGAAGGGAGAGCCAAGGCGGAGAGAATGTTCGGGTTAATGGATCGGTTTTTGAAGAACGATCCGTTTACTCTTCAAAAGGATATTTTGGATCATGTTGAGTATACAGTGGCTAGGCCGCGCTTTAGTTTTGACGATTTTGAAGCTTACCAGGTAATAACCGTATTTTGAATTTTGGCGGGAATGCATTCATATGTTTTACTTTTCGATTCCTGTAACTAATAATCCAAAAATTGTTCCGGAAAAGAAAATAATTGCTGCATGACCATTTGCAAAATCTATGATAGATCTTCTTTTGCAATATGGTTTTCATGTTTAATTGTTTGGAATGTGGTAGTACTCTTAGTCCTGGATTTAGTTAGTAATTTTTACGAGTATGATATTATATGAAACCAGTTTTGGGGAATTCAATTTTATATATATCATTTGGTTAATGATGTTGCCATGGATTTAATTTTGGTGTTATGTGCAGGCTTTAGCACATAGCGTAAAAGATCGGTTGATTGAACGTTGGCATGATACCCAAATGTGTTTCAAGAAGAAAGATCCAAAGCGCATATACTTCCTCTCGCTTGAATATCTTATGGGTATTGATGTACATTTAAGGTTTATGCTGATTTATCATGCTAAAAGCCATTAACTAAAGATTTATCCATATCCTGCTCTCCATAGATGACACTGTTGTAGCTGGTTAATGCCTGATTTTTTTTTAAAAAAAAAAAAAAATTGGTTGAATGAGAATTTTAATACCCTAAAAATAAATTGCAAGCTTTTCTCAAGTTGCTTTCACTTCAGTGGGAGGGCGAGGGAGTTGTTATATGCTAGAAGGAACTATTGACTGAAACATTTAAGCCAGTGCTTCTAATATATTAGCTGTTGAATCAACATTTACTTGGTTTAACTTTGTATACCAGGTCGTGCATTGTCAAATAGTATCACCAATCTTGGCATTCGCGACCAATACGCAGATGCATTATCTCAGCTTGGTTTTGACTTGGAAGTCTTGGCAGAGCAGGTTGGCTTGACATTTTCCCTCACACTTTGATAATTTTTACTGAATTAGTTGGCATAATAAATTGATGTTGGAATATACATGCTACACTTGCAAAAAGAAGTTGAACAAAAGGCTGTCTTGGGGTATGCATTCCTACTACAATTTATGATATATGTATGTACAAAAATGTGTGGAGGTTGTTTTATTTCAAATTATGTTCATATTGACGTCCTGAGGAAAGAGTGACATGATAGGGATTTAAGGGGGCATGACTGATCAATCTAGTAAAAACTTGGATTTCAAATATTATTGAAAAGGAGATGTATTTAAGAAATTCAACAAAAAAAATTTTAGTTTGATCATATATAAATATCCCTAGAATTCTATCCTAAAACTCAGAAATTTAATTTCAATTAAATTATGTGAGGGAAAGTATATTATAAGACGATAATACATTCGTCTTCTTTCTTTATAAGGGGAAAGAAAAACTACTAAGAAAGCTTACTTGAGCAGCTTTAAGTTTTAGAGAAAAGATTGTATTTGGTGTCAATAATGCGGAATGTCAGTTAAATTCAGAATTTATATTTGAAGCTGAAAACAAGTGAAGTATTGGGTTGAGGTATTTTACATGCTATTGATGGTGGAAAATCATTGTTGCATTGGATCTTCCTTTTCTACCCTTATCAAGCAGACAAATACTTTTGACATTTGGAGTATATTTTTTTCTTTTTTCTTTTTTTTTTTTTTTTTTTTTTTTTTTTTTTTTTTTTTGGAGTATTATTTTTTTCTTTTTTTCTTTTTTTTTTTTTTTTTTTTTTCTTTTTTTTTTTTTTTTTTTTTTTTTTTTTTTTTTTTTTTTTTTGGGTTATAGGATTAAAAGGTATGAAAACTTATCATTTTGTTGCATGATGTTTGACGTTTTATATTATGATAGTTCTTCCATCCTAATGCATTATCTTTTTGCTCTGATGTTTCAAGGAAGGGGATGCTGCTCTTGGTAATGGTGGCCTTGCTCGTCTTTCAGCCTGTCAAATGGATTCCTTAGCCACATTGGACTATCCTGCATGGGGGTACTATTCTACTCTTGTCATTCCATTTATTGATCTTTATACATATTGAAATTGATAGTTACCTCTTTGAGGTGTTGTGATCCCAATATCGTAAGATATTCCTTTGATCAACTTAAATTTGTTACTATTTTAAATATATCAAGTACTTTTCAATTAATCTTTTTTGCATCAATTGTTTCAACAATGTTGTAATGACCACCCTAAACTCAAGGAAAAGGTGTCTGACCACCCTAAGTAGATTCAATTTTGTTAGACCACAGAAGAAAGCAAATGCCTTTCAAATAGAAGAAAGAGAGAAGCAGCTTCACTTCTTCCTGCAAGTTGCTCATGTAGGACAGGTAGTTAAAAAATATTCCCCACATTCTTGGGACCTCACCTATAAGCTTGAGCTTTTGGGTTGAGTGGTTTCTTGACAGAGTAAAGGTTTAAAGTAATTCAGATTTCATTGCTGAACATTTATATGGGCAACTGATTTTGCTGTCTTACTGTAACAAGTCCTGTGATTGATGAATATTCTCAATTTGAATCACTTAGAAGAACTGAACTGTTCAGTAATTTTTTAGCATGCATTGTGTAGGCAGCTGCATATTAATTATGTAGAATCTCATCTTTACTTGTGCAGTTATGGACTACGATACCAGTATGGACTTTTCCGTCAGGTCATATTGGATGGCTATCAACATGAACAACCTGATTATTGGTTAAACTATGGAAATCCTTGGGAGATAGAACGGATTCATATGGCCTATCCAGTCAAGGTTGCAAGTACTTCCCTTTCTGTTGTGGTCAATTTAACATTAACTATTAACTAATACTTGTCATGGAACTGCCAGTCAATCCTTTATATTGTCTTAAAATATGGTTTTGTTGGACTTATTAGTTCTACGGGACTGTCGAAGAGGAAGATTTCAATGGAGAAAAACGTAAAGTTTGGGTTCCCAATGAGACGGTAAACTGTGATGTCCTCATGTATTCAAAACTGCATTCTTCAAAGTTTGTCTTTTTCAAGTGTTTTAACTTCTATACATTTCCATTATTGTGCGAGTTTTAATTTTACTAGTTACATTTTGGAATTAAGTGCTCTAGTTTCCTGGATAAACTGGAATTTTAGTCAGCTTAATGGTTTGTCTCCATGCTGGTAGGTTGAAGCTGTAGCCTATGACAATCCAATACCTGGCTATGGAACAAGGAACACCATTACTCTTCGCCTCTGGGCTGCTAAGCCAAGTGATAAAAATGATATGGTAAACTTTACTGTAGTTGAATATCATTCTTTTCAAGCATGCATGTCGCATTTCATAGCACATGCCATGGCAGGTGAGAACTATCATTCAAAAAATATTAGCTAGATATCTAAACATGATTGATGATAATCTTATATATATAACATAAATTATTGGTCTTTCCCTGAGGCCTCTTTAATTTTCAGGAAGCCTATAATACTGGAGACTACATCAATGCAGTTGTCAATCGACAAAGAGCAGAAACCATAAGTAGTGTTTTATACCCTGATGACCGCACATATCAGGCATGGCTTTTCCTCTTCTATTGCTTAGTTATTGCTTATGTAGTCTATTCTGACTTAGCCTGATTGCATTGTTTCTCTGAAGGCAATTTATTTTGTAAGCAGTTGATTGTACAGAGATGAAAGAGGGATAATACTGTTGTTTTTATTCTTTCATTTGCAGCTTTTAATGTTTCCCATGGCTTTTTCTCTTGCTTTCTTCGCGTTGCTATAATTAGGAAGCAGATTGACTATGCTAGGGTGGATCAGCACTTGTTAAACCTTAATTGTTGCTCATGTGGGCAATTTCTGCATGCTTTCTTTTTTAATGTTGCTGCTTTATGGCATTGTATTTCTTACTTGTCTGATCATAAAGACAGTCACATCACTATTTGCAGATACATTTTCATTGCTTGATTTACTCTTTCAGGGAAAAGAAATACGGTTAAAACAACAATACTTTTTTGTCTCTGCATCAATGCAAGATATTATTCGGAGGTTCAAAGTCACTCATGATAACATCGATGAGTTCCCAGAAAAGGTTTCTTATCTCAGATTACATTTATACCATAGCAAAACAAGCATGTGTTTGAACTCATTGATGTCATATATATCATAGCATAACACATACATGTCTGAACTCATTAAAGTTTATCAAAAGAAAATTTTCATGTCCTACATTTTTATGATTCATATTTAGCATGCTAAGACACTGCATGTCTGCTAGACTAGACATTCTTGCATATTCAATTATTTGCAAAAAGAACCTCTATAATTAGAACTGCTTGTCAACCAGGATGGATTGAGTATTAGAAACTACGGACTGTAGGCATACTAATATTTCTATGTATTATTGGCACTTCCATGAAAATCAATATTACAACTTACCCAAGTGTTACATGCTAATGGTCATGGCTTGTGAATTCCATGTAAATATATACATAAGGTGCTATGTGGTTTGCAAATGGAGAGTTTTTTCCCTTAGAAGGGCTTTGAAAAAAAAAAAAGATATTCTTGGCTCAGATAATAGTTTTCCCCTTCTTATTAGTGTGCTAACTTGCACTATGATATTCTGCATTATGTAGGTTGCCCTGCAATTGAATGATACTCACCCATCTCTTGCAATAGTTGAGGTCGTGAGATTGCTTGTTGATGAAGAGAATTTAAGTTGGAGTAGAGCATGGGACATTGTATGCCAGATATTCTCCTTCACAACTCACACAGTATTGCCTGAAGGATTGGAGAAAATCCCTGTTGATCTGTTGGAAAGTCTTCTACCGCGCCATTTACAAGTGGGTTTTGGTATATTTTCCAAATGTATTTTTTCCCATTTAACTATGTTCTAAATGCTTTTTGAACAAATTTCTTATTGCTTTGACTACCTTAAGAATTGACTTTTCAACTCCTAATGTATGACTATGTCATCGCTACTCCTTTACATAAATGTGTTCAGCAAGCTTGTTATAATCTCAGATCCAATTGGAATGTAGAAACAATTTTAAAGAAAAATGTATATTCATTTCCCTGATGGAACTGTTTGTATATTCAGATCATATATGAGATAAACCACAATTTCATTGAAGAGTTGAAGAAAAGAATCGGTTTGGATTATGATCGACTTTCTAAGATGTCAATTATTGAGGAAGGTGCTGTGAAGGTATTTGCAAAATCCATCCAAGGTTTTATGTTTTCACTAATCCCTCTCTTTCTCTCTCTATCTCTCTCTCTCTCTCTCTCTCTCTCTACATGCATATGTTCATTTTGAGAGAACATCTGTACTAGCAAAACTGAAATAATCAATGGCTTCTACCTTTTTGGCTCATTTAATAGTGTAACCATTTTTTTTCAGTAGATTTTTCTCCTCAGTATACACAGTTCAGTTTTGAAGGTGAATTATATAAGCAGTGTAAAAGTTTGAAAATTTTTATTTTTGTATTATTGGACAGAATATTCGGATGGCAAATCTATCAGTTGTCTGCTCTCACTCTGTGAATGGTGTTTCTAAAGTGCATGGAGAGTTATTGAAAACAAGAGTATTCAAGGTAAAATATGTATCATTATATTTTTACATGCCTTTTTTCTTCTTTTTGAACTGCACTTATTCCATTGCCATTTATGAAATATTCTAATAGGATGGCCTCAGCAAATTTGTCTGACACTTTTTAGGACATTTTTGCAGGACTTCTATGACCTGTGGCCTCACAAATTTCATTACAAGACAAATGGAGCAACGCAGGTTGCAATTAGTTTTCTTAATCTTATGTTAATTTCTATATCAAGTATATTTGAGTGGATTTTGATGGTCCACCTGGCCCTTGGAAGATTGTAATGAACTATAACTGATAAACATAACATTCCCAGCAACACGGGAACCTAGACTATCTGTGATTTCACTTTCCTCATGTAGCATTCATAAGAATCCCATGCGTTGGATGGTTATTTGGTTGAGACTGCATTACTGTAGGAAGTACAAGCCTCGTATTTGTTCTATTCAAAAAATTATCATGCTGAATATGCTCTGGGTTCTGTGATTTGCTCAGCTGATTTTGATAATTAGATGACTTCCCCTTGCTTCAATGTAGCCTATATTTTTAGTATTCTACAAATACACATCTTTTGACACCTGCCTACCACTGAGATTTCTGTTCTATTTCCCTGCAATAACTTTATACACATTATGAGCCTATTTTTTGTTCAACATGGTTTAGTTTTCATAATTTAATTCTTGTCAGTATTGAAATGTAAAACACATACGGTCATCAACAAGCTCATGACCACTTACTATTTGAATGCAATGATGCACACAGAGCTGGTAACTAAATTTCTTAGTACATTGTTGATATTCAACTACATGTAAATGGCTTTTGATGCACTAACATATGATGTCTCAGCGTCGATGGATTGTTGTCAGCAATCCAAGTTTATGTGCTCTTATCTCAAAGTGGCTTGCAACAGAAGCCTGGATACGTGATATGGACCTGTTATCAGGCTTGCAAGAATATGCAACAAATGCTGATCTACATCGAGAATGGAAGATGGTAACTTTTAGTTTTAATATGACTGCAGTTTCTCTGAAAGCAAATATTACATGTTTTGTACTGTTGAATGTATTTGTTGTCTTTTTTTACTCTTGTAGGTTAGGAAGGTTAACAAAATGAGGCTTGCAGAATATATTGAAGCAATGACTGGTGTCAAGGTTTGACTAAAAGCTTTATGGAATTCTTTTATCTTCTTGTTTCTTTTCTTTTCTTTTCATGGGAAAGTTTTGAGTTATGGAAGCTTGCACGTGACCTTATTCCACTAGTGTGTAATTTCAAGTGCAGGTCAGCATAGATGCAATGTTTGATGTGCAGATAAAACGAATACACGAGTACAAAAGACAGTTCCTTAATATTCTTGGGATCATCCATAGATATGACTGTATCAAGGTGAATGGAATCTTCGGTTAAAAAATTTTTCTTTTTTTTTTATTTTTTGATTAAACATATTAGCGCATCAACTGATCAGAAAGTGTGACCATCTTTATACATTTAACTCACTTTCTTGAGTGCTTATATCTTCATCTTCTATCTTCCTTTTGCTGGAAACTGAACTCTATTTTGTCTAGTAGTTATCACTTTCTGGGTTGGTAGTAACTCAATTATTACTTGCCTGCATTCTGGATTTTGTCTTGTGTTGGTTGGTTATGGCCTATTAACTGTCACATTAGAACCAGATTTTCTGCTTTACCCGAGATACTGAGTTTCCAAGCATTATTTACAAGTATATGCTTTTTTATTCTATAGTTTAGTTTTACTCGGATGTATGATAATACTTTGCCTTTGTCACAGAACATGGAGAAGAATGACAGGAGAAATGTTGTCCCTCGTGTCTGCATAATTGGAGGGAAAGCTGCACCTGGTTATGAAATAGCAAAGAAGATTATCAAACTTTGTCATGCTGTAGCAGAAAAGATTAACAATGACCCAGATATTGGAGATCTTTTAAAGTTGGTAAGGGGACAGTGTATTTCTATGCCAAACTGTAAAGAAGACACACACATGCTCACTTCTTTAGAAGTTACTTGAAGTGGGTGTGCGTCGAAATCTCAGCATCCACCCAACAGCTTCTTGCAGCGATTTTGAGTTATAATTTAATTACTGGCTATGCTTCTTAATATGTGGTTTATGTCAACATTTCTGATTCTGTTTTTAATACTATGGCAGGTTTTTATCCCTGATTACAGCGTCTCTGTTGCTGAGTTGGTAATACCAGGGGCTGACCTTTCACAGCACATAAGGTTTGTAATTTGTAGTATGCCTTTTAAATGGAAACCTCAGTATTAAAGAGCGATATTCTCATTCAACTTTCTTGTTCCATTGTTAAACTGATTACTGGTAATGTTGCAACTGTTTGCAGTAAAAATAGAATGGCTGGAAAGTTGGTTGCATATGTTTTTTCTGCATTAATATTCTGCCACAGTTTTATATAAGCATAACATTCATAATTTTTTCCCTGATCTTTTATGTGCAGCACTGCTGGACACGAGGCATCAGGTACTAGCAGCATGAAATTCTTGATGAATGGATGTTTACTCCTAGCAACAGAAGATGGCTCTACCATTGAAATTATTGAAGAAATAGGGGCAGATAACATGGTAAGCACCATATTACATGAGGTTTGGAAGTATAATACTTAAAGAGCTTTTTTGCACTCACATTTTCTACTTTTCTGTAAAAATGTTATCTTAATATATGAGCGAAATACAATAGACTGCAAATTATAATGCATGCATACGTTCATACTATTATATCAATGTCTTTCCAATGGAATAATTTTTCCTTTCAGTTTTTGTTTGGTGCAAAAAGTCATGAAGTTCCAGTTTTGCGTGAGAAAGGACCTGCACTTAAAGTACCTCTTCAATTTGCTCGTGTTGTAAGGTACTCAATTCGTTAATAGTTTATTTATTTGCCAAATGCTTCCATGATACATTATAAAAGTAAAATGGTGTTTCAAGGCACTCATGTCATTTTAAGTGAAATACGTATCCGATGTGTAGTAAGCTACTAATTCTGCAGATTGTGAATTTGATATTGCTTGATTTTTACACGTAGGATGATTCGAAATGGCTATTTTGGCTTTGAAGACTATTTTGAATCATTATGCGACAGCGTGGAGGTTGGTAATGACTTTTACCTCCTGGGTGCTGATTTTGAAAGCTATCTAGAGGCACAGGTAGTATTTGTTCCATTATAGTTTTGACATTATAATCACCAAAATAAATAAAAAAATAAATAAATTGTTGTTCTGATATTATGCAATTACAGGCTGCTGCTGATAAGGCATTTGTTGATGATAAGAAGTGGACTCAGATGAGCATTCTTAGCACAGCTGGGTCTGGAAGATTCAGCAGTGATAGAACAATTGAAGAATATGCAGCCAATGCTTGGGGAATTGAACCTTGTAGATGCCCATTCTAAACTCGGTCTCTACTTCTCAATAGACAAGACTTATCAAAGAATAAGCAATAATCTACAGTTATTTGTAACTGCTTACCAATAATCTCTGATACTTCTTGCATATGTTCCTCCACGTTTGATTCTTTTTTATACTTATGCATTGGCTCTATGTAGTATTTTTTTTATTATTATTATTTCTTTAAGAGTTGAATTTCTGATTTTGTTTTTTTCTTTTTTTTTTTTTTGTTTTAACTATATTGCATCCGAGGCTTTTTGGCCCGACTAATCTGGATTCGCGCTAGAGCAGGCCCACAAGGGAGGACAAAGCCCTCTCTCTTGAGTGTTTAAAGGAACTGTATATACAATGCTCGAATTTAAAACATCTACTTAAGAGAGAAATGATCATTATCATCCCATCTCATCCTTCTATTTTTTTTTTTTTGACTCTTTTTATATTTGATTCAATCGGTTAAAGTTTTTTTTTTTTTAAATAACATTTATTTATAAATAAATGTATTTTAGATTCGTATCTAGATATTCTATATCTGTCTCTATTTATATTTATATCTATTTCCATATAAAATATATCTATAAATGGTATTAGTTTTCTCAGTATCTATATTTATCTATATTCATGCATATCTATATCTCCATATGTATACATTTTATCTATCTATATTAAATATTTCTCTTATTATTGACGGTATGCTTGACCTTTTCTTTTTATATTTCATGAATTTATCAAATAAAATAATAATTTATCAATATAATTTCTTCAATCATCTGATCCTTACGGAAATTGGACTAGTATAATTATGTAACTCACGTTAATATTTCATAGGTACGATGTAACTAAGGTCTAAAATATTGCAGATTTACAATGAAAATAATGCAGTAAAAAACAAATAAAAAAGCTAGGCAGAAATCGGGGTGCCTTTGTGATTTACCACGTGTATATCATTCACAATTTAAATTAGCTCATAGTATAAATGGCAGACGACATGTACAAAAAAGATACAGGAGGAGGGTAGTACATAGCTCAGTAAGCGTACGAGCAAAGAAGACAACGACAATGGTGGCCGTTTATCGAATTCTTTTTCCCGCCATAATCTTATCATCTCTATTGGACCTCACATCTGCAGATCAACAGAGCAACCGCCACCTGCTTCTCCAATTGGACGAGGCCAAGCTCAAGATCTCTCAGTTAGGTACCACTCTTTTATTTTTTTTTCTTCTTCTTTTTGATGCGAAATTCAGATTTAGGTTTGTTTTTATGTACTCTAAAACGGAATCCGGAGTGAATCCATTACTTCTATAATCAGAATCTTCTCTCGAGGAAATCATCCAAAAGGTAAATGCTAGAGATGTTTATCTACTGGAGAGAGAGAATCAAATTCAGGAGATGGAGAAGAAGATAAACGATCTGCAATCTGCTCGTTCTAATTTGAAGGTTTATTTTATTTAATTTGATTTTTTAATTATTTGGTGATATGGATGCATCCATGCCTACAACATCTGGAATTTCACTTATGAGCTGTTGCTGTAGGGAGCTTCATTGCCTGTTGATGATAGGATTAAATTGCTAGAAGAAGAGGTTTGTTTCCCTTGCATTTTATTCATTCTGCTTGTACCTCTTTGGATTTTGCTGTTTTAAGTGAAAATGAGTTTGTTGTTTGCGTCATTGAAAGTTCTGCTGACTTGACCGTTAGTGTGATAACGCCTAGGTGCGAGTTCTATGGGAGACTTTGAGAAAGAACAACTTCGATCTTCATGTTTTAGAATCTAAAGCACAAGAAGCTGACGACAGATTAGAAGCAGTAACTTTGCAGGTTGAGAGGGTCAGTATTCTGAAACCCATTGTTATTGATAACCTCTTTCATTGGCTAGATATTTTCATTGTATGAAAGAGACAAAAACAAAAAATCCTTGCAATGTTTAGTAGTTATTCAACCTCCTCACTTATCGTTTTATGTTCTCTCTATTCACATGAAGCAAAATTGTTTGGTTGGATTATCTGATGGAGTGAGTAGTTTGTGGAGATGATCAGCAGTAGAGTGTAGAGTAAATGACAGATGCATTAGCATTCTACATAGCTTTGCAAAGTATGAGGAAGGGAAAGTTTTACATAATTGTTTCTTAAAGAAAGATGATGATCAATTCATTTCTTTTTTTTTTTTTTTTTTAGAAGATTGATGACTTCAATTCATTTTCTTTTTTTTTTTTTTTTTTGAAGGGGGGGGGGGGGGGGGGGGTGTTAAGAATTCATAATTTGTTAGATTAAAGTTTTCGAATTTTAGTTATGTAAATTTTCCTTTTTCCATTGGCTTTCAAGACTGGCGGGCATAGTGTCAGAGCAAGTGGATCCAAAGGGGGGGGGGGGGGTGTTAAGAATTCATATTTGTTAGATTAAAGTTTTCAATTTTAGTTATGTAAATTTCCTTTTTCATTGCTTTCAGATGGCGGGCATAGTGTCAGAGCAGTGGATCCAAATTCAACAGTTTGAGCAGGCTCTTCAACTCAGAGAAGTACATTTACAAACAAGCAAATTTTCATATGCTGCTAAGGATTTGTAAAACTAAAGGTTGTATTCTATTTTGTATTCGTAATGATCTATGTCAATTTCCCCTTTTTCAGATGACCATATCAAAGTACCAGAGGCAAATGAGGGCTTCCAGGTGCTCATTCTTGAAGGTGATACTAAAATATTTTTGGTCTTGTATCATATAAAATTTAAATTTTAATATCAGTATGCATTATGAGCAGCAATAATGATTTTTTGAAAATAATAATTTCCTTCTTTTTCAATAATATTCTCTTATGTTAAGGGTTTTGATCTGTTTTCATGCTTTATATGGATTTATAGTTCGCGAAAAACCTTTCCAACATATATCTTCCAAAGTCTCTAGGGCCAATGGGTTCATATTTATTTGGTGAAGATTCTACCTTGGGACCTTACATTTCACGAACCTTACATTTGTTAAAGAGGTTATATTCAACAGCAAAAGAGTACCACCATGAGGTTTGCACTTGCTCTCTTTTCAGTTACCCCATGCTTCATGTCTTAGTTTTCATCTTTCCCCTCTTCTTAAGAAGAAGTTTGTTTTGGCTATTTTTCCTTTGCTACATAACATGCCTGCTAATGTCATTTATTCTTCAAAATATTATCTGATGCTAGCTTGCAAGATGACCTCATTTGATTGGGTTTAATCCTTCATAAGATAGTTCCTTGGTAGCTGGTCTCTCTAAGACAGCTAAATAATTAAGATATAAGTTTTAATAGTGAATGCAGTCTCTTATTTGTATTCTGGTTCATAGTTTGGAAATGATCTGTATTGTATTGGCAAATTATCAATGAAGTGAGCTTAAGCATAATTAGGTCACCATTTTAGTGTCCAGCCCATGCCTTCACTAATGAGGCTGTATAACCCAGGTGTTCCGTAGATACCATTCTGTTGTGTGAATTAAGTTTTGGCTCTCATTTTATTTCTAGCTGCAAGGTTTCGTCAAAGCTGAAATGGACAGGCATGAGTTCACCGCATATCTTGCCAATGAGGAACTAATATTTTTTGTGGTATGTTACTCCATTGTTGTTAGTCCCACCCCCCATGTTCTCTTTTAACTAGAAGTTTGTCTACTGATGAATTCACTGCCTAGTTCTCCAGACAAAACGAATCAACACTCATGGCTTTGAGTTTTGTGAAAACCCCAGGCTTCTGCTTTGATCATCTTCCCAGTATTGAGCGCTTGGATGTTGCTTTCATCGCAATTACAGTAGTCGAGAATTTTACTCCTGGAGGTGGCAGCCTGTATTCTATGGTGGAGGAAAGGATAATGCTCAAGCCGCTACCCAACCCCTCTTCCAATTTATGTAGGTTTTGTGAGGAGCAAAAATGTGGCTTCATCTCTGTATTAGTTCTATGGATCCTTTTGTAATTTTGTTTCCACCATCACTGCTGCTTCTCCTAATAGCTTCACAACGTCTACCTATATATGCCCATTTTGGTTGGGTTTTTGTCTTTTTGACATGAAAAGCTTTACCATTAGGTGTATTAGATTCTAATTTCTGAATGTAACACCATATGCTATGAACTGTACAGAATGGACAATCTGAGTTGCAATTTTAATGTCTGTGAAATGGTCTGATCTAAAGATTATCAACGTGTGTCCAAGTTCTTTTCTGAGAGCTTGAAATTTGTGTTGAAACGTATATTTTTACCTTCCCCCATTAGCATTCATTTCGAAGCATGCTGAGTTGCTTATCAAATGATTTTTGGTTGTGTTCGTTTTTCAATGACTTATTATTTACTTGTCACAGTAATTTATTTACGCTTGAAACAGTAATTTATTTACGCTTGAATCACTTATGCATTCGTTCAATTTTCCAGCTTTGAAGTCACGTTCACGTATACCAAGCAAAGGTGCGAAGGACCATTTAAGCCTTTTACCTTCACAGGCCATTTTGTATAGTATTGCAGGCCTGCCTCGAGTACATCTTAGTCTGTTTCTTAAAGGGTCCATACCCAGAAATAGTTGCAAGAATTTTCATCCACTCTAATCTTATCTTGGAAGATGGAGGACACAACATGGGAGCAGAGACTACAAGCTCTTACTCACATCCTTACCAGCCCTATAACAACGCCAGATCTATATTCTCAATTCTTCATCTCCAACCATGTTCCTTGCTACCTCAATTGGGACTATCCGCCTATCCTCTGCACCAAAGACACCAGATCTTTCCCTTCTCTACATCTGAGATGGGGATTCTCTCTTTTCCTCAAAAGGGTCTCCAGACTAGGGTTTCCTGAGACTTCTTGGCGGTCAAAATGCCCTTATCAACAGCCTCCACCTCTGGTTCTTGCAAAGGGAGTAGAGGAAGCACAGTGGAGTGCTGAGTTTAAAAGAGAGTATGTTAGGAAGAGATTGAGAAGGAAAACACTTGCCAATAATATTCACCCTCTTATTCCTATTTTAGTTCCCAATCTCTTTCTGTTCTCACTTCTGCTTTGGAACCCATTTCCCGATCTTGATTCTTGAGTTGAGAATGACATCAATTGTATTATTGTTTTTGTAATTAAATATATTTTAATAATGAATGTGGCATTTTTGTCATTTCGCTTTGGCTATGGCTTTTTCATTTGAGAATTTTTTTCCTTTTCTTAATCCATGACCTACCCATATGTAGATACGGATGGTCAATTAGATTAAACCTAATTTTGTTATAAACATAAAAATAAATAGGAGTTGATGCTTTTCTATCCTAGTAAAATCATAGTTGGTGAAGAGAAATCAAAATATGGAGGAACAGATAAAAATCAATATCTTTATTCAACTAATCTTTTAATTTTTATTGGGTTTTCCACGTAGCATGTGTAGGTTTTTGATTCTATGGCTGAACACTTGCTGACATTCTAATTTAACATTTTCCATTTTCCCTAACCTAGAAAAGATTCTTTAATCCTTTAGGTATTTTCCTAAGAAGGTGACTATTAGTAGCTAAAGAATGTTAAATTGAAAATAATAAATCAATATCAATAATAATAATTAATAAAACTTAGGATCCTTCAACAACTTCTTTCTTTTTTCTTTTTCTTTTTTATCCTTTTTTTTTTTTTTTTTTTGGACTATTAGTAGCTAAAGATGGTTAAATTGAAAATATAAATCAATAACTCATACATAATAATATAATAAAACTCTAGGAATCCTTCAACAACTTCTTTCTTTTTTCTTTTTTCTTTTTTTTAATCCGTTGTTTTTTTTTTTTTTTTTGGCATTTATTTCTAACAATCGACAAGCCGCTTAATCACGGAACAAACTGCAACCTCAAACCAAGTAAAAAAAGGGAAAAGAAGCAAAAGAGAAAAAGGCACAAAGAGTTTAGTTAAATGGTTAGCCAACAACGCAGGCTGACAACTTAATTTAACAATATGATGGGAACGTCGACACTTTGCCAATTTAGCAATGGGATTTTCATTTTTTTTTTTTTTTTTTTGGCACTTTATTTCTAACAATGACAAGCCGCTAATCACGGAACAAACTGCACCTAAACCAAGAAAAAAGGAAAAGAGCAAAAGAGAAAAAGGCACAAAGAGTTTTAGTTAAATGGTAGGCCAAAACGCAGGCTGACCAAAACTTAATTTTAACAATATGATGGGAACGTCGACACTTTGCCAATTTAGCAATGGGATTTTCACTTGTTTTTTCTTCTCCTTCCTTGACTTGGCAACCCTGTGTTAATCAATTTAACCAAACCCTTTTGACTGTTTTATAACTTCTTTCTGTGCTTGTCTCCTCTCATTTTCTTCTGCTAGAACCTATTTTCCAATTGTAAGATGATTAATCACTCATATTATATGGAGAAATTTCCTTTAAAGTCTAAATTTTAAGCATCAAACACATTTTCAAATCACTTTTCTTCATTTTCATCAAATTAATTGACAAAATGTAAATTAAAATATGTGCAGGAAGGTTTAAAAACAAACAATATAGGATTCACCACAACAACTTGTCAGGAAATTTAAAGAAACAAAAAGCTAAAATTAACAGTTCCAAAGAGTTGAGGAGTGATCCCACAAATATTTCTATCATGTGCAATAAAGAAAGGATATAGCTATAGGAACTATTTCACCAAAATGTTCATTATTTTCATTACTTGGTTTGGTAATTTCAGGAACACCCACCAAGAATTGGACATTGCCTAAATGTTGATTAGTTATAGCTAGATATTATCATGTATAAATACAAATCTACATCCATTTATATTCTGAACCAAACACAAGTTTCTATTTAGAAGTTTATTAAATCCAGACAGTTGGAATTCTGATTATACAGGTAACATCTTTTACCTGAACTAACTACTTATTCAACTAACCAAATAAAACTAGTGGATGAGCACCATGGCTGATTTCCCATTTGCAGAATGAATTCCCTAAAATTATGAATTTAATTTTAGTGAACATAAAGTTATCTTGCGCATGCATGTATAAGATGAGATGAACAGGAAAGAACTCTAAAAAGGGTAGGTGTGTGTAATAGATTAGAGAAAGAGAGGAGGAGGAGGGGGCACATGCTGCCTGCACTAAATGCCATTATTGGCTTTGCCCCACTCGCCTCAATCCCCGCATAATTACGCGCCCAACACCTTCTTTTTTTATATATATTTCCACATTTTTATTCAATAATTAATCAATTTTGAAGCTTCTTAGCAATTTCACACTATATTTTTTCTTAATTTTCTTTTTGTTAATTAGCAATATTTCACTTATCCTATCCAAAAAAAAGGAACAGTTATAATTTGAAATTTTACTTTCAATGAGAATTAACAATTCTATAATATAAGAGACTACAACATAAAAAATAAATAAATAAATAAAAAGATAATAAAATTATTATTAAAAAATCTATAATTATATAGCAAATAATATATGTAGCTACATAAAAAGCCTAATTAAATTAAAGTTAAAAATTAAAATGGCTTAAATCATGATGCAATTAAGGGTAAAATTTTCACTTATGGAATGATTTTTTACTTAATTATTAATATTAAACAAAATAAGTTTCACTGATTTTTACATGAAAATTGCCTAAATTTTACAAATTTAGAGATGATTCCAACTTAATTTTCAATATCTGAATTTCACATTTTTCAGCATCATGTCTAATTTGCTACTTTCTTAAAAGGTATCTCATTACTTGGATGCATATATATCTTGATTACCCTTAAATAATCCACTTTGATTTGCTTAAAAGATAAGAAACATAAAGAGAGACAAAGGTAATTAAATCAATTTGATAATTGAGATCTAATTTAGAAATAGGATCACATGAGAGGATCTTAATCTTAAGACAAAACATGTATTTGAATGGGGGATGTTTCTCCACAACATCATTAGATATATTCATAAAATAGTGCCAAAGAAAATCAAATATTACTTAAAAAAAAGCAAACATAATTAACAAGAAACACCCATTCCCTTTGTTAAAGGCTACCTTTGTTAAAGTTTTCTATTCATGGACCACAATCATCGCCTGTTCTTTTCATTTCAAAACTAATTGATTATTAAAATAAATTAATTAATTAGAGATATTAAAGTATAATGCAGAGACCTTTCTATATATAAAGATTACCCCTTCACAAGCTCTTCACTCACTATACACTAAACACTAATAGCTAGCTTCATATCGCCACTCATGGCTCTCTCTCCAAAACTCATTTCCTTCTTTTTTCTCTTGATGACTCCTTTCTTTGTGCAAATTAATGCTAGAGATAGCCAATTCTTTAGCAAGGTCTCTGGCACCACCACCACCACCACCACCGTCGTCAACCCAACCACTACCATTAACAGCAAAGACACAACATTTCCAAACAGAGAAGAAGAGAAATTGAAAAATCAAGAACAAGAACCCACTTTCATGCCAGAAACCCAAAATGGGTATGGGTTATATGGTCAAGAGTCAGATGATCAAGAATCCAACACCCAATTCCCCACCACCACTAAATTGGGAAATGCACCCTACACCACCACCACCGGTTATAGCCCATACAAAACCCAAACCCAAGAAACCTACACCTATTACCCCAACACTAACACCAACCCCAACGCCAACGCCAACTATTACAGTAACGACCAATACAACAACAATGGATATGAAGATCAGCAGCAGCATGAAAACCTGGGGGAAACGAGCTTTCAAGAAAGAAGCTACACCCCTCTTTCTTACCAGAACAACGACAACAACAACAACTATAACAGTTACAATGGTGCAACTGGGTTTAACCAGGAATCGACGAGGCAAGGAATGAGCGACACCAGGTTCTTGGAAAATGGAAAATATTACTATGATCCCAAGAAAGAGAATAGGTATCACCCAAATCAGTTCCAGAATTCAAAAAACAGTGTCAATAAGTATGATACTTACTATAATAATTATAATAATGAGAATACTTATGGTTACAATAAGTACTCCATGGAAAACCAGCAAGAGAACTTCCAAGACAGCCAAGACGAGCAGTACGTGCCTTGATCACTGTAGCTTTTTAATTAATTTTGGCTTAATTTGTGATCATGGGTTGGTGTTGAAGAAAGTGAGATCGGTTCAATTACTATAATGGGTTGGTGTTACAAGGTTAATTTATATATGTTTAGTAGAAAAAGATTGGAAAATTACATAAACTGATTTATTGTGGTATTATTCTTCTTGTTATAATTATCTTGTGATCTTTGTTTAATATTTGCTTTTAAAAATTAAGGTAATATGCTTTTCTTTTCTTTTTTGCTTTGTTATGAAGAATAATTAATTCAATAAAATGTAAATTATAATGAGTTTGTGTTCCTCTTATTTTTATATTATTATTAGAAATTTAATTAGAACCTAACGAGCATCATAAAAAATGTGATTTCAAACCATATTTGTAAAATGAATTCTTTAATAGAAATGAAAATATTCATTTCCTGACATATATTTATCCATTTCTTTTTTTTCTTTGAGGTACGCAGAGGAAAGTAAATAAAGATTAGATTTATTATAGAACAAAATAAACTTGACCGCCAGCCACATAAAATATAGGTCTTCAAAAAACAGACTTTTCTTGAGAATTATCTTTGAAATAAATGGATTTCAGAAAATTTATCTGCAAAACTAGATTCTCATAAAAATTTATTTAAAATTTTATAATGTCATGCAATTGAATATATTTAAGTTATGTTATCATATATAATTGGTGGAAGTTGCAAACATATATATATATATATATATATTTCATTTAATTCCAAACACAATATAGTGTGACCCCTTCTTGGTTCCCTCCAGAAAAGGGGAAAAAGAAATGAAAGAGAGAGGTCATGTGCTACCCACAATGTCCACTTCCCTCATTTCATTTACGCCTTCTCTTTCAAAATCCAACTAAAGTTCCTCAAAAGTCTAGCCATTCCATTGAAGCTGTTGGGGTCCATAAGCCACCTTTACCTACCAAAATATGGTCTTAAAAATTAACCTTAAATGAGACAACATATATTGGTGCAAGCTAATTTAGTTTCTTCTACGGTGCCCTCTTCTTTGAGCTTTATCTATAGACAGTCTTTATTACTCATCACACTAAAACCCAACAAAAATGTGAAGGTTCGAGTCTATAATAATACGAGAGTAAAGCACCTTCCTAGTAGATGTTTGAAATTGATTTTAGTTTAGAAATCTCGTGGTGGTGTATACTAAAATGGAGCAATATACAAATGGTGTGACGTGGGTCATGCAATTCTTATATGGTGGATGCTGAAAGATGGCAATTTGACTTTATTAGTTTGTGCTATGCTGTGTTAGGCATTTGGCAATTGCATGTTAATACATGTGCTTTGTCTATGTCTAGTTCCTTGTCCTAACGCGTCCAAGTAAGGAAGCAAAACCACATTGATAAAAGAAAAATCAAATTGGTTCCTATATTTTCTCAATTTAACCAACCAAATATAAAATAAACTTTGTAATAATTTTCCATTCACAGTCGTCAGTGATTGGACTGATCCTTTCTAGATTAATCTAGATATGATATGGTCACCCCTGGCTTGACAATTCAAGTAGCAACATATGATATGGTCACCAACTCACTCACCCGCTCTACAAAACCTCTTCAAGTAGCAATTGACATTCAGCAATCAGCACGTCCGCCGCCGTGAATGGTGGGCTGACCATCAAACTTCACTTTCTTTTCTCCAGCTTAATCTGCAGTCTTTTTGTTTTTCCTCTTTTTGACTTTTTAACTCACTCTCCTTTTGCTATTTGATAGTTGAACCCACTTCATCACATCCTAATCTTATCAACCGCGTGAATTTAAAAGGGGAATAAATGATTAAACATATCAATTAAGCAAATAAATTTTGATCTTTTTTAAAAAAAGAAAAGGGGATGATTGTCTCATTTATCTTATAAAAATACCTTTGCGCTTCATTATCAAGTGTGTAAAATGAGATTTTAAATATTATATTAAATTTATATTTTTAATTTAACTATAAATACGTAATTTATTTTGAGATTTACGGATTATAAGATCAAAATTTAAACTTTAATTTTGCAATGGTATGATCCTATCCCAACTAATTTGGGAACAAATGAAGAGGAAATGATAAACCATCTTTCTATGGAGCCCTAATTCATAAAAATAAATAAAATTAGGAAGGTGTAATTGTACAAGCAGTACTCGTGGTGTTGGGTAAGGTAAGGGGTGGGGCCAATTGAGAGATATAATAGTGATCTGTTCGATAATCATTTCCACCCACTATTGTTGCCCACACCGCTGTCTTTTTAACATCATTTTGTCCATTTCATCAACTTTATTAGTACTATTATAAATTATGTTTATGTTCAATAATCATTTCCTCCCTTGTAGTCGTAGGGGAACCTACAGTCTTAATTATATCGCATGCAATCGATTTTCAGTGGGCCAATCCATGCATATACATATTGGGCCAAAAAGCCTGATCGACGATCGCCCACAATTTACTACTATTCATTTGATGGGCTTTTCATTTTAGATTAATGGGCTTTTCTTTAAATTGCTACCAAATCCAACCGCCAATAATGACCATTGACCACGCACTTGCTTGCTTTATCACTGATTCAAATGTATTATTTTACTAATAATTTCGATAATCATATGCTAAATATATTTAGTTTGAACGTCTAGTCATTGTTGATGTAACCAACTAATTAATTATGCCAAACCTTTAATACCAGTACTAGTATAGTTAATTAGAAGAAGAAACATAATACGTGGCGGGTGATTTAGGTAATTGATTATGTCGGCGTCGTAAGGGAAAGGTCAAAGTTTGCTTAACAAAACACCAAAACATTGCTTTTGTGTGCCCATGTCACAGCCACGTGTACACAAATAATAAATAAAAATTAAAAAAAAAAAATTACACACTTGAATTTTTTGGCGTTTACTGATAATGATCTATTATTATTTGTTTTAGTAGATCTACGTGTATATTGATGGGATGGGCCCCTCAACCTATATATGACCCATACATTTGTAGTTTCAGCCTCATTGTTGTCGTTGCCACGGTGAAATGCTAATAAATGGCCATACTAATATTATTAATAAATAACAATGGTTTGAGACACGAATATTTAAACCAGCATTTAAATGAATTTTAAAATGCTAAAAATAATAAATTTTAATAAAAATATATTTCAAAATTTTCTGATACTTAATAAATATCTGATCATAAACTCGGAAAAGCATGAATTTTCCGGTTAATTTCAAGTTGAAGTGTCTAAATGATGTGTCGTTTTAGCTTGATTGTCGGACTATGCAAGATTACAGATACAACAAACAGGTTTAATTTCTTGCCACCACCAACCAATAATAACATAGCTTTAAGTTCTTGTAAAAAAATTCTACCTTCATAAGACGTATGCTATATGGTTTCTTCTCCTAACTTTGAGTTAAAAATTTCAACTAATCAATCGTTAGCAGGTAGCATAGAACTCGTCACCTGAAATTCTGAGTCAATAAAGTGAACGGCCCTCGATCATGATTCCTTATTGAACTTCTCACTCGGGACCGTCGGATTGATTGATTAATTAATTTTGTTTTATACTTCAAATCTGGCGGTAAATTAACGGTTACTCAGTTGTTTTTATAGTTTGAACCAAAGTAACTTCAAAAGCTGCACATCTAAAGTGGGACCCAAGTTTATTGATTAACTCATTTCTATGGAGGAATTTTATGGAAGACTTCAAAGACGAAAATTCAGTTCATTGGTCTTGTCATGTACAATTCTTTCTTTCTTACTAATTGTCTGCAAGAAGTATCATCACCCTTCCATTTCCTTTCCTTGTGGGAGCTGTAGGCATCTATGGCAACCCAGGTAATAGCCATTCCGTTTTTCTTGTTTTTCATAAATCAGTTATTCTGATTCTTGATTGTGTATCTGCAAATTTTGGAATGTTTCTTCTTCTTTTTTTTTTTTTTTTTTTTTTTTTTTTTTTTTTTTCTTACTAATTGATCTGCAAGAAGTATCATCAACCCTTCCATTTTCCCTTTCCCTTGTGGGAGCTGTAGGCATCTAATGGCAACCCAGGTAATAGCCATTCCCGTTTTATCTTGTTTTTCATAAAATGAGTTATTCTGATTCTTGATTGTGTATCTGCAAATTTTGAATGTTTTCTTCTTCTTTTTTTTTTTTTTTTTTTTTTTTTTTTTTTTTTTTTACTTGTAGCTGTGGTGAAAAGAACCTGTTCATAATCATGGGTTTTGTTAGTTCTATCTTTTTGGGGAAAACTTTTTGATGTGTTTGTTTTTGAATTGGGTTAATCTTTTTGTTACTTATGATTTTTTTTTTTTTTTTTTTTTTTTTTTTTTTTTTATTGTACTGTCGGTGAAAAGAACCTGTTCATAATCATGGGTTTTGTTAGTTCTATCTTTTTGGGGAAAACTTTTTGATGTGTTGTTTTTGATGGGTTAATCTTTTGTTACTATATGATTGGTTTTATAAGTGTTTCTGTTTATGGGTGAATGAGATAGATTTTCCTGATATGGCAATTCTAATCATTTCCTAAATGGGCTTAAGGTGTTTAATCATTCCTGATTTGATGAATCACATGGGATTTGGGGGAAACATTTCTGCAGTATATGTGATCAAAGTATGGTGTTTTCTTTTTTCTTTTAAGTGGTTGGTTAGGTACTCAAGTGTCTGTTTGGTCCATTTCATGATTATTATTAGCCTTTTTATTCCATAGCTTTGTCTGCTGCCACCAAATGCAATTAGGAGATAAGAAAAGGAAAAGTGAAAAAACAGTTCTGGTTGCGGCCAAAATGCAATAAAGCTGGAAACTAAACTTTGTTTATCCAAAAACAATGAGGTTGGTTCAATGGAACTGGAGTCTCATCGAGGCCATGAGACTGCAAGTTTGGCTCTAGCAAAAACCAGTTAACTGAAAAAAATGTATGGACAGCAATGTGTTGGATTTTCTGTTGAAAGCTAAATTTTGCAGGATATACTATTCCTGATGAATATAAGTTTTAATTTATATAGATGTTAAAAATTCTTTTCTTGTTTGATGTTTAGAGCAGATGAACTGAGATTCGCATAGTCCTAGCTAGAAATACTAATTTTCTTTCATTGTTTCTTTAAAAATTCTTAACATTACTGGCCTTTCTTTGTAAATCTACCCTACTTTTACCTATGGCTTTGCTCTTTTATTGGAAGGAAAGTATTTCCTCCTGCTAAAAGTGTTAAATTCATACCAATTATTGAACAAGAACTTGGCATTTCAGTTTTCTTCTCTTTTTCCGATTTCTCTGGGTATGAATTAAAGATTCTGGATAGTTAATAAAAACGTTAGTAATGTTGGATTTACTGCAATAATAATAAGTTGACAAATAGCTGCTGTGTTATTTAATGTCTCTTCCAGGAAATTGAGACATCGAGTGGATGGCCACTAGGGCTAGAGATCATGAACATGAGGCTTCAAGTTCGAGTTATGGAAAGTGTACAGGCTGCTCCTGCAGAACTATATTCAAATGCACGCTCGCGATCGCCCAGTTTTTCTTCATTCTCATCCTCCAACCTTGATACTGAGGTGAATTGGCTACTTTTTATTTTTCCAATTTCTTGAATTACTAGTAGGCTAATAGGCTAATTGGTAGTAGCTCAACGATCGAGTGTTTGTTTTATAATATTACAAGATTCCTAACAGAACTTAGGTGAATAGGCTATAAAACTTGTAATATTTGCTTATGCTATTATCCTAACTTTGCTTCCATTTGAATAATTTCTTATGTCAAAACCAAAATTTTGGTTATCTGCGAGCATAGTCCACAGCATCCTTCTTCCAAGACCATAGTGTGTCATTGGGCCGGCTAATCGGAATCCGACCAGGCAATGGAGACTTTTACTTCCCTAGAAGAATTCACTTAGATGAATGGGAAGGGAAATCTGTAAGGTCAGTCAACTCTGAAGTTTCCACAACACACAGATCAGAAATGTCTCAAGGAATTTGCATTCCCCTACTAGAAAAGATGAGCAGAAGCAGGAGCAAAACAAAACGATGAGTTTTAGTGGTAAGGGCGTAACAAAGGGAATAAACACCATTCAATTCTGTTCTGCTATGTTCTGTATTCAGAAGAATCTATTGTACATTGTCAATTGATTTTCTAATTCACACTCAAAATGGAGAGCATTGTTTCTGTTTTTGCATTTATTAATAATTTGATTATGGAATAATAGAAGGACATCAAGAGAGCGGGAAGGCTTTTCGGCCCAATATATACTAACCTTGGTACTATTTATGCCATGGTCGGCCCATTTAACCTTTTCCTTTCACACCGGTTCTCCGAATTGACTCGTTGGGTCGGCCGAGTTTAATAACTATACTTTCAGGTTTAATATAACTATATTGGGTCGGCCCAATATATTAGGTTACGGAATTAATGCATTTATCAAAAAGACAGATGAAATTTTAATTAGATAAACTTCAGAGACTAAATAGTACTTTTATGAAGTATAATGAATGGATTTGGTCTAAACATGATCGAAGGGACCACAATAATCCACGTGAGTTAGATGCATTGAAGTTCTATACACATAGATACACACAAAAGTAAACACCTTTTTAGACCTCCTCTGCAAAACCCCATTGCGTCGCCAAAACCCTCGAAGCTAAGATCTCTACTGGATAATCCCGTTAACTATGTCCGCCACCGCAGCCGCCAGGTCTGTCCTCCGCTCCACAGCCTTCCGAGCAACTAGAATTGCCTCCGGACTCAAACCCGGACCCGGAAGCAAAACAGCTTTCTCTCCATTCCGTACCTCTAACTCTAAGCCAAATACTCTTTCTCAACGTATCTTCAGGTAAAAAATTCAAACCACAACTCAATCTTCTTGAATTAAGAAGAAGTCATGTGCTTTTGAGCTCAAATTTTAATATTTTCTTTTGGGTTTTAAATTTGAAAGGTCACCAATGGAGATAAGCTGCTGTGTGGAGACGATGCTTCCATATCACACTGCAACTGCTTCTGCTTTACTCACTTCAATGATATCCGTCTCGCGCCGCAGCTGTTGGACCCCTGAAGGTAATTATAAATATAAACATGCGTGAATATGTGTTTACTTGCGTGCCTTTTTCATTTTCTGGCATGCAGCATAGTATTGCATTGGTTGGTGATATGGATATACTTTCTGTGGTTGTTTTTTTGTTACTTATTCTCAAACCCTGTGATTATAGCTTTGTGGGGATGTTTAAACTTTCCAATTCGCATTTGGATGAAGCTCATAATATATTGTGTCTTATGGATACACGGGAGTTGAATATTAAAAACCTGATACTTTATAGGATAATATGGAACAGTTGCATAGTTGGGATGGTTTGAAGTGAATGGAAATGAAGCAAAGGTTCTATTTTTAATTGTGCTTCATGGTTTGATTGAGAGTTTGGTTTTTTTGGGGGGATGATGGTAGTTCGCAGGCAGTGACTTGGTTAAGGGAGCTCACTGCAGCTATACCATAAGCAAGTATTTATAGGTAAATGTCACTGCTTATGAGACTTCTCTTGTTGGATTGGAATAGTAATAGAAGGAAAGGGTGTTAAAATCTATCATCTTAGCACTACCGACTCCTTTTTTCTAGGACTTTTCTGTGACTGAAAACGCAGAAGACTGATGGAGACTCTTTATAGAGAAGAAAATTGTAAAACTAATACTAAATTGTTAAGTTAAAAGAATTGCATATATGGCATGCATATCTAACTTGTTAGATACCTTTACTAGTGGTTTTTCTTTTGTTGGAGCCTCGATATAGCAGCTGTCAAACTCTTTTTTCAGATTTATTTTACAAATTTGTCTTCTGATCCTTTGGAAACCCTTTTGTTTTATTAGGTGTCTAGGGAAGGGGGGAACATTGCAGGCCTAGATATATGATTAGTAGCCTATGAGGAAGTCTTCAGTACTGAAACCGTTGTGGTTTGAATCTTGCTTCTTTCTACATCAAGATTTTGGATATTATTCTTTTGAGTAGTCTCATCTGTCTCTGCTTCTCTCCCATGTATTCTTCTTCCTTTTGTAGGGCAATACAAGCCTAGATGAAGACCAAGCAACCAAAGATGGAGTCATTTGGATTCTTTTGTTGTCAACTTTTTCTGGTGTTGGAGAATTTTGTTTTAAGTAGTTACTGAGGAGGTGGCTCTTCTAGAAATAATTTTTAGAGTTGAAATATTTAACTTTTTATCTTCAAATTTCATGGAGTTTGTGAAGTTTATTTGTTCCTAAATCCTCTTTTCTTTATATACTGGAAACAAATAATCTAAGTTGCATATGCAATTGTTTTTTGTTGTCCATGTAACTATTGCACTAGATTTCTGTCGTAGAGAACACCATTTTAGCAAAGGACAAATCAACATACATATCTCAAATTATCTTTCCATCGTAATGCGTAAAATTTGTCATATATTCATGTTGGTTGGTAAAGATGATGTTTCTTTACATATATAGCTCCAATTCCTTGTGAATTTTCATGTTAAAAGAAACTTTAGAACAATTAGATGGATGCAAAAGTATATTATTTCCTGAATGAATCTAAAATGATTCTTTCCTTGCATTTATTTTCATATAATCATATGAGGGTCATACTAATTCGTTGTATTCACTCAGATTGCAATGATGATGTATGATGAATGTCAGAGGGTTCAAGCGAAGTTTTTGTAGATGCACTCAGTGAAAAGGTGGTGAAATAAAGCTTGTCTTAGGGTTTTAGATGTTTCTTGCTGTTTATAAAGCTAAAAACATGGTAAAAGATAATCATATGATTATTTGAGAAATGAAGAAAATGGTATTCTGATTAAGAAAAGATATTTAAGATGCCCTTTTGTTTTCTGAATTTGATCTCCTGTCCTAGAAAACAAGTTTCTTTTGCAGCTACCTTTAGCTCTCATTGGCTTGTACTTATTCTTGCTGCCTTGATTGGAGATATTCTTTATCTATATCTCTTGATTGCCTTTGATTTGGGTTGGAAATAAGTCTTAAAGCTGTTATACGACTTCTTATTGTTGCTTTTAGCAATTTGGCTTGAAGGTAAAATTGTGACTCATTTCTGTTACGGTGCCTCCTGTATTGTTGTAGATGGATGATTGTTCTTTATTTGGATGCGGTGCATTGGTTCGTAGTTTTTCATGGATTTCAATGGACTTTCTTATCTTTGCTTGAGGCATTATTCTCCTCGGTGGAATGAGAAAAGAAAAAAGGCTGTTCTACAAGCATATGGTAGTGGTATCTCGTGGAATGGAAACAGATATGTTTTTGTATTCTATCTTCTGAACATGGATAATAACTGGATTGCATCTTTTTTATGCAAGTAATCTCTCCCACTCTCTCGCGTTGTTCGATTGATAGTCATAAGTTAACTAAGCCTAATAAACGTCAAATCCACTTGGCCTGGTTTAATGAGTGGCGACAATTCTGGGCATTTGTCCTGAACAAGGATGAATAATGTATTTATATATGATGTTTCTTCGATTGGAACCAGGAAGACGCATGCAAAATCAAATATTGCCGGCATTTTCTATCTTCATTCTGTATCCAATAAATAATGTATGAACATAATAAACACTGGTAATATTTATTCGGTTCGATTACTACGTACGACAAACGTTACGAGAAATTAAATAATAGATACAGAGCTGAGCGGAGGCATTTATCCATTGCAAAACACTTTTCATCAAATTATTGCAGGATGTGAAATTCTCAAATGAGGAGGACTAAGGGCCACCCTTATCACATTATGGTAGCAACAAGGACAGTCCACCCACTAGTACCATTAACATTGCATAACGTTACGAAGAATTTGTTCTAAGCCCAAGCATACACGCGTATGAAGGATAAAACATAAGAACTTAAAAAAGATCAGGTTGATTGGTGACAGCTAAGAAACATGAAATATGGAATCAGGATTTAGGGCGGAACATAATAAATAATTAACCACTTAAAAAAAAAAAAGATGATGAGCATAAAGCAAATAGATAACAGGAATTTTACTATTAACACATATTTTGATTCCAAGTTCAGTGTGCGCTGGTTCCCTTCACAAGATAGAAGCAAGTGACAATCCCTTCACCACTTAAATGACGTTAAACAATCCTAATAGATGTTAACAAAGTTAAAATGAAAAGACTAACCAATTTCAGGGACATTTGTATACCAAACCCAACTGTCATTGAAATTATACCTTAATAGCACCCCATTCCACAGGAAGAAATAGTAGAAACAACTACCAGGCTTTTAAATTCACAAAACACTATGGATGTATTAAACTGATGATCTCTACAGCCCTTCCCTCACTCTTCAGCAGCCACAGTCACTAATTCATACTCAACCAGCGACAGATTATTATCCTCTTTTACAACAAATTTGGCAGGTTCAGTGACCTCAATGCGGCCCCATTTGTCAACAGCTAGCCTCATAGAACCCTTAAACATATCAATCTTCGCATTCCGGAGAATAACAGTGGTCCCTGGCTTCATCAAGTCAACTGCAACACATACAGCCATCATTATTATCAATGAAGTATGAGAACTCGACAGTGAGAGTCACGAAGCTTATAACTCATTAGAAATTCTTCTGTTCTTTTTACTCTTTTGGAAGAAATATAAGCAATTAAAACAAAACCAACCAGCTAACAGAGCTCAATTTCCAAATTAACAAAAACTGATGAACCTAGACTACTCCATCAATGCCTTTCATTGCCAAGCTGAAACATATTGGTAACGAAAGCATAGTGACAGACACAAATATGGAAGAAGAAATGCCAAAACACAAGGGAAGAAATTGGAAAGAAATAAACCAAATGACAAAATCAATATACATTAGTACTAACTTTTATCATCTAAAATGTGGAAAAGGTAAATAGGATTTCTGATCCCCAAACAGTTGATTCTTATGTGTTATTTTCTCTACAGGCTGTGAAGGGTAACATAAGCATATGCAGTCAATTCTGAAGCCGTGATCCTTAGCATCAGAGTGTAGAGCAAGTGACCGTCGCTTAACTCACCAAGAAAAAAAAGGAAAAGGAAAATGCATACAATCCTACCAATCTTAAAAGGTTCAATTTCTTAAATCGAGAACCAGAACAGGGATTGAATTGCATTGACAATTTAGCCATTCTTTCAGTGTTCACATACTCTAAAACATATTAATTTCAATTTGGAACTTAACTATCCAAACACCAAGCTAAAATGAGCCCCTAAATTGGAGATTAATATGGAAACCAACACTGTAAAAACACTGAGTCTAAATTGTGTTCGGAAGGCAAAGAGGGGGAAAAGGAAATGAAATCGGTAAAGGCAACTCCAATTTATCACAAGAACGGCTAAACTTAGCATCAAAACAGATAATAGAAACGACCCACCAAAACTTAAAAACTACATAGAACAAGTGCTTGAGTTCATTAAAGCATTAAACCCCAGCCAAATCAACACATCAATCCACATAGAATAAACCAATCGCATACAAAAAAATTAGCAAAGCAAAAACGATCACAAGAACTCTAACTTTTCCACATACACGCATATTTTACATACATTTAAAAGTATAGACACAATTTTTAAACAAATCTATAGATGCCAGTGGTTTTAAAGATAAAAGCAAGAAATGAAGATTATACCTTGATCGTTACGGGCGGTGAAGAGGATCGTGCCAGTCTCATCACCGATGAGACACTCGGCGATGCGGGTATTGCGGAGGCGGTTAGAAGCGGCGGCGGTGGGTCGACCCTTCTGCAAAACAGTGTTGGAGGTCAATACCTTGGCGATCAGGGTATGGCCGTTGGTTCCTGGCTTAAGCTGATCCACTTTAATAAAAACTGGTTTTCTCTTCTCTATCTTGTTTGTGTTTCCCTGCAGCTGCTGATTTGTTGTCGTTGTTGCCATTGATTTTGATTCGGACTTGAAAGCTACGTTCCTGTTTCTGGGTTGAATTAATTTTGTTTACGTTTTAGAGAAAACCCTAAAGACAGCGATCCCAGATTTTCAATTGGAAAGAGAACAACCAGAATTTGTTGGCCACGAAATACTGTTGCCTTTTATACTGCCGTTTTATGCTTTTTACTCGCCGTTTTTAATTTGAAGACGACATGGCGTTTTTTACGAAGCTCACTGGTAGTGGTAGAGTAGTTTAGTCAAAGTCTCAGAGAGCGAAATGTAAAAATGGAATCATTGATTCATTGGAGAAATCAATTTTGGCTGTTACGATGAAATTTATTTTCTGCCTCAAAACGACAGGAGTCCCTTACTGAAAGGTTCGGATGATTTTAGGCATCTTGTCTCAATTTTCTGTCCATCCATTATCGATAGTAATAATATCAATATGCACCTTTTATTTTATTTGTTT
This sequence comes from Jatropha curcas, assembly GCF_014843425.1. The sequence continues at coordinate 117,616 of NW_023590807.1, forward strand.
TTTCTAATTTTAAAAATATGATATGAAAATGTTTTTTTATCTATTAAAATACATTATTAGTTTTTTATAAGAATAATATTTTTATTTAATATTATATGTGTATACCTTGTTTAGTTATATAAAATTACAGCCAATTCTGTCCCAATTGCTAATGAGGTGAAGAAAATAATTAAAAAATCTATCATGTCCAACCTTGTCATTCATAAACATCAAATCCAAAGACAGAATATATTAATTTCAAAATAAAAAAATATTTATATTATGTTAATTAATAAATAACTTGGACGCCAATTGAGGCTTGAATAATAATTTTACTGCTTGTTATTATTTTTTCTTTCATGAAAATAGAGCAAAGTTTAATAAAAGTTACAAACAAAATTTAAATCATACATAAATTATAAAATAAATATTCACAGTGGTTATATACTCCGACTTATATATTAGATGCTAAATCCCTTCATAAATAAAATAATAAAATAAATATATTGATATATTATGAATATATTTATATAGCAAATTAGTATTTATATTGTTAGGTAAGACTTTATTTACATATAAATGGAAATTTGTGATTATTCCATTTTATTATACAGTAGTAGGTAATAGATAACAAATTTTATTCTTTTCAAAAAAAAAAACAAATTTTATTTAAGGAGAGAAGGAGCAAGTGGCACCGATGATAATGGAAGATTAAATTTTAGGAATCACAAAAAATATATAAACACAAAGCTTGTAATTTTAAAACCACAAAAGATTATCCTAAACAAAGAAAAGAAAAAACAGGAAATGTAGAGGAACGTGCTTTAATTGCAGAGAAAATCCGACATTTGCTGTCATTTTGTTTACGTCATGTCCTGTCATGGCCACATAGCCATTCTCTCTCCTCCTTTAATTCAATCCCCAAAATATTCATTGAATTGAAGCTTCCTCTCATCAACCCCGCGATAACAATACCAATACCAATACCAAACCATCCTCAAAGAACAAGTCAAATACAATACAAACGTATCCTTCTCACTTCTCTATTGTCTTTCTTTCATTGTATTGATTAACTGAAACATTTTGATTCTTACACAGACAAGTCAAACATAGCCAGAAAAAACATATACCAGACAAATTAGAAATCTTTCTTTTTTTTTTCTTTTTCTTTTCTCACCTTAAATTGTTAAAAATTTATTTTGGAAGTGAATAACAGATTATATATTTTGATAATAAAGAGATTCAAATCTGTGATCTTTGAAGGAAAAAAATGGACTCCGATTTCTGGACCTCTCGTCTCGCAGCTGCCAAACGCCAATATACTTTGCAGCACCATCATCAGAGCTCTCACTTAGGTAGGCGTTTTTTTGTATGCTTTTTCTTATTTTATTTTCTGGGTTATGCTTTTTATTATTATTTCTTATTTTATTTTTCTGGGTTTTTTTTCTCCATCTCTGAATGTTTTTTTTTTTTTAATATGTGATTTAGATCGGTTGAGCATCGATGATTTCGAGGTAGAAGACGAGATCCGACCGGATTTCCCATGTCCCTATTGTTACGAGGATTTCGACATCGCTTCACTATGTTCCCATCTCGAAGACGAGCACTCGTGCGAGTCTAAAGTCACAGTAAGTTGAACATTTATATATTTTTCGAATAAAATTATTTGCCGTGTTTTTGCTTATGTACTTGGTTTCCTAACTTGGTTTTTCTTTCCTAAAAATGTGATCTTTTTTGTGTTTAAATTGGTTTCACTTGGTGTTGGGAAAGCCGACTCGATTGGGCTTGCTTTTTTTGGTAACTCACTGTTTACCTTTATGATTCGTAGGTTCACTAAGCCTTTTATTTCCTCTTATTATGGTTTTAATCATTTTGGAGCATTTCCTATATTATGTTTATGGTTTGAAATTTGCTACTTTTTTCCCTTCATAGAAAATAGGTTGAGGGGACCAATTTTTGTTGATACAAATTTGTCTGTGTATGTGCGTGGTCAAGGATTGTTGCTTTTCCATTTTAGGCATGGTGGAATTTTGGAAATGGATGCTTCCTTATTGGATATGCTATGCTGAGAAACAACTGTGCTGGTCCTTGGTTTGCCATAGGCACATGTCTTTGTTGCAATATGGGAAGGGGTACGATTGGCTGTTTGATTCCTTGTTTACATATAAAACAGGCTGTGTGATAGAAACACTCCTATGTTGAAAGTAGTCTAGTAGATTAATTTGCTTGGATTATGTGTTTTTAACTCATGCACGTCTTTGTGGATTGTCGGAGTGAGTTAGTTTCTCTGCATTTTTTTTCCCTGAATAGATCGAATCACTTTTTAATGCTCATTCTGCCCGATCTTCCAATTATGTTGTCTGCTGGGTTTCTGAACTGCAGTTTGCTTGTTAGAGAGGCTATCTATTGAACTGATGTTGTTGGTGATATGATAGAAGAAAGCATACATTGTGTAGCTCTAATGGTCATGATGAGGCTAGTACCTCCTTGAGTAGACCTACCTATGAATATGAAAGAAGATCTGAATATTAGATGAGTAATTTTTTTTTTTTCAGAACTTTCAGTTGAATGCCCCCTACTTGGCTAATTGGTTTCACATTTTTAGTTAGTTCTAAGAGCAAGTAAAAATGTTTGTAGAAGAGATATGAGTGAGGTAAAGGTTCCATGCTTGCAGTTGTAGACAGTGGCCAGAGCTTTTGGTTTCTGCAAGTTTTATTGTGTCAGATTTGCTTTGTTGAATGAATGTCAAAGATGTGGTGGTTGACACAATATTTGAGATAGTGGCTTGTTATTTAATAATTTGAGATTTAAATGAGGATATATATATATATATATATATTTTGAGATTTAAATGAGGATATATATATATATATATATATATTCATTAAGCTTTCTTGCTGAGTAAGAAATTCGGTATCTTCTTTATAAAAATCCTTTCTTATTCTTGGCACTTTCCTACTTTCATTGTGGAAAGGTGTTGTTGCAGTGTTAAAAGGTATAATCAAAGAGAAAAAAAAAAAAAAAATTGAACCTACATTTTATGAAGATCAATTTAAACCACCCCCCCCCCCCCCCCCCCCCCCCCCCCCCTTTTTCCTTTTTTTTTTTTTTTTCCCCTCTCTCTCTCTCTCTCTCGTCTCCTCTCCTCTCTATCTGTCTCTAGACAGCCTGCAATCTTTTCATTCTTCTCTCTCTCTCTCTCTCTCTCTCTCTCTCTCTCTCTCTCTCTAGACAGCCTGCATCTTTCATTCTTTCTCTACAAACCTTTTTATGCCTTTTGCGTATATTTTCAGTCCAAGATGATACCAAGGAAAGAAATAAAATAACTGAATATCTTGATTGTTATTTTTTAAAACTATGGATTGGTGGAGTATGATTTACGTAAAAAGCTTTTGATTCTAATTGATGCTTTTCTAACAGAATTTCATGCTTCATCCACTTTGCCAATGCAGGTATGTCCTATTTGCTCTGTTAAAGTTTCAAGAGACATGCTAAGTCATATCACACTGCAACATGGAAACTTGTTCAAGATATCCTTAAATTGAAAGTTTCATTAGTCTGAAGTTTCTTGTTTTGTTATTAGCATCTTAAAAGGCTTGATCTTTTACCTAATAAGTACCAAGAAAATCTAATTTTTTATTAAGTTTCCTTTAACTAGAGATTACTTGCAGAGACGTCGCAGATTACGTAGAGTTGCAATTCCCAATAGTCAGGCATTGTCTCTTCTAGGTCGAGATCTCCGTGAGGCTCATTTGCAAGTGCTTTTAGGGGGTGGTGCATATAGGTCAAGCAATGGAAATGTTACTAATGCGGCTACTGATCCTTTCCTTTCGTCTCTTATTTTGAATTTCCCTGCATCTGAAGCCGAGGAAATTTCAAAGTCTGTGGTAACAAGTGTGGAAGATACTCCTCCAAGAACTTCAGCGCCAGCATACATGTGGAGATCAAGGTACTGACTACTGATTCCATGTATTTCTTTAATAATAGATGGAGCAAATTGGAAACTAATTTATGCCATTGTTTTACTCTTTCATTCGTTAGAATGAGATATACATAGAAATCAAAAGAAAAAAAAAATTGTCAATATCATTCAGCTCGACTCCTCTGAGTGATCGATCAAAGGGAACTTTTGTTTTAGCATATATATGGAGTTGCATTGCCATTTTAGTTGGGGCTTAGTTTCCCTTTTCTTCATCCTTCATTCCCCAAGAGAGAGAGAGAGAAAAAAAAAAAATCTGGGTGAGTTGGTTTTCTTTTTCCTTTGTACTCTGCTCATCATAAAATGACTCTCTGATTATTTTTTTTCCCCTATTCTGGGGGAGGGGGAGGAAAAAGAACACCCTTCTGTGTTCTTTTATTTTGATTTAGTTGCTTGCTTGTGTGTTCTCTTCTTGGATTCTGACTTAGTTACACTTCAGGAACTCATCCAGGATAAGAAAGATAATGGTCTTGCTATCATTTCTTATCTGCATATATTCTTTCCTCATTGCTGAGTTATTCGATTAGAATAGAATCCAATTAAAAATAGAATCGTCCTAATGCATTATCAAACACTAAGAAACTGTATTTTGGATTTAAATTGACTTTTTGTGTGTGTGGACTTTCTTGCAGTTTGGATCCCTCTTTGACTTTTGAAGAAAGGGAGAAAAGGATGAGACAAGCAACAGGAAGAGCTGGTTTTGTGCAGGACCTGCTTCTATCTACTCTATTAAGCGACTAACAAAAGCAGTAAGTTGTTTAGAAAAATAATTGGATGAGATATAAATTCGTTTCATGAGAGGTAAATGTTGGATGGGATTCTAATTGTTTACGTTATCGACCACTTCAATGTATACCTCATTTGAAATGTTGAAGCAGCCCCAATAATTGCTGGATGATAGATATCTCCTCCTCTGAATTGTACTACCTTCTGCAGAAACAATGATCTTCTGTTCACAGAAGACTTTTAATTTATGAATAGTTTGTCTTGCAAGATAAACTCTTTGAACGCCAATTCACAGCAAAGCATCCATGATCATCATCTTATAGAGCAATGTTACTCCTCTTTCAGTTCCTGCACAAGTGGATAGTGTAGAGGGAGAAGAATGTGTAATGCTTAATTCTGTAATATTTGTTGCCTTTGTTGAGTTCCCTCAAAAGTAAACTATATGGAAGAAATCTGTTAAGTCTTTTCTGTTGGTTACGTTAGAAGCTGATGACATCCTTAACATTTGTGGAATGAAATATTAAAATGACTTTGTAATAATTTTAATATTTAAACTATTTCAAATGAATAATCATCCACATAGATGATACAGAAAAGTGGGATGGATATTCTAAAACAATGTCAAAAAGTTTCTCATCCTCAATTATTAATATTATGCCACTCGAGACCGACAACTGTTGGAAAAAAATTATCAACTTAAGGAAGATTACTCTTGTAACCAAACAAAACTGATGCGTCCCAATTGGACAAGCACCATACTTGTTTAGTATTTTGTCACCTAACGGAGGTTGGCGGCGGCGGGTCGGTCATTACTGAGTCATCATCACTAACCATTTTGTGCCGGTTAACGATTAACAAAAAAAACAGAGGAAGATAAAGGAAAGCTCATTTCCATATTCTATTGGACGGTAAGGTCGGTGTTCCACCACCACCACTACCTCCAATTCTCAACAAATATAAAAAAATACATTAACATAACTTCAAAACTCTACCCTTTATCCACTTCTACTACACGTGGATCAATCTCCCTCCGCCCATCTATAGATAATTTCATCTAACGGTCTCTAATCACCAGAGCTAACTTTAGTCCACTATTTGTCCAATTACGTCCCATCCTGGTCGCAGAAATTAAAAACTAAACACCCCGTTATAATTACACAATTGCCCCTATTTAAGGTTGCTGATATATTAAAAGCGATGGGTTTGAAACTCGACAAAGCTTTCTCTTCTCATCTCGAGGTCTAATTAATAGTCTCTCTGATATTTTTCGAAGACGTGATATGGTGGTGGAGCTTTTCGTTTTGGGTTGCACGGGAGTTGTAATGTTGCTGCATGGAGCTAATTTTTTCTTCCATATTCTTTACCAACCTATGGCCGTTCGTAACCTCAGGTACTTGCTTTCTCCCCAAACCTCAATTTTTGATTTTCGATTTCATTTTTTATCAAAGTTCCAATTTTTATCTTTTTCAAGTGAAAAGATCAAAATTTTAATCTTTTTTATTTTATTTAAAGGATTAATTCTTCATCTAATCGATGATTTCTTATCAATTTCTTCTTGTAATAATATGCTTATGATGGATTTGGTTTCAGTTTTCTGGGTTTCGTTGGATGGTGAAGGAAGAAGAGAGAGGAAGTGGAGATGGGTGATGACTGATTCTTCGCGGAAAGAAAACTAGTAGTACTAATGAAGATTAGTGGTAGCTTGCATCTACGTTGATCTATGTACATTTTTTTTTTTTTTTTTTTTTAATTTAGTGGTAGCTTGCATCTACGTTGATCTATGTACATTTTTTTTTTTTTTTTTTTTGGGGGGGGGGCGAAAATAATAAAGATTTTAGTTTAGATTGACCAAAGCGGTTAAAATTCAACCCAAATTAATAATGGATCACTCACAGATTTTTTTTTTTTTTTTTTTTGGGGGGGGGGCGAAAATAATAAGATTTTAGTTTAGATTGACCAAGCGGTTAAAATTCAACCCCAAATTAATAATGGATCACTCAACAGAGCACTCTACATGAATGTTCGATCTGATTTAATTTTCAGCTTTTGCCTCTTTCAGAGAAATGGCAACTTACGATTTTTCTGGAGTTTATATATATTTCACTCTGTTTTGTCGGATCAAGAAGGTTGGTGGTCAGGTGCAGTGCTTGGTGTTGGTATGCAAATATAATATGGTGGAGGAATTGCGAAAAAGATTAACCGTTTGGTGGAGAATTTGTTATGTGAATCATAATGTCTTGTAATTTTTGCAAGCAATTAGTTAAGAGATCTTTTTCATATGCTCTGTATTTGATGTGTGGGTCAATAGAAAGATCAGTCATTTCCAGTTGTATATCTGTGCCGAATGTCGGTGATCAATCGAGGGAAGACGGTAGGTGGACACTCTGTTTTGTGTTTATGGGTTGCGTGTTCGTGAACATGCATGCAAAATTCAAACTCCGTTGAATTTTAAATTTGAGAACGATGAAAATTTTGCAAATTTCTATTAAAATGGAAATGATGAATTTATGTAGTTGAAGATGACTAAAGCTGGATTTACATTCCTCAAAGTGGAGCTGAAACCAGGCATATTTAGTTGATCTTGAAAATAAATTTGTTAATATGTAGTAGTATCTTTAAATCTATTAAGTAATTAAATAAAATTAATTGGTTACATTAACAATTTTTCTCCAAAAACTATAAAATTTAATTATTCAAATTTAGAAGTTATTACTTCGATGGTTTACCTTAAGATTGGAAGGAAATGAATGCTTAGAAACAGAGAATTCTATTTAAAAAGTAATTACTTTTTAAATGATACTTTTATTCATTATATTATATCAAAGACATTGAGATTATATATATGAATGATGCTATAAAATATGATATAATTCAATATGAATTTCAAAGCAATGCCATTAGATTGAAATTATTCTTGGACGGAATCGCATAACATTCCCAATTTGTGAGCCAAGGTAACCCAAAAATAATCTACTAAATTGCAAGAATTCAGAAAAGAAAACGACTTATCGATTGTTTGCTTACCGTCGTTAGTTATATAGTGAGAAGAGTGCACAAATCCCGACTGGTTTATGATCAAATGGACGATGAACCTCTGTTATCTCCATTCGCTCCAAAAACAGCTCCACCAACCGCATTACCCACTTTTTAGACCCTTCATTCACAAAACCCCAAGCCTCTACTCTAATAAAGTTACTAAATTTTTTGTCCACGCCTCTACTAAATTTATTCATCACCCGCAGATCACTAGTTTCTCAGTCGCAATCCAGAAGTCCAATTTATCCTACACGAAGCTCCTTTCTCAATGTACAGCTTCAAAATCTCTGACTCCGGGCATGGAAATCCATGCCCATGTAATCAAATTCGGCTTAACACAAGACCCCAAAATAAGAAACATTTTGATTAATCTTTACTCGAAGTGCCAGTTTTTTCATTATGCATGGAAACTGGTTGATAAAAGTACTGAACCGGATTTAGTTTCTTGGTCTGCTTTGATTTCTGGATATTCACAAAATGGGTTTGGTAAAGAAGCAATTTTGGCCTTCTATGAGATGCATTTGTTGGGTGTAAAGTGCAACGAATTTACTTTTCCTAGCGTACTTAAGGCTTGTAATATTACCAAGGATTTGTGGCTGGGTAGGCAGGTTCATGGGATTGTGGTGGTAACTGGTTTTGAGAATGATGAGTTTGTCGCAAACAGTTTGGTTGTTTTGTATGCGAAATGTGGGCGGTTAAGGGATGCGAGGAGGATTTTTGAGGCAATCACAGAACGGAGTGTTGTTTCATGGAATGCATTGTTATCTTCTTATGTGCAGAGTGATTCATGCAGAGAAGCAATTGGTTTGTTTGAGGATATGCTTTTGAGTGGAATAAGGCCTAACGAGTTTAGTTTATCCTGTATGATAAACGCTTGCACGGACTTGGAGGATAATGTTCAAGGAAGAAAGGTTCATGGATACTCGATAAAGCTTGCGTATGATTTCGATCTATTCTCAGCAAATGCTCTAGTTGATATGTATGCAAAAGTAGGGACGCTAGAAGAAGCTATCCGTGCTTTTGAGGAAATAGCAAAACCTGATGTTGTTTCTTGGAATGCTATTACTGCCGGTTGTGTTCTTCATGAGTACCATCACTGGGCGTTAGAATTGTTTGGGAAAATGAATAGATCAGGTATTTGCCCTAACATGTTTACCATCTCGATCGCTCTAAAATCTTGTGCTGCAATGGGTCTCAGGGAATTAGGAAGACAGTTGCATTCCAGATTAATAAAGATGGATATAGGATCAGATTCTTTTGTAGGTGCTGGACTCATAGATATGTATTCCAAGTGCGACTTAATGGCTGAAGCGAGATTGGTTTTTAAGTTAATGCCGGAAAAGGACTTGATTGCTTGGAATACTGTGATCAGTGGGTATTCACAAAATGGGGAAGACATTGAAGCTGCCTCTCTTTTTCCTTTGATGTACCAGTGGGGAGTGGGGTTCAACCAAACTACTTTATCAACAGTGCTTAAATCTGTAGCTTGCTTGCAGGATAATCAATTTTGCAGCCAAATTCATGCACTTTCTGTGAAATCAGGGTTTGAATCTGACAGTTACGTTGCAAACAGTCTAATTGATACATACGGCAAATGTGGCTATACAGAAGGTGCAACCAGAGTATTCAAAGAAAGCCCAGTTGTAGATTTGGTGGCATTCACATCTATGATAACGGCTTATTCCCAGGATGGACAAGGTGAAGAAGCTTTAAAGCTATATCTGGAGATGCAAGATAGGAAGATCAAACCGGATTCCTTCCTTTGCAGTTCTCTCTTGAATGCATGTGCAAATTTGTCGGCATATGAACAAGGGAAACAAGTTCATGTTCATGTCTTGAAGTTTGGATTCATATCAGATATTTTTGCTGGGAATTCACTTGTTAACATGTATGCCAAATGTGGAAGCATAGATGACGCTGACCTCGCTTTCTCTGAAATACCTGAGAGAGGAATAGTATCATGGTCTGCAATGATTGGAGGGCTTGCTCAACATGGGCATGCGAAAGAAGCCCTCCAATTGTTCAATCAGATGCTGAAAGATGGAGTTCGTCCTAATCACATAACTCTTGTGAGTGTACTTTGTGCATGCAATCATGCAGGTTTGGTTGCTGAAGCTCAACAATATTTCAAATCAATGGAAACGTTGTTCGGTTTTGAACCAATGCAAGAACATTATGCTTGTATGATTGATCTCCTTGGTCGAGCAGGAAAATTAGACGAGGCAATGGAGCTTGTAAATATAATGCCATTTCAAGCTAATGCTTCAGTGTGGGGAGCCCTTCTTGGTGCTGCAAGAATCCATAAGAATGTTGAGCTTGGAGAACAAGCTGCCGAGATGCTTTTTGCCCTGCAACCTGAGAAATCAGGTACCCATGTCCTGCTTGCGAACATTTATGCAGCAGCTGGCATGTGGAGTGATGTTGCAAAGGTGAGAAGACTCATGAAGGACAGCAGCCTGAAGAAGGAACCTGGCATGAGTTGGATTGAGGTGAAAGACAAGGTATACACATTTATAGTAGGAGATAGAAGCCATTCTAGAAGTAAGGAAATTTATGCAAAGCTTGATGAGCTAAGCGACCTCTTAAATAAAGCCGGCTATGCCCCTATGATAGAAATTGACCTGCATGATGTTGAACGAAATGAGAAAGAGCAGCTTCTATTCCACCACAGTGAGAAACTTGCAGTTGCTTTTGGGTTGATTGCCACACCGCCGGGAGCTCCCATTAGGGTGAAAAAGAATCTTCGAATCTGTGTGGATTGCCATACTGTATTCAAGTACATTTGCAAAATTGTCTCGAGGGAGATTATTGTGAGAGACATAAACAGATTCCACCATTTCAGAGATGGCTTCTGTTCTTGCGGAGATTATTGGTAGAATTTGAGAGTAGTCTATTGTTCATTCATTGTTCACTAACTCCTCCCCATACATTATTTAACATTTAGGCATACTGACAAAGGCGTTTTTCTGGTTTTTTTTCCCCCTCAACTATATTTATTTGATGAAGATGAATTTTGTATTACATTTAATTTTTTAACTCATATGTTGTTTATCAAAAATGAAGTTCCTACGTTTTGAGATTGATTGCAAGAATCAGTTCAATTTAAAGAATAAACCTTTATATTTAGGTTGGTTATTTGCTGCCTGCCCTATTTTCATTGCAGATATTGATGAATTAAACTATCTTGTTGTAAATAAACTCCACCTTTACTAGTTGCTGGTAGCTTTTCCTTATTTATCGGCACTTATATGTCCCATAACACTCTGTTAATTTAAGGTCGAAGCGTGCTCGGAGCAACATGATTTACTGTCAGTTTTATTATTTTTGGTTGCACCAGAAGATAAATTACTAATTACCAAACACATGATGGAAGATTCTTATTTGCCAGTAGCTTTGCACCAAACAACATCCATTGAAGTCGTTTCTTTAAGAATCGGAATTTGAGAAAATAATTGCACACGTATCATTTACAACAGAATACAGATTGTTATATTTGTTCTCGAGTGAGCTTTCTCACATCAACATCATCGACTCCTCCGACATTATAGCTAACAAGGAATACTTGGCTTTGAGTGAGATTCTACCACCTTCTACACAAAGCTTTGCTCCAGTTACCACCCAATATCCAGGCAAGTCCTCTGGACCTCTCACCATTTCCTTGGTATCCACAAAATTTGACATTTTTGGAGTATTTGTTGGTGGACCTCCAGGAAAAACTGCAGAATTCACATCTACTTTTACTTGCTTTGCAGTTGGATTCAGTCCGGCACTGAATCTTGTACTAATTAACATTGAGAAAACCCCTGATTTTCGTGACAAAGATGAAGGTCCATCCCATTCTGACCTACGGATCCTTGCTGATGCCACCATTGAGAATCCTAGCCTTAAGAACAGAATTTTCTTCATACCAATAACCTTAACCTCAAACCAAGCCCTTGTCACAATAAAAGCAGAGTCATCAATGCGGGCATCATTATACTGCACCGGAGCAGTACAAACATGTGAAAAGATGCTCCAGTTTACAGGTTCAAAGTAGCCTCGTTCCACAGGTTCATCAATTGGCTCATAACTATGATCGTCTGACAGTTGGACAATATTGGGAAGAGTGGAGAGATGCTGGAGATGGATAGCCAAATGGTCACTTCTCTTACCTTCCAAGTATAAGCGGATTCCTGTCACTGGCCGATTTCCAGAATCAACCTGTAAAGCATGGATTTATAAAACAGGAAAAAGTTAGCAGGTTAATAAAACCAGAAAGATGTTCATTTGTGAAATTCTGTAAAAAGCATATTTTAAGAGTTCAATATCAAATAAATAAATAGCAATATAATGTTCTCGCTTTCTAAGGCAATATCTCTGTGGGGGCTATGAAGATGCTAAACATTACATGATAACCCAGTAACCTTAAATGTTCCTTTCCCTCCACCCCAAGGTCCTAGCAACAACTAGAAAAAAAAAAAAATCTCGAATCAATTCAAATCTTCATATTCTATGTGTTGCAATACAGCAATCACCTGCATAGTATTGACGTAGAGCTTAGGGCCCATAAAGGTAAACCGAAGACAGGGGGTTGCTTGTTTTCTGCGCTTAAGAGCAAGAGGCAGATCACCATATACTGGAGCCCATTGCCGAGGTACCTGAAACTCAAGAAACTGATGAAGTTCCTCTATGGGTGGTTTGTCTGCAAGATTCAATTACACATCAAACTATTATCTTAGGAATACAAAGTTGTGATGAAACTTGAATGCAACAATGTTTCAGATCATAATGCATTTGTTAAAACCCTACAAGTAGTCCCAGTTAACAGAACATTTAGAAGATCATCACCTAGCAAAATGTCAATCAAATGTGTGCATCTATTATTCTCCATAAGACCTGCCTACAAGTCCTCTAACATCTAGTTGAATACATGCTCCAACATAAACATACATGGAGTGATTAGGCTAACCAATTGTATAGCAAGACTGGCCGAATGTCAAAACCTAATGGCTAAGATGTACATTGTATGGCTACAAGCCACTATGAACCAAGAGCTAGGATTTGCCTGAAACCAATCCAGTATATCTAGTTTGCAGTGTGATATCCAAATATATAGTTAAAATTACAGCCCTGATTTACTGTATAACTTGGACTACACTACATGTAATTCTTTGAATGCAGGATCACACCATTGTTGGATAACCAATATCTTATGGAAACCAAATTAATAATAGAGAAATATGTACGCACATCGAAGGTAAAGATTCACTGCATGACTTAAAAATCCACTGCCTCGGACACCACTCAAGAGAGAAGTTATAGGCACAAAGGACATTGAAATAACATTTGGCGACTGTGATATAGTTGAGAGCCATTGATTGTGACTTTGACCAATATCTACACCTCCCCTTCGAATAGAAATGCTCAGTATATCCTGAAAAGAATGAATAAATCAACCAAAAATCTTGGTCTGTTCAGTGCAGCTTGTCCCATGGGGCATATTCAGCCGTTGCATTACAACTATTTACCTCATTCTTTATGGGAGTAATGACAGGTGGCCTAATTGAAGTAGCAAATCCTCGTTGGAGATCCCATGGATCTTTCTCCTGAATTGATAAATAGGAATAGCATCTTTAAAAGGGGCATTCATTGTTATCTGTCCAAATTACATTTCAATAACTTTATTTTAAAACCAAAGATATTAAGAAATTATTCCCAGGACACTCAATATTAACTTGATCTCATGCTTAAATCTGAGTTGCCACCACTATGCTTATTGCTTTCTCTATTGCTCGTAATGAAAATTAGAAGTGTAGATTCCAAAAAGTATCAAATACACACTGTTGATTTCAGTCAACTTAGTTCCCTTGACGAATGTAAAAGTCAATTTTCAACGAAAATGAAAAATGAATGATGAATAGAAATTTTGAAAGCAAAAAAATGGTTTTAGTGCAAAACTGCTGATAAAGCTCCTAGAAGACGAATAAAGTGCCTCATTAAATTCTACTAGCAGCAGTTACAAAATGAAATAAGAAAGAGAAACAGTAAATAACAGAGAGAAGTTTGATAAGGAATGGAGTTGTTGATTTAGCTTTACATATAAAGTTTAATGATTTGACTTGGAGCAGATAGTTTTAGCGTCAAAAAAGTGAGCAGTTAAGAAAGCTTGCTGCATACTTCTGCAGCCATGATAAAGTTAGCATTTTTCTTCCAAGTTCATAATAATTATATCCAAGTCCTTTTTAGAAGACTTCCAGGCCAAGAAGTAAAAAAACAGCAGCTAGATGCCTGAGAAAGTGACATTCAGACAATTTCCAATGGACTTCTCTTTACAGGTCCAGTCATTTGGTAACACCTTCTTCTGTCTACATCGTCTGATATTTGTAATGTATCATACATCTTATATCAAGGAAAAAAAATGATCCTCATAGTTATCATAATTTGCACTTTCATATACCTTTGATTGTCTTGACAGTTCTGTGGCATTTCCCTCAGAAAATCTCTCATCAGCTAATTGCTTTAAAATTTTCTGCATTTCAGGAGGCTGAGCATTTGACTTGTGCAACTGCTTCATGTGTATGACATCTTTACCTCCCATCTTTACCCCAACAACAATATGAGTACCGTATTTCTCAATGAATCTGAAAAGTCACACAATCAATAAATTGGCATGTCAGTAGAAAAGCAGTTAGTTACTTTGCTTCAGCCGAAACTCATATGCAAGCATTATAACTTCTCATAATTCTTTTCATATAGGGGCTAATAGGTGTAGACAGAGTTGTCAATTCAGATGATGACTTCATTTATATATAAGTCACACAATCAAGTTAAATTGGCATGTCAGAGTAGAAAAGCAGTGAGTTACTATTTGCTTCAGCCGAAACTCATATGCAAGCATTTATTATTTGATCTTTTCTTTTTTTTGTTTGCCGTTTCATATTAGGGGCTAAATAGGTAGTAGGACAGAGTTGTCATTCAGTGATGACTATTCATTTTATAAATAGTTGATATATATATATATATATATCTGATCGTGCAGTCTATATATCTGATCGTGCAGTCTCATCAGCCTATTTCAATTATTAGGGAATATTAGTTACTTTAAGGGCTTACTTAAACTGTGTGAAGGTAATCTGTCACTTGGTCTTTAAATTGTATCTAACTTGAATTGTTTTATTTTCATATACGTTTTATTCCTACAGGCTATAACTAAAAAGGTTATGAATCATTTATTAGTTTCAACACAGAAACACACATTGTTACAGAAACTTGGCTCAGTTATCTAAATCCAACTCCAACACACAAAGTCACAAATGTAAAGGACACTGGGAAGTATTTAAGGCTCAAAATGTTTATCTTTGTAACATTTTGCATGTTATTCAAATTAGAGAAGCAATTATATGTAAATTGAGATGAGCTTTGAGCATTAAAGAACTTACTCAGCAAGAGCAGCAGCGTCCCATGAAGTAGGCACTTCTTGTTTCAACTGCTCAGACAAGGTTAAATGGGATCTTTCCAACTCAATGTTGTATAAAGTTATGAACCAACCGTCATAAGCAAGGTTTTTCACGGAAGATGCATCCTTCTGCCAGCATCCCCTGAAGTCAAACATCGCATTAAATAGTCCTGAAGGAATTTTACCTGACAAAGAAAGATCCTGATTGAACTTCTCCGTCATCTACAATAAAATGTGTATAGGCTGAGTCAGACAAAATTACAAATTATAATAAGAATCATAAACAATCTTTACTCCTTGTTTAATATGGAGAGATTGGAAATTTCGGATTGATTTACAAACAGTAGAACTTGGTATGATGATGTTGAATCCCTAATGAATCCCACAAAATTCCATGGAATTCATTTATATCAATTAAAGAAATGGATTATCAGTTTTACCAAACAAATCGAAATGGACAATTATACAAATTTCAGCAATTTCAGTATATTATCCAAATCAAAATCAGCTTCTTTTTATAAGTATTGAGTTGACCAAATTGCACACCAAACACTTGGAAAAAAAAAAAAAAAAAAAAAAAAAAACACTTGGAAAAAAAAAAAAAAAAAAAAAAAAGGAAAAGAACAAACAGCACTGCCTGAAAAGCAAACATTGTACGCCCTAATTTACACTAAATCTGAAAAAAAAAAAAAAAAAAAAGGAAAAAGAACAACAGGCACTTCCTGAAAGCAACTGTCCTCCCTAATTTAACACTAAATCTTGAAAAACTTTAAAAAAAAAAAAAAATCAAACACAAAAGTGAGTATATTTACCTGATTAAAAGAGAGAACATCAGAGCGGAACCTAGTACGCTCTCCCTTATCGCACTTGACTGCACTGGAAACGTTTGGAACAATAATCCCACCAGGAACAACGAGGTCGCGGGTAAGAGTCGGGTCAAGCTCAATCAATCTGGACCCTAAAGGACCAGGCTTGCAAGCAGACAATCTGATATCACAAGTCAAATCGTAGCCAAATCCAATAACAGAGACCGCCTTATCCGCAGCGGATTTGGGGTCGAGGCGATTAAAAGCCATGGAGGAGGAATCAGACGGCGGAGATCGGCACAAGAAACTGGGATTTCTGGGATATTACGAAAGAACAGTGTTTTACAGTTCGTTAGGGTTTTAGTTAGTGGAGTTGTCAACGAATTGAAGAGAAGACCCATTGAAGTAGTCTTTCGTTTAAGAGAGGGAGGTAGACTTCAATTAGCTGTTGGCTGTTGGATTTTTTTTTTTTCTTTTCTTTTTTTTTTTTAGCAACTGACAAAAACGACTTTTGAAGAGGTTTTCTTACTTTGAATTTTTGACTTGAAGAGTTTTGTTAGTGTAGACGCAAGCAACAAATTGGCGGCTGTGTTTTGGGCTTCCGCCACGTGCAGCATGTAGTTAAAGTTAGTCCATTTCCATAACCCTTTTTCCCGCAATATGACGTTTACCAGGAAAACCGAATAAAACGGTTTACTTATTACTGTTTATGGAATAGTTCTTGGTTTGGTTTTAGTACTGCAGGTGAGTTACGTCCCCGATAAACTGTTCAAAACTTGGTTAAAAAAAATATACTGCGAATCAGTTATTAACATATTCAAGTTGAGTTTAAACCTGAAAATGAATACCATTAAAATAATATGAAATGCAAATAGTAATAATAATACCATCAAGTACCGAGACATATGTGATGATATGATTTAGATTTCTTTTACTTTAAATAAAAGTCTCGAGTTCAAGATATAAGTTAAAAGACTCAGAAAGAAAGGGTTTGACAATTCAAAAACATACCCGATATAAATCTAGATTAATTAATGTATTAGGCTTCAGACACCAGATGTTTAAAAATCAATAATATCATTAATCAGTAATTTAACCCATCAATGGCGGATGTGCTGAATTGCCGACTCGAAGTTAATCGCAGTTGAAGTCTTAGATCCAAGGTGGACTCAAAACTTTTCGAGTTATGATTTTGGGGATGTTTATTTAGGGCCAAAAGCCCAACATTGCAATGACATGACTCTAGGCCCATTCTCGAATAGCTAGTCTCATAGACCCAATTTTTCTTAAAGAAAGAGCTGTTGAGTACCAAAAAATTGGTGCAGTCAACTCTAGCATACAATGATGTACGGACAAAGACAGTGGATTTTTCTTTAATTAATTTTTTTTTTTTTTTTTAAAGTAAGAGATCCATTTCTGATATTAAATTATGGTTTCTTAATATGATCTGTGAATGTAAAAGCAAATAGATTTTTTTATTAATTATGTGAATTCTATTAAAATCTTGCTCAAAACTCTTTGGAACTGAATTGCGTAATTTTAATTACTTCCTCCATCTTATATGTAAATTAAATTTTATTTTATTTATTCTATATTTCTTTCTTTAAAATGAACAATTTGTAATATATTTTAAATATGGTACTCTAATAAATATTATTGCCTTGATTATTGTATTTGAAAAATATTTTGATTTGTTTATGAATGACTTATACCAAAACAACAACGCGGTTGGTTGACGTAATTAGCAAAACCAAAACCACATGTCTTGACATGACTTTGATGAGTTTTACTAATTCAATGTTTGTGATGTTACGGACAATACACAATTTGAGGTTTGTTTCCATTTCTTTAAAACAAAACAAACACACTTTAAACACGCTTGAATATAAATAATATATTAAAAAAAAAAAAAAAAAAAAAACATATCTTTTAAAACAAAACAAACAACACTTTAAAACACGCTGAACTATAAAAATATAATTAAAAAAAAAAAAAAAAAAAAAAAAAAAAAAAAAAAAACTAAAGATTTCCCCAGTTGTTGACACAAACTTGTCTTTGATTGAACATTGGAAATGAGCATGGAAAAAATGGCTATGGCTGCTGAGAGTGGGGGTGAACTGGATCTTTTATAGGATTTGTTTGCTTTTCTTTTTTATATGGCTGTTTAATCAATGTCTAATGATTTAAGAAAGAAAATTGCCAAAAAGAAATTCCAATCGTTCAATATGGTTAGAGAAATAGAAATCCTATAAATAATTTTAATTTTATTTTTCTCAAAAAAAAAAAAAAAAAAAAAAAAAAAAACCTAAAGATTTCCAGTTTTGAACAACTTGTCTTTGATTGAACATTGAAAGAGCATGGAAAATGGCTAGGCTGCTGAGAGTGGTGTGAACGGGATCTTTTATTAGATTTGTTGCTTCTTTTTTATGGATGTTTAATCCAATGTCTCATGATTAAGAAGAAAATGCCAAAAAGAAATTCCAATCGTTCAATTTAGAGAAATAGAAATCTATAAATAATTTAATTTTTTTTCTTCTTTTGATAAAAAAAAAAAAAAAGAAAAAACTTTCTTAAATTTAGATTATATAGTAATGTAGCTAGCTAAAGCTGATAGAATTTATGGACATTACAATGATTGTTTTGTTGATATTTATTTTTTAGTTTATAGATTAAAATGGAATTTAGGGTATTTGACTGTGACTAAGAAAAGAATGGTATCAAACAAGTCCAAGTAAATTAATAGTCAACACGCTACATTTGACTATGAATGTGAGCATATAAAAGGTTTCACATCACTTTCATAAATCCAAATTTAAAATGCATATGTTAGTGGCAGCCATTTCTTGCTTTCCCACCTTTGACATTTACAACCCCAAAACTCCAATTTTCACATCCTGTTTTTTCCTCTCTCTCTTTCTTTATGATTCACATTTCTTAAGCATCGAAGTGATGACTGGAATATAAATCTATTGTCATATCAAATCAATTATTATATCAATTAATATTTTTAGGTAAATTTTACTTATAATATCATAATCTTAAAATTTAAAATCATTTCTGCGGATAAAATTTTACTTAAATGCCATTTTAGTTCAAATATAAAAATTAAGGAGTAGAAATGAGTAATAAAAAGAATGAGTGGTAAACGTTGCTTCCACGGTGGCTACACCATACATTAAACAGTGCAATTAAGGACAGCCACAGGTGGCGGCATTTCTATTCTAAAAGCGACGCCTGTCAATGTGTTTCATGTTTGTTACCTCACCTGCACAAATACAATGCCTCTAGACCCATTTGCTTTGCTGTATTTCTAGAGATCTCAAGTTTAATTTTATATATATATATTTTTTTTAAGTCAATTTGGACACGTGGAATTTTCTTTCTTTGTTAGATTTCCGACAGCCAAAATATTTGTGCAGACTTGTTTGGATTTTTTACAGCTTGAAATTTTAGAAAATCATGGGCAGCCAAGATTAGGTGTATCTATTATACGGCGTTTATAATATTTTTCTTCTTCTTCTTCTTCTTCTTCTAGGAAGCATTTATATTATTATTATAATAGAAATATAATATTGATTTGTGGATTATCTAGATAGTGATACTTTGTATCTTAACTACTAATATTCTTACCAATCATACATGCTTCTACATAGAATCATCCCCAAAAATGAAAAGTTTAGTTCATAGAGTCTAACGTGCATTATTTTTATTATTATTATTATTATTATATATTAAAAAAATATTAATTATTATTCTTTAAAATATTTATAAAAAACTAATTCAAAACAGCTTATATTTTAAAATAGAATCTAATTAGTTGGCTAGGAAGGTGGAGAGGAAGTCAGAATCAATGAAACAAATTAATGTCATAACTCCCACATTGAACACATTGGACCTACCGTTTAGCCTTTGATATTTGGCTCTTACTGAATGGCGTTATCTTAATAGTCAAATATGAATACAACAAAACTTTTGGGCTTTAATTGCTTATTTTCAACTGTTTTTATAAGGCAAGCACCTCCTCACTTGCCAACTCTATTGCCAAATGCCGGCATTTTTTACATTAAAGATAAATAAATATTGCTGGTGATTAGGTAACATGATAGGCAATCAAGAATTGTTATTGCCGTTTTAGCTTTTTCATACTAGGTAGAATATTAATTAAAATAATTATATTATATTAGTACTTTGTGATCTTTGATTTGCCTAATATACTATATGTTCCATTTTAATAGTAATAAATAAATATTTTATATTATTTTATTTTAAGTGTTTATATAAAATTTTGAGAGTATATTATTTTTTTTTTCAATTTTACATATATATTTATTAGGTGTTTTCTAACAAAATTAAATGAGGAGGAAGAACAATTTAGACGTTCAACTGTATAATTTTAAAAAATTAATAGATTTCAATCATTGTTTTAATGATTGTGAAAAAAAATTAAATATTACTATTAAAATAGAACGGAATAACAATTTATTGTAAACTTTACTGATAAAGTATACGGTTAGAAATTTGAAATGTTACTGTTAAGAGGGATTTTACAATTTATTTTGACCCAACCGTGAAACATGTGTACGTGAAAAAATAAATTCATTTTTAATCCCCCAATTATTAGGTAAATTAATTTTAAATACCAGAAATAAATATTGGCACGTAGATAAGGTGATTAAGAAGAAAGGTACGTGGTGGTTAAATGGGGAAGGAAGAGCAAATGGAGTGGGAAGGAAGGAGCGTGAAGTACACGAAAGAGAAAAGTAAGGTGAGAGAATGAAAGTTGTCGGTTGAAATTGAAACCGGGTGTCAGAAATCATGTGGTAGCAGAAGTTAGGTCTCTAGGCTTTGGGCATTGCACACACTTATGGGACAAAGGACGCGTGACGATATTTGATTGGTTATAGATCGAACTTCCTTCTTGTTGGTCCACACGAGCGGTTCAAAGGGTTAGATAAAGGCGTGAGCTTAAAAAAGCCTGTAAAAAGGACAGAGAGAGAGAGAGAGAACAAACCAACCAAAGCAGCCATATCTCTCTCTCTCTCTCTCTCTCTAATTCAATCTAATCAAAAACCGATCCAAGTCACGCGGCGAGATAGCAGAATATGCCGACAACTTGTTCAACTATTTTTTTACCACTTTCCCGTTATTTCCCCTCTACCTCACGCGCTCCTCTAATGATCGTGCTCTGAAGTACTTGCTTCATCATTGACTAGTATGTTTACTGTTTGATCACGCGCTTAGTAAGAGAGTGTGAGAAGTAGACAACGCTACCGCACCCAATGCACTCTGCGTTTACAGCCCTTGGATAATGATAATGATGATGATACCCCGTTTTTATGGTCCTTTGCTATCTCGACATCCCACATGCCACGTAATCTTCCATCCCGCAGCCGCCCCTCTCAGTCAAATCACTCGTTGACTGCGTGCCCCCACCTTCAATTCCTCGCCGATTCCTCCCTTACCCCACGCACTCTCTATATAAAACCACCCTTTCTCCCTTCCCTCTCCTAGCTATCAGCTCCTCTCGTTTTCATTTTCGCTTAATTGAGAAAAAAAGAACCGACACTTACTACCCTTAATATCGTTAAATGGCGCCGAGAGAGAAGACGGCGGCCGTTAAACCTAACGGTAGCTGCGGCGGCGGTGCTGCTGCTGTTAAGGAGGTGCATTTTAGGGGGGTGAGGAAGAGGCCGTGGGGTAGATA
The DNA here is from genome assembly GCF_014843425.1 of Jatropha curcas. Next base: position 139,281 of record NW_023590807.1, read on the forward strand.
TGCCGCCGAGATCAGAGATCCTGGCAAAAAGAGCCGAGTCTGGCTCGGCACCTTTGACACGGCAGAGGAAGCTGCTCGTGCTTATGACGCCGCCGCTCGTGAATTCCGGGGCGCTAAAGCCAAGACTAATTTCCCGTTGGCCAGCGAAAATGTGAACAAGAATATTATTTTAAACAAGAAGATTGATACCGGAGCAAACAATCCGAGCCCGAGCCCCAGTAGCACCGTGGAGTCGTCGAGCCGGGAGACACCTGCTATGATGATGGAATCCTCATCTCCCTTAGATCTTAATCTGGGTCCATCGGCCGCCGTCAGGTTCCCTTTCCAGCCTATACCGGCGGTTGGCGGTGTTTTTACACCGCCGGTGGTCAATCATCAACACGTCCTTTATTTTGATGCGATGATGAAGAGTCAGTATCAGCGGTTGTTCTTTGATCAACAGCATCATCTCCATCATCAGGCGATCTTTAGCGCTGTGAATGGCGGTGGGGTCCAGAGTGATTCTGATTCATCCTCAGTCATTGATTTGAACCAACAGGAGATCAACCCGCCGCGCAGAAATCTTGATTTCGATCTCAATCTCCCTCCAAAACCGGAAATTGCGTGATTTTTTTGGCCGGAGATGACGAACCTCCAAGCGTTTCCAATAATTATTTTCCTTTTCTCATGGAAATTTATTTTTTTTCCTATTTTTCTCAGATAGGAATTAAATTGGACTTAGAAAAAACAAAATCCCCCCCAAAAAAGCAAAGAGCTTTGTTTTGTCATCTATTTGGGTTTTTTTAATCCCTGTGTATACGTAGTTGCTGAAAGCCTTTTTGCAACAGAGAGTTTCTCTTTGTTGTTGATAATTAGTTAAATCACTGTATCACCTTTTTCTTTCTATAATCGAGTAATATTAATCATTGGATTAACAAGAATATTATCCTTAACCCTTTTTCCTGTTCAATTTATATATCCTCGCCGGCGAATTTAGCCGGAATTTACTGGGGCAACATATCGGCGTTGGTGTTTGTGTCAGTAATAGCAACGCTTAAGATTCGTGGGGAAACGGTGTTGATAGCTAACACTAGTACTGGTCGCCACGTGGCTTTCTGTGTTCATTCAGAGGAATAATATACATTTAATAGTATAATATTGGTAGCAGCCGACTTGCCGTCTTGTGTATTTTAAAATTTAAATTTTTTTATACTATAGAACTACGTTGAACGATGATCCATAGGTTGCGTTTAGAGATGAAGCGATGTAAATGTAATACCTACTTATTTTCCCTAATATGGGAGAATATCACTGTTTAAAGGAATGTAATTATCTTTACTAATATTTGAAAAGCAACTGATTTTACTGTCAAAAGTCCTTTTACTGGGTTCGAGTACTATTTACCATTCATTAATTATGATTAGGAAGCAAGAGCATATTGTTAAAATGATAATTGTTTACTGATCCAATATTATTTGTCCATTGATATAAGAAAAATATTAAATTAAATGTATATTAATAGGATCATTATCCTTACAAAATTAATGTAATATGATCACAGCACACTAATGATAAAAGAAAAACAGTGGTTTGGTCTACTTCTACTTGTCAGCACAGGCGCGTGAGATGACAAGAAAGCGGGTTACAAGGTGAGAGACCGAAAGGCAGTGCTATGTTGACTGAGTAATTCTCGAGATTCGTGTATGGACTGCACGTGTTCGAAGGAGAGAGTGTGTGGATTCATTTTATTTTTTTATTAGAAAAAGTAGGTTATGGAGACAAGAAGGGGGCCCAGGTGGACGCGGGCGCTGGAAATGGAAGTGGGGAAGCGCGGCTGCCGCTTTTGGTGGGTCCCGATCTTTGGTCGTCGATATCTATGCACAAGATTTCGCTTTTCTTTTTTTTTTTTTTTAATAAAAAAAAGTTCGATATTTTTAATAATTAACTAATCGTTCACGTAATAACCTTATTTAAATTGTTAATCACGTCGAATTAAAACTTTTTTTCCGCGTGTGAGCTCTATATAAAGAAAAGGATAACCTTTGGAGGAAATTGACGATTACTTTGTGATTAGGTGCCTAATTCCATTGTCTTGTCACTTCTTTCTTGTCATTTGTATTAATAATTTTCAAGAGAACTATGTCTACTTGAAACGATTACCTCTATTTATCCAAAAACTGGTCTTTTATTTAATAAGGTTCGAATTATAAAATAATTATTATATTCTTTAATTTTTATTGAGAAAATATATATAATTCACTGTGCTCTCAATAAATGAAAATTTCATGTATTTTAAAACATATCTGAATCTCCATTGGAAGACAGAAAAAAATGCTTTAAGAAACGTTTTTTTTTTCATAAATTATAATAATATCAGTGGAAAAGATTTTAATTCGATATTTAAAATAATATAATAATATTTAATTAGGATTTATATGATTAATTTTATGATTTTGATATGGGTACTAAATTTGATATTTAAAATATATAAATTTTTTTTTTTTTTACTTTACAAACAATCATATTTATTTTAGATGCATATATGTGTTTTTACATTCCAATAAAATTTAAAGTTCATTCATAATTTTTCTCCTATCAACTTATTCATTATCTTTTATCTTTCATTCATCATTAATTTTGTCCTATTTCCTTTTAATTTGCACATTAGGTATATTAATTTAATTTTCTTTTAATATTTTAATTGATTATCTTTTAATTCAACCATGAAAAATTATGGAAATATTAAGTTTAGTATATATAATAATGCGAAAAATATATTAAGAACAATAATTTGATCAATGTTAATTTATTATTATGAATATAGAAAAAAAAGGTTCAACCTTTTATAGTTATAAATAAATGTAATGCACGGTGAAGCTGACGCATGGGAAGATTTGGAAAATGCATTGTATAGACTCCATAGCAATGATTGATAGTTTTTTTGAATAATTTAAGCTGAAAAGTACGGCGCAGAGTAGCCGTGTGGCAAGGCGACGTGTCCGATACAGACAGACAGTTTGCGCCAGCGGTGAGCGTTAATTAAGCTTTTCAAGATTCCCCCACCAATTCAGATGGCAGATTTGCCTATTGATACGCCACGTTTCGCGCCCGATAGCACCCAAAAATATATTATAAAAAAAAAACAACCGCCGAAATTAAAATAATCATAAATAAAGAAAAGGGTTAGGTGTGGATGTGGTGGTGGGTGCAGGGTGTGGGCCGGCCGGCCGGCTGGCTGGCTGCTGGCTTTGCTGCATTTTTAAGTGGACATGTGTGCCTCTGGAGGTGACACTGACACCCCTTTCTATCTATTCCTCTGCGTAATTTAGCAGCTCATTTTAGAACTTTTGGTTCTAGAAGGCTCCACTACTACTAGTTGGCCGCCCTCTCTTGGAATTATTCAACACGACGACGTTGCTGCCCTTCTTTTATTTTTTATTTTATTTATGTTTAGTATAAAAGTGTAATTTAGCAGTGAAAGCGTCTGAATGAGCTATAATAATAGTTTGAATTTGAGGTTAGTTAATTAACTAGGCAATGGTTGGGCATTTGATGACATAAGCAAGAGATCAATCCCACAAAAAATGACACGTCATATTGTTTTCATTTTTTTTTTTTGTGTTTGGTAATTAAATCTATTTATTTATTTATTTTAGTATCATTAACTCTCATTCTTATAGCATGTCGTGGTTATCATCGCCATTGGCTATCAGACATCTTGTTTTCTGATTCGTGTTTAGCATGATTTGAAAAATATGCTCGAGTTAAGGACACGATTTCTTTTTTTTTTTCCATTGCAGGAATCAACGTTGGAAATTTTTAAAATATAAAATAGGAAATATACTCCATTTTTGGCAATAAAATTAATCAAAACCATGCGGAATTTAAAGATACTAATATTCATCTCCGACATCTAATATATGGTGAATTCATGCATGAAGTGGATTAATGGAGGTATATTAAAAAATTTGTGAAATTTAAGAATATCTGCAAGAAATAAATAAAATTAATAGTACGTTATTAATTGTAGATCTTCTATGGATAAAGGTTATAAGCGTATACCACAAGTAAAAGCAACTATTATTATGTATAATAAAAGAAAAAACGGATGGTTGAAACGTAAACTTGTCCTAGGCATTTGTTATTTTTGTTATTGACTGGTAGCTGTTACAAATTCCTTTGGGGCGGCTGGCATGCGAAGCCAGTTATAGGAGATTAGGAGTTGGAGCTGATGGGGAGAATATTTCTGGTTGATTTAGATGGCAGGTGTTATCGGTGCCGATTCTGCGATACCCCTCTCGCTCTCGCCGACGATGTTCTTTCTCGGGTACTAAAAGCACTCTCCTTTCTCTTCTTCGATTTCTTCCCCGAGTCTTAAACTTTGCTTGATAATTAGTGAAAGAATCAGAATTCTCTTTAATTGGTGAAGAAATTTGCATGTTTTTGTAATTATTTGGATTGATTATTCCCTGAATAAGTAAACGGATCGTTTACAAGTGGATAGTTTCCTAGGGGTCTTAGTAAATACTAAATGGGTATTTGATTGTTGATTATAGTTCAAGCTAAAATGAATTGACTGAGTGAAGCAATTTAGTTATCAGTTCTTTTGGTTTGCTGCTAGTGATCGGGAATTGGGATTTTGAGGCATGCATGGACCGTGTTATTGGTGTAATTTATTCAATTTTATTGAGGTGAAAGTGATTTTTTGTTTTGGGGCTAGATGGTTCTCAATTGAGGGGGTTTGTGCATTCTTTCCGATGGTGTAGTCTGATCGATTGATTTTTTTCCAAACTGCTGAAATTTGGAGCATGCCTCAGTTATGATATAACGGCTCTAACAGATGATAAATGATATGGGCAAATACTTTACAGTACCCTTTTTTTTTTTTTTTTTGCGAGCCCGATTAATTGCTTATCATTTTGAGAAACTGGGTAGTGAGTGCAATATTAATTGCTGCTTGATAAGCTTGGTAAATAACGTCATCAAGCTACTTTGGGCCTTAGGTAATTGAGGAAAGATCACAGGTGAAAGACGTGACTTTTATTTTTATAACTTAGAAAAACGTCTTGGAGTGTACTTGGCTCGCTGGAGAGATTATTATTCTTTAGAAAGCAAGAACTTTAGCTCTGACAAACTAAAATTAATTTTAGGTTTGTGCAATGGAAAATGGCTGTAAAGCCTTGGAATTCTCTTGTAAATAAAGATCGTTGCTCTGCTACAATTTGTTTCTCAATGCTGTGGGGCAGCTTTGCTTATTTAGAATATTGTAGCTTGTGATTTTCAGTGCACATGCAAAATTCATATTCGGTGCACATGCAAAATTCATATTCAGTGCACATGAATACAACCAAAACAGGATGTCAAACATGACTGGAACTTGAGATATATAAGTAATTACATTCATAATCTTGTCATTGCTATTGAAATCACTGAAGGAAAGATAGGATGAGTTTTCCTTTTAGCCATGGTGTTGGAAAACTTCTGCATTGTTCACTTATCCTATTTCCCCATTTGCTATTATTTCTTTTTTCCTATCTTTCTGTGTATTACTACTGTTCGTGTGTTGCTGCTTTGGTTCACCCTTCATTGACAATTATTCAGTTATTTCTTCACCTAATAAATTTATGGTCCAGCTGTGAAATTTAGCCTTCATTGGTGTTGAACCTGTTGTGGTATACCTTATTGTGGTGTTGCCTAGTTGTATTTCTCCATTTATTCACTCAACCGCAAGCTTGAGTATAATCAGAAAGGAAATTATCTATCTGGCTTAATGGGGCGGAAAAGGTTGAATTTAGTCGGTGCTTGATCAGTAAGTAAGCTACAGTTATTTAGCTTGTAACGATAACTTCTAAATTAGTGAGCATTATGGTACAAGCTAAAGTAGCACATGGTATGGTCTAAATGGCTTCAGTCTTTGACTCATGACATGGTAACTTTAAGTCAGAGTTATGTTATTTCTTATTTTCAGTTTTCTTGAAGCAGTGAGCTGTCCTCTTCCAGCAATTTAAATAATATAAATTCTAGCTTCTATCACATTTATTATCCTACTTCTTTTAAGCTATTAGCATTTGCAATTTGGACCTAATAAACTATATAATTTTTTTGTGACCAAGTTAATAAGGATTGGTCTATGACAACATCAAGGTTTGGTGATAAAAGGCTAAAGTTGATATTTGTTTGACAGGACGCTAACATGGGGTTGATTTTGACATGTTTTCTCAGTTTATTTGATTAATCAGTTACATGCTCTATCGTTTCTTTCTATGTGGTAAATACATATTCAGCAAGGCAATGCTTTTTCTTGACTCTCTGGTTTGTGATGGATCAGACCTTCAACTGTCGTAAAGGGAGGGCATACCTATTCAGCAACGTGTAAGTTTCTAACATCTTTCTATTTGGTTGCATACTATTATTTTGTTATTCTTGCGGTAGTTCTTTGGAGAAGTGGCTGAGTGCATATGTTCAGGTTGAGAAGATTGGTTGTTGAATTTTAATGTATGTTCACGTGAATTTGTTTCTTGTAATGAATGGATATAAGGCCTATAAGGCTTAAAGAAGATTAATAATGCACTTGGGATTGTTGGTTAATGATGGTGTTTTAAAAACTAGTTCTTTACTTGTCTCAGTAAATCCCTTAACTGATCTTTAAATGGAGGATTTCCAGTAGAGCTCATCATTATCCACCAACTGTACCGAACTCTATAATGAGGTCATCAGCACAGCAGAGTTGTTGGCATCTGAATCAGTCAGTTGTTCAACTTTTCCAATAATAAAAGTTCAACTTTTCCTGTCCTATAGGGTGAATGTAACAGTTGGGCCAGCAGAGGAGAGGATGATGCTTTCTGGTATACATACTGTGGAAGATATATTTTGTTGTTGCTGTGGACAACTTCTTGGGTGGAAATATGTAAGCTCCTTCTGATTTGATGAGAAAAAACTCCGGTTTTAATGAAATTTTGTCCTTATGAATCAAGTTAATCAGCATAAAACTTTTTCAAAATGGCATGATTTTATTTTCTCCAAGAGGAGTTCATCTTTTGAAGTCTTGCACAATAACTTTTCTTTTGGGATAAGAAAATATAACAGCAAGATATCAGATTGGAAAGAGTTTCGTGGTAAATACAATCCTATGAGACCATTCTCTGGTAGGATATGAAAGTTTCTCTATCCATGTGAAAACTATTGTCAATTATATCCATTTAAAGTCCCTTGTAATCCCTTCGTCATGTTATTTAACTTGAATTGCTGTATTTACCCTTGGCTTTAACATCTTTAAGAGGGTCGTGAATCGTGATATATTGCAGGTGGCAGCACATGACAAAGGCCAAAAGTACAAGGAAGGAAAGTTTGTGCTCGAAAGGTACTAACTTGAATGGAGCTCTTCTAGCACTTTTTTCTTTATAATTTCACATCTGAATTGAGTTAAAAGAACCAAGTTATGTGGACATGAAATTATACAGATGGAGGATAGCTGAGGAGGTGACAGAAGAATTTAATTTAGATGCTCGTCCTGGTTCAAGCGATGGAGAAAGTCGTTAAGAATATGCTGCAAGATGACATACAACTTTTGGTTAATGTATAGTCTTCGGAGCCACAAGCTATAAATCTTTGATGTGGTGGATGATCATTAGCCTATATGCTGAATATTGATGCCAAATTTTGTTTGGATACTTTTGAGGACTTCAACCAATATGGACATACTAAACCAAATAAAAATTAATATTTAATGAATTTTTTTCTTTTGGGTTGTAATATTTGTTTATTTGATTATTCATGAGATGAGAATCGCTAGATTTCCTTTTCCTTGGTGATTTGGTTGGTTGGGGTGGGGTCGGGTCGGGTCGGGTCCCATTTGACAAATGCTCGAGTCACTTGATTACACATGTAACTTGTTATATAGATGCTTCTACAGCAAGTTTGGTTGGAGTCTTCATATTTATTTATGATCATAGGAAAATTGGTAATCATAAATTAGTAAGGGAAAATATTAATCAACATCTGTATTATAGGAGAGGACCCACTTTATCCAAAGGGGAAAAATGGCCCACAGAATAAGCGGGTAAGATTGCGCCACCGTCCTCTCTGGTTAACAAAGCCCCCATGGCTTATGTGCTGTGCGGCTCTTCCTTTCTTCAACACGTGTTTCACTCCTCCCTTCCCTTATTATTATTTTTACAATACATATAACAGCCCATTGTTTCACAAACCATCCTGTTCTGGTATCGCTACCCTCCAATCTCAATCTCAATCTCCTCTTGATCACATCAAATCATACGTGGATTTTTCATTTTCAATGGGTTAAAATTAAAATGCTCTCATATTTTTTTTTGTTCTGGCTGCCTCTAATTATAAATTAATAATTATATGATTATAGTTATAATAATCAACAAAACAATATTATTTTTTCATGCAGAAAAAGCAAAAAAAAAAAAAGAAAAAATGAGAAAGTAGAGACTGACGAACAAAGACAATGAACTTTGCAAGAGGCCCACGACATTGATGGGACTGGCAATGCGTCTGCCACGTCCAGAAAGTCTAGAGAGACTCAGTCAACATACACGTACACAATCCCCACCGCCATCATTTGTCATCATCCATCATCAACATCTATATATATTAGCCATGACATGTGTCATGTGTATAAGCATGTATGTATATATACACACACGTAACACGTTAACGGCACCGCTAGTCGGCATTAACCGGCTGTGCCCTCATTATGCGACAGCGTACAAAACGACGCCGCTGCGCCGCCGCCGTCACCGACAGGATCACGGAGTTTCTGTACGACAGACAGCAACACCAACAATAAAGGGCATTTACTTCTCCTTTTCTCATGTAGTTTGTGTTTTGTTTATGTCTTTGTGTAGTGGGTAACGTTAGGCCGCCGTGACCTCCTCTGCTACCGACAGATTCGCTCGTGAATATGGGCCCACTCCCAACAATCGTGCGGTGCTGCCACGTACAGCCCTATGGCCCCTTTCCAACAGATAATTTTCCATCATTCCAATTTTCTTTTCTTTTTCCTTTTTATTTCTAAAATAGGACTTTATTTACAATATGCCATGTTCATATTAAAAAAAGAAAAGAAAATAATAGAGAAAATAAAAAACTATACGTTTTATTTTTGTTTTTTCTTTTCATTTTTCTTCTTTTTGTTTGGACGAAAAAAAAAAGCTTCTATTTTTATTTACGTGGAGTAAATAAAAATTTAATTTTGATTAATCTAATAATGGATATTAATAAAAAGAAAAAAAACTAAAAGGGGACCACGAAGAATTGGGGTTGCGTAAAATCGGTTGGACCGGAGTGGGTGGGGAATGATGATGGTGATGGTGGGTGCAGGAGCAGCAAGGATGATGCTGATGCTGCAGTCCACTGAGTAGTTGGTGACGCAAGCGCTATACATTAGCTGAAATGATTCCTGTAAAAGGAGCTTGCGTGTTCGCCTTTGTTTTTGTTTTTGTTTTTTGTTTGTTGTTATGCTCTTTTATTATTATTATTATTATTATTATTATATTTTATTTTATATGGACTGATTTACCCACCTGCGCTACCTATGGGTTTTTTACTTGTCTGACACTTTAATTTTACTTTTCTTTTTATTTTTTTTATTAAAATGAAATCTGACATTCAGATCCTCTGATTCTGGGCTGTGTACAATCCATCATCATCATCATCATCATGTACACCCTATATGATATTTTCTTTCAAAACCTATATACATTTTTTATTTTGACTATGATTTGACCAAACTAATTCAACTCTATTTTTATTTTCTCAATAATAATAATTAATAATTAATAATTAATTTTCAAAGCTTAAATTAATTATATCTGTTTTTCTGAAAATTTTTAATTCTCTTTTGCCATACATAATCATAACAATTTGACGATTGACAAAGTTTAAAATAAAATAATAAGAAAAAATAACAGACAGTGATGCGGCATATCTTGTCCTTTTTATGGCTTTAGTCGTCTATTTTTATTGATATAATATACAATTAGGTGCAATAATGCTCGTATGACATTTTATTGATTGAAATTTGGTACATAACCACAAAATTAAGTACATAAATCACCTTTATATTTTTTATTTTAATTAAAATATTTTAAATTATAAAACCACATTTTTTAGATAATTGAATTTATATAATTATTTTACTAAATATTTCAATTTATAAAATTTAATCAAATTATGTACGATAATTAAAAATTAATTACTTTTTGCTTATAAATAAGAAAAATTAAAAAAATAAAAAAGAAATAGTTGCCATTATTTAATTGTATGGTAGTACTGTTTTAATTATCTATAAGCCATTGGAGTTTGGACAAAAAATAAAAAAAAAAATAATTAAAAAAATGAAAAGAGTTGCCATTACGTTGAAAGGCATGAATCAATTATATACAGTATAGAGTTGGATGTTGAAAATGACAATTGAAGGGGACATTGAAAATTCTCTCTCTCTCTCTCTCTTCTTTTTCCTAATCTTTTTATATTTAATTATTTTGTTTGGTTTTAAATATTTGCTGGGGTGGATATTGAGAATTATTGTTGACATTTACTCACAAGACAAAGCCACCGTCCAACAAAAAGGTTGAAAATGAAAAACGTTGACCAACTCATTGTGCCGATCTCTAAATATTTTATACTATTAAATTATTAGCCACAACCTTAATTTCTCTATGCCCCATAATCTTACACTAAATTATATATATCCAAAAGACAAAGCCACCGACTCCAACAAAAAACGGTTTTGAAATAATGAAAAACGTTGACCAACTCATTTTGTGATCCGTAATCTCTAAATATATTTTTTAATTTAATACTATATTTTTAAAATTATTAGCCACAACTCGCTTAATTTTCTCTTTATTGCCCTTAATTTACACTAAAATTGGATTATATATATATAATATATATATAATATATATATATCATTATTTGTGAATTTTGTCCTTTTTTAGATTTTCATTATATTGAATCTCATTTCATTTTTCCTTGCCCTATTTGAAATTACCAAAGGCAAACTTTTTAATTTTTTGTATGTAATGCCAATGGTTTTTGGACTTTATTTTTACTCGAATCTAATGATTTAGAGGTCAGTAGAACTAATAACATTATAAAAGCAAACACATACAACTTATATATATCATTATTTGGAATTTTGCTTTTTAGTTTTCTTATATTGAATTCATCATTTCTTGCCCTATTGAACAAAGCAACTTTAATTTTGATGTAGCCAATGGTTTTGGACTTATTTTTCTCGATCTATGATTAGAGTCATAGAACTAAAACATAAAAGCAAACATACATTGCATATAATCTACCAAAAGGAAAGATTATAAAGTCTATTAGCCACAATGTGTGTTGTCTTTTTGCATTTTAACATGTTAGAACCATAGTCAACAATTAAAAATTTTGATGGAAATTAGGTTTGATTTTATGTCTTTTTATTTATGTAAGAAGTGGAAAGTTTCAAATTTGAATCCTCTCGACTATAAGAGTTTTCAACGATTTAGTAAGTTAAAGAAAAAATTACCCTGTTGTATAGTCCGTATTTCAAAAAATAAATAAATTTTGATATAAATAGGTATTTTTCCCTTAGTACATGTTGACATTAATGAAAAATGTTATTACTCTTTTTAGTTGGTTTGTCCTAAAAAGCTCAGACTAATATAATTGCCCCAAACAAACTAACTCATGAAAAATAAGTTGAAAAAGAAAACTCAAAGGAAGCTAGCTAGCCATGATTGTACAAGAATTGGTGGGGCTATTGATCCTTTTTTAATGCAACAAGGCATTATGAAAGACAAGGTTGAAGGTAGAATTAAATATTTTTATAGTAACATTGGAAGATATTTGGTGGGTAGAGTGGGGTTGGATTTCATACCCATTTGCTTCTCTGCTCGGGTACATTAAGATAGGGTGGCACCTAAAATCATGTTATAATTCCTCCATTGCTGTAGCCTTTCAAACAGAAGATTTGTTCAACACTTCCAAGTAACGTGTTCCATTTATGTGTTTTCTTATACTACAAAATCGTATCCATCTTCAATGTCCCCATCTGTTCTGCCATTTGCAATTCAACTGTTTTTTAATTTTTATTTTAAAATAAGTTTTACCCACTTAAAAAAAAAAATTCAAAATATAGTTTTTTTTTTTTTTTGGTTATTTTTAAGAGTAGAAATTCCATTCCATTTTTATTCCACATCCTAAACATGACCTAAAGTGGTCAAATTTTAGATATAGCGGTGGGCGGCCCGCGAGTGAAGTTGTGCGCGTGACATGCAAAGCGAGTCCACGTTCCGTCTTACTTTATAGTAAAAGGGAACTTTATCCGTTGGCAGACACGCGATAATTTGGGTTATATCGCGATATAGATGAGCAGAAAAGGGGGAAACCCACCCTTGGATTCTGGTACAAAAACAAATCTCGTTAATTTAACAACGTTAATTACTCAACTCACTCCGACTACAGTAGTAGTAATTAATTTGACTGCTTGTTGGAACTTGGGACACAAAAACGTAAATACGGAAGTAACCATCCAATCCCACGTAAGAAAAAAAAGGGCAGTTTGGTCAGTTTCCGATTGTAAAGGTAACACGCGCCTTTGACTAGTGAGTGGTTATGATCTTCACACAATTCGTACACTGCTGTTTTTTTTTTTTTGCTAATTATATCAGAACCAGTTACGTCCTGTTTCTTACCAAACTTGAAAAAATATGGCAATGCCAATCCCACACGCTTGCTTCGCGTCGAGTCATTGTAGTTGCCACTTTCTTTTTCCATTTTTTTAGGAAAAAAAAAATTTCGGCCATTACAACTTTAACGGGAGGCCACATCTCATCACCTCAGCGCGTGCCAGACAACCTCTCAAAATGTTAGACAGAAAAAGGATAACAAAAGAGTACGTTTCATTTCTGGCTCCAATAGTTTTTTATCTCAAAATTTTTAAAGATTAGCAAGAATGCTAAAAATCAACGGCGGCGAACATTCCATGAACGATTAATATCTAAAATGCTTGAAATTATTATTATTATTATAGAGAGGGCCACAAATTCTCATGACAACTCGAGCGCCGTTGCCAGACAACCTTCTCAATGTAGACAAGCAAAAAAGGATAACAAACAGAGTACGTTTCATTTTCCTGGCCTACCAATAGGTTTATTAAACTCTCAAAAAATTTTTAAAAATTAGCAAACGAATCTAGCTAAAAAATACAAAACTGGCGGGCGCCAACATTCCAAATGAACGAATTAATATCTAATTGCATGAAATACTCACATATATTATACATAATTATTATATTCTTATTTATACTATATAATATAAGTATAATGCTATATAATAATTATATACATACTTTATCTGTTAAAGCAAATTGGTGAAAGATATAAAGTTGTTGTCATTTATAAAACAAATGATACAACAATAAGATTTGCAAGTAATAAGAACATACATGTTAAGCAAGGTGAAAGATAAAAGTGTTTCATAAAAACAAAGAAACAAAAGATGCATATATATACAAACCGTTCATCAGTTTTTTTTCCTTTTTTTTTTCTAACTAATAATGATTTGATGTTACTCCTTTTAAAACAGAGATAATAAGTAGATAAAAGGTAATGGAAAGAAAGATTAATAAAAGAAAATAGTAAGGTTAAAAGCGGCCGGAAAGTGCCCTACACCTTGTCCTCGATTTTAAGTAACCTTATCACAGCCACAACGGTGGTGGCTCGTTCAAATCTATAGGCAACCCACGTCGCACAATTCCCAAAAACGATGGTTGACCTCCATTTTCCGGCAATGGAGTGACAGAACTACCACCACCACCGGCAACCGCACTCTCATTTTTCACCGAGCCTGAACTCTCTCCATGAAAGCTAATCTCTTTGAAAACCCCAGTTTGTAGGAACTCACCGAGAGCGAAGCGGTGAGAGGCGGTTGAGCTCCAACGGTGGTGAGAATCCGATGGTGCGTTGAGGTCTAGGGAAAGAGCAGTGGCCGGAGCTGGAAAGTTGGTCTTGGCTTTAGCTCCACGAAGAGAACGAGCTGCACCGTCGTAAGCTAGAGCAGCTTCTTCTGGTGTGTCAAATGTACCCAACCAAACCCTAGTTTTCTTCCAGGGGTCACGTATTTCAGCTGCGTAGCGACCCCAAGGCCTCTTCCTCACTCCCCTGTAGTGACCTTCCCTTGAAGACGCCATGGAAGAAACAAACAGAGGAAAATAAAAAAAAAAAAGCAAACTTTACAGGGAGAGAGAGGAAGAGAGAGGAGAAATAAAAAAGATCAAAGAAGAGTGTATGGAAAAAGTGGAGGGACCCACGCAGTCACCCGTAATCGTCGGCAGGACGGCACGACCAGCTTATGTTTATATAAAGATTTAACAGCAGGCCCCCTCTCTCTCTCTCTCTCACTATATAATTTGTTCCGATGTTAGCTTTCAACCGTTTGATTCTCATCAACGGTGGTGATGTAATTATGGATATACACTTGAATATCTGAGAAAAGTGGGTCCATTTGCTTTCAAAATATTAATATTTGTTTTTTTAAAAAAAAAAACTGCAGATAGCCGCCGCCTGATTAGACATGAGAGGGAGTTTTGTGTGGGTCATGTGACCAGTCTCCGCGCCGGTGATGATGTCAGCCCTAACCCCATCTTGTACGGCGCTTCTCAGCGGCGCCTGCCATTTGTTTTCTCGTGTTTCATTTATTAATTACATATTTAAAATAATAAAAAAAGAAAAGAAAAGAGGCGATTATGATTGATTATAGAGTGGATCAGAGTGTGGGTGGCGTGTCGGGTGGTGATTGGAAGATAGCTGTTGTTTTAGGTGCAGCGGAGGAGAGAGAAAAAGAGATCCCCCCACGTGGAGAGTGCATAGGGGAGTGGTGTCTGAGTTGCAGGAGACAGGAGCGAGTCGAGTTTTTATAACAGAGATGGATGGCGTGTTTGACTCAGTTATTGGGGTTAACCCCCAAAAACAGTAAAAAGGGGTTTGATTTTGGATGGGGGCTGTGGTCCTCTGAAGGAGCAATGAAACAAATATATATATATATATATATATATTGTGATTATTAGAGATGGTGAATATCAGAATGTGTGGGGGTGGCGTGTCGCGGGTAGAGCTTAGACTTCGCGAGGAATTGATAGCTGTGTTTAGTGTCAGTCGGAGGAGAGGAGAAAATAGAGATCCCCCCACGTGGAGATGGCGTGCATGTCAAGCGGGATAGTGCGTTAATGTCTTGATGTTAGCAGGAGAGACCATAGGAAGCGATGTCGATATTTTTTATATACAGATGATGATGTTGTATGTGCTAACATTCGTCTGTTGGAACTTCAGTTTTATTTGCGGGGTTTTAACCCCCCCAAAAAAAGGCAGTTAAAAAGGGGTTTTGATTTTGCGATATAGGTGGAGGGGCTTGTGAGTTCCTCCTGTCAGTTGGGCAGAAAGCAATGAAACATAATAATGCACTATTTATATATATATACTATATTTGATGAATAATAAGATGGAATAATCATACGAGATTATTAAAGGGGTACGGTGTAGGGTTGGTTGGGAGTTGCTTGGCTCTTTGCTGCTGGTTGTGGCCTTCACATGAGGTCTGGTGGTGACTTGAAGAGATATCTGAGTATGAGGTATCAGCCAAAAACTTGACACAGAGTGTTACACGTTGAAGAAGGTTTTTGCACTCTAATTTGTTTTTTAGTTTTTTACTTTATTTTGAACCGTGGTTTAATTATTACCATCATAAGAGCGACACCGTTAGTGGAAGGATAAAAGGGGAATATTTTTTTTTGGTTTTTTTCTTTTTTTTATGTGTTTAGTTAAGATGTCTTTTTTAATTAATTCTTCGTATACATAAGTTTAGATAGTGGAATGCGGGATGGGTCTTGGTTAATACATTTTCATTCTTATTAAAAATGTTCAATGAGTAAGTCGGGACAACCATTTGCTTTGTATAAGTACAGTTTGTGCAATGTTTGGACCACAAAACAACATGATGTATGGGCCAAAATGTCTTCCTACCTCCTCAAAATTGTGGTGCACTGTTAGGGCAATCCTATTACTACTTCCTATGCGCCTGAGGTCTATACAAAATCCAAGAAATCTATTATTTTATCCTTCGGTTTTTCAAAAATGGACTAATATAGATTACATTTCAAGTGTACTTAATCTTATGTAGAACCATATGTCAATAAACATCTTTTTCCACATATTCCTAAGGGAATTATTTAAGAGTAAATTATGCTTTTCCTTCCTTACATATATTAGTTAATCTTGTATCTGTCTCACTTTTTTTTTTTTTTTTTTTTTTTTATGTTTTGGTTGGCTTTTTAATATTTGTACAAGTTAGGATGTGGATGGGATGGGCTTTTTACATTTTTTTTTATTAAAAATTCAGAGAATCGGACACATGCTTTGATAGTACAGTTGCATGTTTGGACCACAAACACATTATGGGCCAAAATTCTTCCCACAAAATTTGGACTGTTAGGGAATCATTATCTCTATGCGCCTCTTCAAAATCAAATCTTATTATTTTCCTTCGTTTTCAAAAATTTGACTATTATAACTTCATTTTCAAGTGTACTTAATTCTTAGAACATATGTCAATAACATTTTTCAAAAATTCCTAAGAATTATTTTAGGAATTATGCTTTCCATTATACATATTAGTTAATCTGTATTGTTCATTCTACAGTGTTAGAAGTCAATATTGGCAGGTTGAAAGTTAAAATCACACCCACTTTTACCTAAAGAAAATTCTATCAGTAATAGTGATATAATGAAGTTCAGAAACTTGCTGGTTGCTGGCTGCCACATTTGGAGGAAATAAAGGGCATGAATGCAAAACACCACCATTTGTTTTCAGAAGTTGCACTCTTTTACTTCTTTAGTCAAAGCATCAAATAAAAAGAAACAGTACCTCTGCCAAAGGAGTGGAACTGAGTGGTGACATCTGTGTTAAAAGATAAAAGAGTGGTAAAAATATCAACTTGGTAAAAATTCATTTAACAGGGGTCAGCTTCGAGCCCCCAACTCTACCACCCAAATTCAAATATTCAGTTGGTACGTACAATCAACCATCTGCCCTAGGGTTAATAATTTTCTGACACCAAAATTAACCATATACTTGTGCTCTTCCTGCTCTGCAATAGTAATAATAATAATAATAATAATAACAATAACCACTGCTTTATTCAAGCTAGCCTTTTTTCACTCTGCACTTTTATCTATCGCAATAGTAACTTACATTGCTGCTCGAAAAGGATCTATCGCAGAAAGCGTAATTTTTGTTATCAGTAACCCCATTCTAATTTTTAGTATCATGAAAGATGCCACACCAAATGTGAAAATAATTTGTATACAACAATATATAAAAACTAATATTAACAAAAAAATAAAAATAAAAAAAAAGAGGAAAAAAAAAATTAAGTTACAATTGTGTATCCTACTATTGTCTCAACCTGACTATTTAGTTCCACCTCAGTGCCAGGAAACAACTAGCATAACTATGGCTTGTTGCATCAAAACTACAAGTGAAATTATCTTATATGCAGTCCACCAGTTCTTCAGCCTGTTAACATTCCTTTGCTTAGAAAACAAAGAATTTAAAAACTTTACATAATTTTCACCCTATATTGAAGTTGGTGGATACAAGTAAGGATGAATGTTTACTTGTGTCTGATCTCTACCCAACTTCACCAAACAAAATTATGAAAGAATGGGCACATTAAGCAGCAATATGAGTTCGGGGATGCACCAAATTAATCATCAGGCCTTGAGATTCATGTTTTAGAAGCAGTGCGGATTCCCAGAAACCAAAGGAGTAAACTTCAAATGCTTTGGCTTCTAGAAGGTGACAGTGGATTAATCACGACAGTAAG
Organism: Jatropha curcas; assembly: GCF_014843425.1. The sequence goes on from NW_023590807.1 coordinate 157,156, forward strand.
CTAGGTCCATTTTCAGCAGCCGTCCGTGCTTGACCATGATTGTAATGCCTTGTCATCTGGATATCATGCGCCATGTGAGTCCTCGCTTTTGCATAGGGTGCACCTCTTGCTGTTTAAAGTCAAAAAGAAGCCAGGGTGTAAATTTTGAACAAAGAGAAACCTAATACTACTTAAGCAATTGTATTCAATCCACTTTCTATAGTTGCAAGATTTCAGAATGCTTTTCTTTCTCTTTGCACCATGGAAGCGAAGAGGGAACTTGCAGTATTGTTTGTAAATTAACAGTCTACCTATTGCCTAACATCTTACTGCTCGTAATTCACAATTTGATGAGGAGTTACAGATCTAGATCATGTGTCAATATCACTGTCTGTCCTTACCTGCAATCTGCTGTGCGCGGAGAATATTCTGCCGTCTTTTCCACCAACACATTGAACAGATAACCATGAGGAGGAATGCTACTGATGCACCAAAGGCAATGCCAATCTTTGCACCAGCAGAAAGATGAGGTCCACAAGCACGCAATCCAGGTATACCACAAAGACCTGCATTGTCCGTAAAACTGCAAAACCAAAATAAGAATTCTTGTAGACAGTGGTAACAAATAAATGAGATTACAGGCTTCCACGCCTCATCTTATTTGTACAATCACAAGAGCATACTTGAAGCTAGCTCCATACAAAAGCCTTCCTCCAAGAGCAGCTGGGACTCTTCCAGACAGAGAATTGCCATTGAGATTTCTGTGCCATAAATACTAGTTGAAGTCAAGGTCTCCATATTTAAAAATCATTGATTAATTAGCCATATGAAAGATCTTACAATCTCCGCAATGACGTCAACTGTCCAAGGCTTTCAGGAATTGAACCATTGAAGAAATTGTATGAAAGGTCCCTGCCATGTAACTAAGATAAGTCAATAGAGGCAGTAGCTATACTAAATCTCCCAGAATAAAACAAGTATATGCTTTGCTAGTCAACTCTCATGATTTGTTAAAAAGATGTGGCATAAATTGCATTATATCATTTAACTTGTGTTCTATAATAATACAACTCCCTGAAAATGATGATTGTTTCCCCTGAAAGAGATCCTATGATTATATGCAACTTAGGACAAATAAAGAGCAATTACTTGGAGCGTAATTCTAATGTTATCATCTGTTTTTCAGAAAATTTTGCATGATTCATAAAGTTAAATCCTTTGCTCCACCAAACAAATAGCAGCTACTGTATCAAGCTAGGAATCTAGCAAACACAAAAGTAAACTATACGCGTGATAAATGAATAAGCTGTACTTACAGAATTTCTAAGCTGGTTATTGCTCCAATTGATGATGGAATATGCCCACCAATGCTGTTAGTACTTAAGTTTCTGTATATAGATGCCCAAAGTTAGACAAATATAAGAGCTGACAAGCTACAAAGATGTTGAAGGCATCAATACTTCAACCAGTTTCTAATTGAAACTCAGACAACAAATGTTAGAAACTTACATGGTTTGTAAATGACGAAGCGCAGATATTTCATTTGGCAAGAAACCCCTCAAGCCTTGGTTGTCAAGACCACTGACCATAGAGAAGTTAACATATTAATTTCTTAACCATTAATATCATTGCATTTAACTTCAAAGTAAATAAAAGAGATCCGCTGATCTGCTCACAGGTTCAATCACTCAAAAAAGGTAAAAGGTACAACTACAAAAAGAATCGAAAATTGGCATAACAAATCACACAGCTTTATTGTTAAATTTTAATTTAGTTGATGAGCTATTAGTAAACTTATAGCCTTCCCTTCTCACCTACTTGCATCAGTTGATAATCCAAAGAGGCAATGCAAAATTGGTATATAACAAACCACACAGGTTTATTGTCATTCATATTAAAATTAAATTGTTGGATAGCTATGGTACTTACAATTAATTCTAACTAAAAAACTAGAAAATTTTTATTTTAATCAAATAAAGAATTTTTCTCAAATTTTAATCTAATTGATGAGCCGTTAGTAACCTTATAAGTTTCCCTTCTCACCTATTTGCATCAGTTCTGATAATCCAAAGAGGCAATGCCAATAATATGGACATAAATTTAAAAAAAAAAAAAAAAACATATATAAATTCGACACTGCAATCAAGCTTGTTAATGACTTCAAAGATAGCATGCTTTTGAAAGTTTAATCAACAAAAGGCCGAAGCAATTTTTGGAGCAGGAAAAAATGAGAAGGTGATTATATGAGCAAACAGAGAAGCATAAGAGATAACGTATAATAACAAACATTATTAGGAAGCAAATTGAACAAAAATCAAAACAAGCTAAAGGATCAAGAAATTACAGTCCATCAATGATCCATTTTTGGCTACTTGTGTCAAATTGACAATCTGCTCCATTCCATGGATGTTGTTGGGGAACACAAGGATCACCATTCCAGCCAAACCGAGGGGGAAGGCCCAAAGCACTCTTTAATGCTTGTAAAGCCCTAACTAGAATGAAGAAGATTATTCAAATTAGCAATGATGTACACATATTCCAATTTCTGAAAAAGCTGCGTTCTCTATCCAAAAAACTAATCAAAGCAGGAAGCATTGAAAAAAATTCTTTGGATATTGGTAAAATAAAAAAAAAAAAGAAAAAAATGTTGTCACTGGCATAAAGCTACATAATCAACTAGGGCTGCAATAGTTCATGAAATTGATATCTTAATGTACAGAGTTACAAGAAATTTGAAGCAAATGTGAGGCAGATGTTGATAGTTTCAATCCAGTTGAAAGCTCTCGTTTTTTAATTGTATATGGATGTTCCTAGTGCTCTTTATCATATGTTTGATCGTGGAATATTAAGACTATGTGCAGTTCCTTTTTATAGAACATCTCAGGTAGGCTGAACAGTGTCATGACAAAAGCCAGAAAATTTCATCTTATAAAAAACACCACCAAGATGAACAGCATTACATCTCTGTGAACTCTAATCCAGCAAAAGACGCTACCAGAGGGCTCAGTAACACAGCTGACTCAATTCTAAGTTTCTATTCCAATCAATTGGCCAAACATTACTAATGGCAATAGGCTGTTATACTAGCAATTGATGGTCTTGTGAAAATACCATGGTGGCCAACTATACTGAGAGAATAAAACCTTTTACAGTATTAGACATATAATCCTGTGATCTGAATTAGTAAAGGTTATCCTCAAACTATTGTTAGGATCAATAGAAGATATCAGAATTATGAAAATCAGATGAAAAAATGAAAAAAAGTAATAAGCATGGTTTGAGCAATTTCATGATGTAATTGTTACTTTGTTAGTGAGCACAGCCAGAATAATAGATTATATAACACTAACCAAAACAACTCCAAAATGTAATAAACTAATTGAACATGACATATACAGTGAATAATTATCCATTTGAATTACACACAATGAGAAGAACAGTGGGCATTGGATAACAATATCATATCAGCAGAATATAACCTTCTTTAATGGTGAATATATAAGCAGGTGTAATGCATGCATATGCATTTGATCCACATATATGTATAGCAATCTTCATTATCATATACCTATTAAGTATAAAAAACTTAAACGAGTAACAAGAAAAGAGTATGATGTTATACCTTCTTCCAATATAGTTTTGGATTCAGTTGTGATAACCTCAAAGACCTCAATGGCATTGATTATGGCATGGCTGCCTTCTTTAGGGTGCAAGGTTATTGTCAAAGTTCTTCCATTAACAGTAACAGTCTTGTTCAATACAAGAGCCGTATAACGATCCCCACTCATTTTGGAAACATCTACCCCTTGAAAAACAATATTACCATTAACCAGGATGTCAAATACCCTTTTCCCTACACCAGTGACTGAAACATCAATCTCAGCAAAGTGCAGCCAAATTGAGTAGTTTCTATTAGGATCCACATCCATCGTATATGATAAATCTGGCTGAATATCAGTGCTAACAAGGGCAGTCTGATAAAGAGCTTCTGGGTAATAGTTTGGTGCATATGAAGCCTTCTTAATTTTATTTTCAGTAGATATTGCTTTATCAGAACTCTGGCCAAATGATGGCATGCGACTCCAAAATCTATCCCCACCCCATCTGTCACCACTGTAATCTACATCAAATTTTGACTTCCCATTACCACAACTCAATCTGGTCACTGTTCTGAGGATTACTCCTCGACCCCACTCAGAGCCAAAATAGTATGCTTTATCGTCTACTTCAAGGATTTCAATGGAAAGGATTGCTGGATCTCCATGACCAGTGCTGTGGAAACAGATTGAAGCCGTGCCATCTGTGAGAAACACTAGGGCTTCAGTAAATACTTGCTCATCGTGGCTACTCCAACCTGATTGCAAAGAATAAATCTGGGAGCCTTCCACAGAAATGTCAAATAAAGGTTCATTATCAAAATTAGGGTCCGGATGTGCAACCAATCCAAAGAAGACTCTTACAGAATAATGTCCCTTTGGCACTCTTTTAATGTTGTAGCAATTGTTCGGACCTTCAGATAGGGGGAAATAGCGAAGAGTTTTAAGTGGAGGAGCAACATAACTTGTACGTGTTGAATTAGTGGGAATTCCTCCTGTATAGGCAAAATCCTTGTACCAAAGTGTATTGGTTGGTGGAGTGTGCACATTTACACGAGCTCCACAGCTTATGCGCATAACCCAGGGTGCTGCATAGAAAGCAACTACAACAAGTTCAACACTAAAAACAAGAAAATGGAGTAATTCTCACGCAATAAGGACAGCAATAGCTGAATCAACTTCGTGCGAGTGTATAAAATGCATAATGTGCTACTCTTGTGCAAAATAAGCCGTGTTATTTAGATTTCCTGGTTTATTGTATTGTTCAAGGGTAAATAAGTGTTATTACTAGGTTATACATTCTCTCCCCGAAAGGCAACAATCATCATAAGAGGAAATCATCAGTTTCTGTAATAGCTTCCAACAACCCAAACATACTAAAGAAATTGACACCGTAAATCAATCTTTCGTAGTACTTGTTCGTTCTCGTTTCTTTATTTGTTTGTACTATCTCTTTGTACATTGACTGACCTTCTTACTGACTGAGAAAATGCAGGAAAAAAAAGGGCAGAAATTAGTCATGTGTTTCCAGGTACTCGCTGACAAAAATGAAGTTTTCCTTTGTTCAACGAGTTCAAGTAGATAATCAAGCAAAACTAATGTTTAAGAAAAATTCCATATCTTTCACTTTCTACTACACTTTTCCAGCAACCAAACAGATCCAAATTATTGACTACATACCTCTTTGAATCGAATGGCCATATCCAAAAATTCACCACTTATCATCACCAATGAGAAGTGAAACACAAAGACAAATAAACAGCTCATAAAGCATATATACATATGTACACACACATTCAGAAGATAAATCCTCACTTGGAAAAAATAAACTAAAACGCATTGAGATAAACAGTAGAGATTCCCTAACCGAAAGCTCCAAGCATCCAATAATGGAAATTTGAATCACAAAATTAGTAAAGTTAAGAAGCTCACCATTTCTAGCTGAACAAGTAGAGAGAGCCAAGCAAAATACGAGAAGCCATGTTTGGAGAATAATGAATCTCAACATTTCAGCTTCAAATCCACTTTTCTTCTGTTTTGCCTTTTCTGCTCTCTCTCTCTCTCTCCATAGCCTCATTCCTTCCTTGGAATCTTTTTGTTCCTTTTTTCAGAAGAGCGAGTGCAGGGACGTGAGTACAGGCAAACTATGAGCAGTTATTTATTTATTTTTTATTTTATTTTATTGCCTTTTTCTAATTTAGTTGACCCGTGACTCCGTGAGATGAGTAGATAATATTGGGTGCTTGTGGGGGTTCATTTTCCATGATGGACATCTTTTAATCGGACGGTTCAGAAAGATGATGAGTCTACATCACATTAGTTTCCTTGTCGAAGGGGCGGTCTTTCGTAGTTATAGAGGGAGCCCACTAGAGGACTGGTGGTGACGTAAGGTGAAGTATGAAGGGAAATTATAAAGAATAACTTGTTTGGAAATTATTTATAGTAGTCTATGAAATCAGTGAAAAATAATTTTTTTTATTCTAAATAAAATATTTTCATGTTCGCCGGGAAAAAAAAAAAGTTAAAATAATATTTATAAATTTTTTATTTTTATTGGATACGGGATAAATTTTATCCGGTTCCATATATATATTTTTCCTACTTCGACCCTGAAATTCTTGAAGACGAGCAGCGCACAGAAATCCAACGGGTAAGAATAATGTAAGAATGTATAAGCGTGTTTTACGTGGATGTCCCTTTTGTGAAAGGAAAACTGGGACGTAGAGATAGAGCTTAGCTTTAATCGAACGGTTTAAGGCTTGTCAGTTCATTTCCTTTGACTTTTGGAGCATTGACTTTACTTTTTGCCATTTTAAGGCATGACCACAGTGAAGTGCGCAATTATCGGCTGAAGTTTCACTGTGTGTCTATTAAGGAATGGAGTTGAAATGTTTCTGAAAATTAAAATAGAAGAACGTAAGGAAAATCGGGAGAAAATAAAAAGTAAAAAAATCAAGATGCTGCCACTTGTCCCTTTTTTTTTTTTTTAATCACAATTCTTCCTTACCTATCCCATAAAGATGAGCCATGGCCCATACCATACGGAGCAAATATTTTTTCTATTGCTGAAAATTTGTTCAATTTACAGAATTGAACACACATTTATCGCTTAAAGACTTGAGTGATTTTATTATGTTTGTGATTAAATAATTCATAATTATTTTGATTTATTGTACCTTTGCTTAATAGGAAAATTAACTTTATTTGAATCGATTAATAATCATGATTAAATTTCAAATAAAAAAAGATAATTAAAAACCTTAAAATCAGTTGAACTAGTTTCAAAGTGCTTATGATTCCAGATAATTTTGGTATGGAGATAGATATTCAAACTAGTTCATATTTTATTCCAACTAAATATTGATGGCATTGAAACACCTTGTAATTAGTTTGTTTTTATATTTACATGAAATTTGAATATTAATCCTTATAATAAATCCTAATAAAAACCTTCATTTTTTAATTAATGTTGTCAAATTGGTTATTTAAATTAATTTTGTTAAATTGGTGACATGAGGCATTAGATTATTTTGTAATTTGATTTATTTTTTTGTAAGATGTATATTACAGTAAGATGTATATTACAGCCTATAGCAGCATTGCAATTTAAACAGATTTACACAAGTATAAAATTGCATCGAATCTTATTAGGGGCTGCTTAACCTATAAATAACACAAATAATAAATTATTTAATTAAGAGACCATAAAAGTATTGAATATAGAACATTTTTCATTTTAACTATTATTTTATCATGAGTGTATTTAATTAATTGTTTTTTTTTTTTTTACCTATATCTACGTTAAATACGATAGTTGTTATATGCCATTTCTTAAAACGTATAATATTACCTTCATATTTCTTTCTATTAATTTTAGTAGCAAATTAATTAGAGCTGTTTACATATAAAAATGAATAAAGAAAATAATAAGAAGAAAACGGTAAAGAGAAATTTCTCTCTATTCAGTATAATATTTTTCTATAGAAGCCGTTAATCCATAAATGATATTAGTTACATGATGTTTGTAGGCTGAACGACAAGGGAAACCTTTCCCCATGAACGACAGGTCGCTCGTGGATAGGAGGAAAAAGTTTCGATGAAAATGTCCATCAATTAAATTAAACCATACTGAACTTTAAAATTGTAAGGCCCATTACCCATAGAGACCAGCCCAAACCCGCATCAACCACATTCTGCACACCCGCCATTTGATCATGCCAATTAGGCCGGCATACTGAGACTTCTCTCATTAGTCATTTAGCTAGAGAGAGCCCATCTCAACGTCTAGTCGCTTGAAAGCTCACTGTTCAGTTAAATGAAACCAAAAAGTACCGTAACAAATTAACAACCAGAACGGAGCACGACTTCCGCCAAAACCGAATGCCACCACCATCATCCGCCGCCACGCGTTCCGACCATGATGACGACGATCATGCTCCCTCGTCCTCCGATCCACCTGTCAAAATCTCTGATTCCAAGCTCGATAACGACAAACAACACGAGGTCGAAGTTGAAGAAGTAGAGGAACAAGAAGAAGACGTTAATGATAATGACGATGGCAGCGAAGAAGAAGAAGCAGAAGAAGAAGAGTACGAAGAGATTGAAGTAGAAGAAGAAGAAGAAATAGAAGAAGAAATAGAAGTAGAAGAAGAAGAAGAAGAAGAAGAGGAGGAGGAGGAGGAGGAGGAGGAGGAGGAAGAAGAAGAAGAAGAAGAAGAAGAAGAAGAAAGTGCTTTAGATTCATCAAAGGAACCTAATGAGAAACGCAACGGTCAGTTTATATCTACAATTGATTTGGTATTTTTCACTTCAAATTTTATTTTCTTTGATTTGGCATTTTATATCAGTGCTATCTATTTGTGATTTTGTTTGAGAACATTGTTTGGTTGAGAGATACATGCTTATCTATTATGGTAATATCAAATCCATACCCATTTAGTTGTTAATAACTTGTAAGATCGTTAATGAGTGAAATAGGCTCTAGACAGTTTAGTCTCAACACAAGAAAATTTACACGTCCAAGGTACAATTTGTGCTACAATGTTTTTGAGGAGTCTGCTTTTATCGATGTTGAGTGACATTTATTGTGTCTTTGATTTTATTGGGAGGTTATTAGCTGATTGGCATTGAGGAAACTGTGAATCTCCTTGAAGGTTTTGAAGGAAGTGCCTTAGTGTGCAGTGGGAAATCTTTTGGTGATTGGCAGATAAACCTCTTACTTAATTGCTTTCATTACGAGGAATTAGTGTCCATGCTTGAGACACTGTGTCTGTGTAAAATGGAATAAGGTACTCTCCTACTTTGCAGTTTCAATAGGATCGAAGATGTTCAACTTCTGTCTTATTTTCACATGGAAATGTTAGATTCAACTTTCACCTAATTATCAGGAGATTTAGATATCACCTCCTCCCCGCTAGTTTTCAATCCTCTTTTCATGACTGTTCTTTTGGTTCAAATTGCTATGCGGGTCTCCGAGGACATATGTTTATTACCAGTGTTGTCACCAACTATGTTGCATGAAAACAGAAAAGTGGAAGTGTGGAAACTCGGGAAAACGCGGGAATAGGAACGGACACAGGAAATGGTATTTTTAAAAATACTGGAAACGGAAATGTGGGGGAAACATGTAAATATAAAAAATATAGGATTATATTTATAAATATAAAAGAATAAATTATCATAAACAATTAAATACATTCGACAACAATTAGAGAATGAATTTTTGAGAGTTTCCAGTTTACAGAAACGTATTTCTGAGAGGGGAAATGTGTTTCCAAATTACTCAATTTAGGGAAACGGCCTGAATTGTTTCCGAAGGTTCCATGCAGGAACCGTTTCCGAAACGCGGAAACAGCAGCCAAAGAAAGTCTCCGTGCAACAATACTCCTATAGACATTAAGGCGAGGCGAGGTGAGGTGAGGGATAGACGCCTTCAACTAGGCATTGCCTAGGCTCCAAGGCGCAGCCAGGCTAGTGATACGTGGGCGAGTGCCTCAAACAAATTTTGCTATTTTTCTTTACAGAAGGTTTGAAAGCCATTTAATAAGTAGGTCAAAATAGTGTTATTAGAATCTTATAATTCGTGATTCGAATCGTACAATTGAATTTAATGCTCATGCTGAACGATTCAAATCTTATGAATGAAATGGAATTGAGCATGAATCTTGTGATTCATGAGACTCGAATTGTAATACCCAACAATTCTTTTACCCAATAAAACAAGTCTGAAAGTCAATGTAGAGAAAGAAGAGAAAGAGAATATAGTTATATTAGAAGATAGAGATGATGAAGGGCTTGAATTTTGGAAATGATAATGAATTAATATGGATTTGGATAGGAAATTTAAAGGCTTGATAGTCTTACTTTGTTTTTGTTTTAAAATTTTAACTTCATAGTTTGATATTTTGAACTTGACAACTAGACAAGACATTATGTTCTCTTTCATTTTCTGTTTAATACCTGATTTGGAATTGAAATTTATATAAATACATTATTTGCAATTAAATTTTTAGCATCTTTTGATAAAATTAATGGAAATGTATCCATAAATGTATGTGTATTTATTTTTAATTAATTTTGAAAAGTTATACTGAATCTTACTATTCAATTCAATTCTCGATTCTAAGAATAAGAATTTCGATTCTTGATTTGACAGCTATGGGTCAAAATGTACACATAAATATGGGAAAAAAAGAGAGTGGCTGAAAAATGGAAAGTTCGACAGCCATTACATACATAGATCAAAATCTAATATAAACATTAAAAATAAGTAAGATAAGTATGGGGAAAAAAACGAAAGTGGCTACAAATTGGGAAGTTTGATAGCCAATGAAAGAATTAGGGTAAATTAAATCAAGTCTTCCATAACTTGAGAAAAGAAAAGAAAAGAAAATTATTTGGCTAAGAAAATTCCTTGAATGATTCTCCATAACTTGGTGAATCCAAACTAGAGAGTTACTTGGATAAAGAATCGATAAAGTATGAACTTAGCAAAGTATTGCCACTGTATACCAAAAACAAAGAGTTTCAAACTATCTTTTTGCGATGACAAAGAAGGGGAGAAACCCTTCTATTTTTGTGCTCTTCAAAAAATAGGGAGAGATGAAGAATTTTACTTTTGTGTAACTAGAAGGAATGCAACTCCAAGCCCACAGATATTGATCCATTGATCTTGCTAGCACGCATTAAATTCTAACTGCCAAATAAAAGTTCTCCTGAAAATTTATGGTCCATCCACAGTCTAAAAGCAAGTGGTTTGGTATTCATCTGCACATTTCAAAGGAAAATATATATTAGCCTTGATTTTCCCTTGTGGCTATCAATTTTCAAAATTCTTTCCCAGTAGATTCTTACGACGTTGACAATCACCCTTGCAATGCCAAAGCCTTTGCAATTTTCTCCTAATATCTTTAAAAATTGATGTTAGTGGCTCTATTCCTCTTGTGTATCAAAGTTGCAAATCTATTCAAGCAAGTAAAATCTGCTCTACCTCTAAACTGCTGAGGTGCTTCTAAACCAACACCCTTCACTGCTTTCATTTGCTTGAAAAATTGTTATGGTCAAAACTTATATAATTAACCCCAGAATATTCCTTCTAGGTACCAAAGCCACAGAGTTATCATACAACTTGTATAATCCCTTTTCCTCTGATGCTTATTCTTGTGAGCTTATGATATTGTTAACAAATGGGGTAGTTCTTTTCTCTCTTTTGTTCAATTCTTCAATTCTCCCCAGCTAGTTTGAGACTAAGGCTTGGTTGTTCAATCTTCAATTCTCATAAGTGCAACCATGGTACAATTTGACTTGGAATAACTGCTAGCTGATCTAATGTTGTCTTCTGTTTAGTGATTAAGTCTCCCAAGGTCTTTTAAGGCCTCTTCTGTTGTGTTAACAGGAGCACATGTGTTCTAGAGACACTGATATTACTTCATTTCTTGATTTAGTTCTTCTTCCATGTAGATGTTAGTCAAGACATGGAGTTTCAGGGGAATGACAGGCAGCAAATTCAGTCATGCTCTCCTCTGGGAAAATCTGACCTGGGGATACAATCGAATTCCCTTGTAGAAGATAGTTTCTGTAATTTGAAATTTTCTGGTTCTTCAAATGAACAACTGACACTGCGGGAGGAATCGCATGTGAACGATGAGGACTCCAAGTGTCTCAAGTCAAGAGAGCATTTGATTGCTGCTGGGGCGAATGGAAGTCAAGAATCTGTAGTGAAGGATGACGCTCATGCCCTTATGATAAAGAAAAACGCTAAAGTAATGAGCGAACCCCATAGTGATGGCAAAGCTCACTTATGTAATAGTGAAGATATGGCTGCTGAGACCACCAGTTCATCTAGTATCGTAGGACATGTTTCTAATGCCTTCGCAACAAAAGACTGCTCAGATATGAACGCTAATGGTATTCTGGATTCTAAGGTCAAGCCAATGGAAATATCATCAGAAGATGGTAAAGAGCGAACAACAACAAGGTGTGGCAATACTGGCTTACTCTTTCCTTCAATTTTACTTGCATCCCACTGGGTCTGTGGCCTTTTGCTGCATAGCATCCCCTCTTTTCTCATTGTAACTTTCCTGCTTGCCACAATCGATTCTTATTTCCTTCTAACCATTGACTTTTTCAGACTGGTTAATTCAGATATTAGGACTCGGAGTTTATCCTTTTCTGCTGAGTTCAAGGACCAGAACAAACGCCCAGCAGTTATATGCGACTTTTTTGCTAAAGGGTGGTGCATTAGAGGGAGTTCATGTAGGTTTCTTCATATAAAGAGTGAAGCGGATAATGCTAAAAAACAGCTGGAGGAAGATGCAACTGCTGCAATTTTCTCAAAAGGAGACCAGTTCAACGAAGGTATATAATATTCCGTGAATCCATGTTCTGTTAAGGTTGATGAACCTCCATTCTTTCATGATATTTATAATGCATACCCCACATCTTCTCCTGTATCAGGTTTGAGAAACATCATGGAAAAATCAAAGTTGCCTGATTTTCCTGACCTAAAGGCAACTCCAAATGGAAATTGTGCTGCTATTTCTTGTCATTTCTCTTCAGAAAGAATCTTGGCTCTTGAAAATGGAGAAAACCGAATGTTGCATCAGTTGGAAGATGAACATAAGTTTTCGTCACTTAAGAGAAAGGAATTATCTCATGATGTCAATCCTGACACCCAGCAATTTCCTTCATCAAAAGATGATCTTGGGATTTCTTCCTCCTTAAAGGATGTAGGAACAGAGAATTTTAGACATAATTGTACCACTACTGATTATGGAAGCTATACCTCTCTAACTAATAAGTACAACTCTCCTTCATTCCAGAACAACTTCCCACCTGAAAATAGAGCTTCTTCAAGTGGCTCAGCTGTAACATCAATCAATTACCGTGGTGTGAATCCTTCTTCTTATTTGAGCAGTTTGGACAATCTAAGATACATTAGAGACAAGTATGTGAATGGTTCAAGCTTTGATGGTTCATTTTCAAGTAGTGGCATGTTCCCATCTCACCTGATCTCAGCTTGGACAGGACCTTCATTCTCTTTTAGTTCCTCTTTGAATACAAGCCCTCTTGGTTCTCAAAAGCTGTTGGACAGTGATAGAGACTTCCGTGCTTCTCGATCATCTTCATTACTGCACAGTGCTTCACCTCTTTCTGGTCCTGAGCGAGAAAATTTACCTATGAACATTGCATCTAGGGATCCTTTGAACTTTGCAGAACACAAAGCAAAAGTATCCTCAAATGATTGGGAGCCATCCGTACCTTTTCGACCATCTTTTTTTATCACTCATACTATATCATCATCTCCTGGAAGCCAATATGACCCTCTTCATGATAGCATTGACTTGCCCACTGCAGGATACAAAATACCCTTTAAATTTTCTTTTGTTAGTCACAGGATGCCCAGCCTCGATACACTACATCAACCGGCACATGGGAACTCCTCAGTAAGTCGTTCCCTTGGCCCAGAACATAATGCTGACAAAAGTACATTATCTTTTCATAGTAGATTCCATGAAAATGTGTCAGCCAAGAATTGCTATACAACTGGAACAGATATGCTTGCTACCGGAACTGTGGTAGGGGAGACTTGTGTGGTCGATGCGCAAAAAGGGACCACACCCAACGAAGAAAATGCTTCAAGCACTGGCGAACGCAGAGATATTCCAGATATGAGCAAAGTTGATGCTGATCATGATTCCAGCCCCAGGCACCAAAATGATGGGCCAAGACACAAAAAGGACTCAAAGGTAGATAAGGTTAAGCAAAAACGTGAAATGGTTGTTGACCAAAAGATAGAGGGAGAATCAAGAGCTGTAAGACATTTCCGTGCTGCTCTTGTTGATTTTGTTAAAGAATTGTTGAAACCGACCTGGCGTGAGGGTCATCTCAGCAAGGATGCACATAACACAATAGTTAAAAAGGCTGTTGAGAAGGTTCTTAGCACCTTGCAGCTCCATCAAATTCCAACTACGATGGAATCAATTAAGCAATATCTTTCTTCATCCCAGCCTAAGATTGCAAAGCTTGTTGAGGTGAGCCGTAATTTTACAGATAATATGTACTTGCAGAAGGCATAGACACTGGATTTTGAAAGTTGTTCGTGATTGACAATTGACAGTTGCTTCTTTTGTTTGCAGGGATATTGTACAAAGTATGGGAAATCTTGACATGCCAAGCCAATCTTTTTCCTTTTTCTTTTGTACAGTTTACCTTACATTTTAGTAATTCAAAATTGCAACAGTATATTTTAAGGCTTATTTAACATAGTTAAAACTGGAGATTCCAGTGGAATGCTGTGAATTCTGTTCAGATGTTTTTTCTATGAATGATTTTTGTTTCCTCCTGGCTGATCTTTTTGGAATAAAACATAGAAGTTGTCTGCGTTTAGTTTTTCTCTTTCTTTTTTTGGCTTAAAAATATATCTTCTTATTCATTGAATACAAGAAAAGTACTTCTAAGTAATGCTGTTCAATTTAGCTGGCTTCTAAAAGCTTGTCCTAGCAGTTATTGCACCTTTGCTTGTTTGACCAATTTGTTCTTACGTGTAGCCTCTCTCACCCCTTCTTGGTGCATTAGAATGCGTCTCTCTTTCATATGATTATGGGACTAAAACATTAATGTTGTATTTGATGTACTTAAGTAATGCTGGATTGGACCTCCAACGTCTATGAACTGGCTTCCTAGAAAGCCACAGTGCAGTTGGTAGTTTTCCTTATTGTAGTATTGCTTTATGGTGTTAAGAGAGTGATAATCGAAATCCATCACCATTTTAAACTAGTGGGCTTCAGTAACAATTGTTTTGCATTATTTCTGCCAGCATATTTTGATGTTAGTTCTTTTGTCATTTTTCTCTTCTTTGTGTAAATGCTGGTTCATCATATTTTATTGTGGTTTTCAGATACCTATGGATGGTCAGTGCAGGTTACTTTTCTATGACACTGTCAAATATGTGGGAGATATAGATCAAGAGAGGTACTTGCCTTATTTTGCTATGTCATCCCTTTGATTAATGAAATTATAACTGACACACCCTTTTGGTAACGTTACATTGTTTTGCTATGAAAAGTCTTAATAATTATCAGTGCATCTTTTAACTGTGTGGTAAGAATATATTGCAGTTCAAAACCAATCCTACAAGAGACCAGAATCAGAACAATGAGATATTTGGATTGTGCTCCTAAATCAATTCATTTAACTCTATTAATTCCTTAAAATGATTGCATCCTACCCATTTGTGGGTTAGCAAGGTTTGGTTCAGGTGGGATCAATGCGGAGTTGCGATTTATTTATTCATGTCAATCTACACTGGATATGCTTAGTTAAGTCTTGAATCAGTTAATGCCCCCACCCTGCACCTTTTCTTTTCCTAAAGAAAAACATTTCAGTGCATTGTTTTGGTACCTCAATTGTAAAAATCTATGATATAGCGGAGACGGTGATGCAGGGACACAGCATATCCCAGAAAAATCTACAAAGCGTTATTCCATTTAGAAATATAGATGGGTTTCAGGGTTTTTACTATAGTGAATAATTCAAAAATTCTACATATATACAGAAGTTGTGTTTGTGTGCCATTTGACATGATAACCTATTATAGCGTGTAAACGTAACTTGTTGTGTATGACTTTTTTTTCATGAAATTTATTTTCGTAATTTTAATCACATTCTGTAATTATTGAAATACGTTATAATGTTAAAATTAAAATCAAGTAATGGAAAATTAAAAAAAAAAAATTCAAATAAAAAAGTAAAAGATACATAAAATAAATCTAAGGTACAAAATTGTTAATTAAGGTCATATTATTTTAATAATGACAATATTAAAATTATTTTTTATAGTCAGCTTATTTTTATTTTGAGAAGGCGTAGTTTGTTTGTTTACAATATTAAAGAGAAAAAAAAAATTAAATATATCTCTTTAGATATGAGAATCAATATTTTTAATTTATACTTTTTAAAATATTGAATTGAGAACCTTTTTTTTTTTAAGTCATAACACTAATTCTACATTTAATAATAAAAAACTAAATAAAAATAATAATGTTGTTAATATATTGTTTTCTTGAGAAGAGTTGTTAATATATTGTTAACCTAACTCACAAGCAGCAGGTATTCTCATTACAATTGAATCCAACAGTTTATATAAAACCCATTTAAATCTAATGGTCACAAAGACTTCTTTATAGATAAAAGAATTTTCTATTATCTACAGTAGTTTTGCCCAACCTGATTCCTATTCCATTCTCAGATCCTATATGTGGGTTTAAGTTTTTCAACCCCCAATCCTTTTTCAGTTGGGTTAAGATCATTCATACATGTTATCTAAATTCTACAGACTATAGAATCAGACTACTGGGCTGCAACTTAGAAGTTAGAAGTATAGCAGCATGCCTGTATACTAGGTTGCCTCCTCTCCTTTGACATAATTGGGAGTTGTTATTTCACTTATTTGTCTGAAAAGGGAAGAAAGGATGGTACAAAGACTAAAATGAAAGTGGATATGTAATTCAAGGACAAACCTTTAGTCATGACATCTCAATTAGGTAATTCCTCATTGTACTAGTTTTAAGTAATACTCTTAGGACACGATAATGTTGAAGTGTTTTGTTAAAGATCTACAGAACCTGTCACCATTAGCAGTTGTGACAGGTGGTGCACCACATGCTGGAAAACTGGACTGATTCAAAAATGTTGCAAATCAAGATGCAGAATCGCTTACTTTTTGGAATGGAGGGTGGATTCATCAATGTCGCTTCAGTCAATGAGATGATAAAAGCTGCATATGTAGTTTTATTTGCATTAATAACTGCAGGTCTGTAGCTGAATTGGACAAATGAATAACTACTATCTCAATTTTTGAATAAAAAATGAAAAATGGAGCTACAGACTAATGTAACTTGCAAGTTTCTTCTGTCATAGTACGTGCTTTATTACTCGTTGGCTTGTGCGCATGGCATTGCCTGCATGAGCAAACAAATGACTGAAATATTTTCTGGCCAAACGACAAATTGGAATTAGATTGCTCCCTGTTTGCTTTATTTCTTTCAGTAGGATTTGGGTTTTCCGAGACTTTGATGCTGTGAGTGTTGCCATCAGTTGATCTCTTCTTTTTGCTACGAGTTGCACCTATGGAGCCAGGCTTATGATTCACCTGCTTGAATCGATAAAGAAATGCCTCTAGTTGCATCTGTCTGCTAGATATTGAAATTTCAGCTGGGCAACTATTGTTTGAACTATGAGCCGCTAATTTTGGTGTAATGTGACTGAACTCAAACTCCTGGTTTTGCTTCTTTATTTTGATGATGTTGTCTCTAGGAGGGGACCATGATTGGAGATCTTGAACAGATAGGAGGTCAGCAAAGGAGAGTGATTCGAATGATGAACAGATATCAGTGGCAACATCCAAAGAGATCTTGTCTTGCAGGTGAGTTGCCATTTTGTTGCCGATTAGGTTGCTAGAACCTGCATTTTTATAGATACAAAGGCAAGGCTGGATCATGGATATTCTGTCCCTTTCTGTTTGTTTTTTATTGGTTTTGTAGCCGTTTCAAAATTTTTTTTTTTTTTGGTCTGATTTTTATGCAGAATTGCTTGTACTTAACCTAGGACTGATACTGTCCGATGAGGGGAATATCAAAAGCATGAAAAGACTTCAGGATCCCTTGTTCGTCTTTTGTGACCTACTGGTCGTAGGATGTGACAGAATCTTTCACCTGTGGAAGGTATTTTTCAATCATTCAGATATTAATTATCAATATCACTAATTTTTATTAGTGGTAAATAAAGTGTTTTCTGAAAAAAAAAAAAAAAAAAAATACTTAACTAGGACGATACTGTCCCGATGAGGGGCAATATCAAAAGCAGAAAACAGACTTCAGGAATCCCTTGTTTCGTCTTTTGTGACCTACTGGGTCGTAGGATGTTGACAGAAATTTATCACCTTGGAAGTATTTTTCAAATCATCAAGATATTAATTTATCAAATATCACCTAATTTTATTAGTGTACATAAAGTGTTTTCTGAAAAAAAAAAAAAAAAAAAAGCAAATAAAAAAATATGATTAGTCAAATATGATAAACTTATTGAAAAAAAAAAAAAAAAAAAAGCAAATAAAAATATGATTAGTCAAATATGATAAATTATTGCTGGTGCAACCCTTCATGAAACTAGAGGGTGATACATGAAAATTTTTGACGGTCTTTCCAATTTGATTAATTTTTATTGGAATTCATTTCAGATGATCCTTGGCCGGACTTTTCTTGTAAATTGCTTAAATAGCTAGTTGACAATAATGGCCTTCAAAGCAGAGTAATACTGGATATCTCGTAGGGAAAATAGTTGACAAGGTGAATATATTGATAAATTAGTATATAATATATCAAAACACAATCTTTGATGCATATTCTTTAGGAGTCATGACTGAAACTCTATTATCAGAATTCAAGCCTGACGCAAGAAGTTTGATCTTTTTTTTTTTTTTGATTCCCTTTAAAAGAATGTTTGAGCTAAATGTTGGTTCCTGGTGGTATTTTTTACCCACAGATAGCAAAGTCATTATCATTGATGATTCCAAAACGCTAAAGATTATTAATCAGTGATTTGTGTTGATGGAAATTCCAAAGGAGGCGGCTTTTTATAGTATAGTATCTGTTAATCCATCATTGTCAATGGAAGTCTACAGTCTCATGTTCTATGGTATAACTATTTGCCGGATACGAACCTTTTTTGAGAACGAACATGGTGGTTCGAACTTCCAACTGACTAGATTTTTCTTGGTTCAAAAGATCTCCCGAAGGTGGGCCTTGTTTCCAATCTAACTCGTAATGTAATTGCAAAGCAGAACTGGACATACCGAGTTTCCTTCTTCAGTATAATATATTATTCCCCACCCATCGAATAGACAGTACAGAAATAAATATGGCAGCCCAAGTTATGTTTGCGAGGAAAAAGAGCAACAATATTAATTCAGTGACTCGTGTAATTAAATAGAAAAATCTTGAGTTTATTTTTATATCTAAGAAAGATTATATCTTTGATGTCAATTAATTAATTAGTTTAAGTTTTGTATTTTTTCCGTTATTCTTTTTTGCTAAAAATATATTAAAGACGTGGCATTTTTATCACTAGGCCACTGGCCTGATTACAATGAATCTAATTAAGCTGATGGATATGAATATGAATTGCAGTTTTGAGAAAAATAATTTGGTTAACTGATAAGATTAGTTACCATGTATGAAGAACTAGAATTAATAAGAGGTGAGACTAGGCTAAATAAAAGAATTGATTTCCACTGATGCGTGCCTTTATGCTCCGTTTGGGAAAAGGAAGGGAATAAAATAATGGGAGAAAGAAAATTTTTTTTTTTTTTAATGGTATCTTATTTGTTCCATGTATTCTGATACAGAAATACCATGTATAATATAAGCAAGTGTTTTTGAACAAAAATCTATTGTAAACAAATAAGCAGGCCACACGTTTCACCATCAAAATCGAAGCTCCATTATCTATCTATTATCTTTCTCGCCATTGTCCAAAGAATAGGACAAAACAATTACACTTGTCAAGCAAACCACCATTTTCTGCCATCACCTTCATGAGCAGATATTATTTATCGGGGCCCATTTTACCGAGTCTTCGTCCTTATCCATCTTTTTATATCTATCCACTTGCCATTTTCCTATTTCCACTAACCCACCTCATTCTTAAAACCTATTTACCCGCATTAATCGCGCCTGGAAATAGACAAAAACCTGTCTGGACATTTTCCACCAATAATAGATATTTGAGACATTACAACCACCGCCCTTCTATATATCTTAACCAGCCACTGCACTGAAATTTTCACTAAGCTAGCAAAGCTAAAGAGATCAGAGAAAGAAGAAGTGTAAAGATGTTGCTAGACAAGATGTGGGACGACGTCGTTGCGGGGCCTCAGCCCGACCGTGGCCTTGGCAAGCTCAGGAAGATAAGCACCAAGAAATTAACCGTAGTCACGGGTATGCGCATGTATACATAGTTTTCTTTCACCTAGATATAATATTTCAAGTTACATGTTATCAGAGTTGACGATCTTGTGTTATAGAGGGAGAAGGAGAGAGTAGCAAGTTTCAGAGGTCGATGTCGATGCCAGCAACTCCAGGGACACCTTCCACTCCGGTGACACCCACAACTCCGGTTTCCGGTCGCAAGGATAATGTATGGAGGAGCGTTTTCCACCCTGGAAGCAACCTTGCCACCAAGGGTCTGGGTGCTCAGCTCTTTGACAAGCCGCAGCAGCCTAATTCCCCCACCGTTTATGACTGGTAATTTCCGTAAACATATATATCATCTTTCTTGGCTCTATGCATCTTTTTCAGGTGTTTTAGTGGCGCGTGGGAATAGATCTTGGTCTTCTTGCTTGCATGCATGCAAGTACACACGATATGGTATTTTATATGTCACGTTGGTTTGTGCTTTAGTTGAATCTTGCCGTCAGATCCGTTTACCTTTTGTATCAGATGGCTTGGATATTTATTTATTTTTATTTTTAAAATTTTTGTTCTTTTATCTGGTTTGATTTTGAGTGTGCTAAAATGACGTGGGTTACACATGATCGTATTCATGGCAGGCTTTACAGCGGAGACACCAGGAGCAAGCATCGCTGAAGTGCTGAAGTGGCAGTCAAGTAGGGTTGCCATGTAAATACCGTCGTTTTGTTTCCCGGTCTTCACTGCGTTGCTGTCGTTTTAATTAATGCTTACTATGCTTAGTATTTGCTACGATCTGACTCAAAAGTGTTTAAGCTATGTGTGAGTAAAATGTTATCACGGTTTGTTGACCTCTGTAATTCGAGATCTGCCGTGGACGGTGGTGATGAAGCTACTTTATTGTTGTGGTTAAATAAAGAAATTGCATTTGTAAGTTTTTTAATTTGAACATGTTAAATAATTAAGTACTGGGTATCACTTGTTTCTTCTTTTCTCTTTTTCTAATTTTTTGAAATGATAATCTAAAAAGCCTTGGTGTTATCCTCCCTGGAGTGCTTAGCCAAGCGTGGTGGTTGGTTAATTTCTATGATAACTACAATCAAATCAACATTAAGGTTTATGTCTAGATGGATAGAAATAATTAAACTATTAATCGTCAATCATCGTATGGCGGGTGGACAAAGTATCATGGGAAAGTGGGGCCGAGCTGTGATGTGGAGCGGATAAGGAAGATCAACGGAGAATAAAAAAAAAAAAAAAAAAACTATTTAATCGTCAAATCATCGTATGCGGGTGGACAAATATCATGGGAAAGTGGGGCCGAGCTGTGATGTGGAGCGGATATAGGAAGATCAACGGAGAATAACAAAAAAAAAAAAAAAAAAAAAAAAAAAGCTTTTAAGTAACTTCGAGGATGAGACGATGGAATAGCAGTGATTTTTTCTTTCGACTTCGATTTATAAAATATCTTTAGTCCCTTTAAACACATCTGGGAGCTTTTTCTAAATATTTGAGAGGGATCTCTTTGTTTTTTTTAGGTCTGTTTGCCGTAAATTCGATGATTAGTCGGGTGAAAAAGCATTTTGAGGATGAGATGGTGAAGGTTGTCCTGTTTTGGATCAAGACTTGTTACTTTTCATTCCAATTTCCATGACAAAAAAAAAAAAGAAAAAAAAAAAAAGAAAAATGTAGCTCTTGAAAGTGCTATTTTTGATGGGGCCTAGGCATGCCCATTAATCAAGAAATTAGGTAAAGTGTCCAATCTTATCAAGGTAGTGATAATTCAGGAAAGGCATGTCGTCCTCTTCTTCATTTTTTTTTGCCCCTTTTCTTTTTCCCGAGAAAAAGCTAAAAATGATTCCAATGGATGGTCAGTTTTTCAAATTACTCCACTTGTGCAATACAGTATTAAAACGGTGAAAGCTTTGGCTTTTTGTTTCTAATCAAAATATCTCATTGTCTGATATTAATTTATAGAAAAAGGACATACATCAAATGCAAGAATGATGATATTTTGTTAGGGCAGTTAAGACTTTTACGTTCTAAAACTGGAGAGGTTACATCTCTTGAACATATAAAAACATATAATTCAAAATGCAATAGCAAGTTGGAAGAAAAACAATAGTGGAAACATCAACATCCATGTGGATATGGGACAAATTTGCACTCAAAAGTTGCTTTCTCTGGTTCAATGATGAAGTTAAAATATATATATATATACACACAGTATTGACGCAGTTCCAAGGTGATGAAACATTAGTTTGGTTTAGAGTCAAAGCAGAAGTAGAGTCTACCACGCTACCCTTAGGGCAACGGCTTCAGACTATCAATCAATTCATTGATAATATTAATCACCTCTTAACCATTTTTATTAAATGGCAACATCTGAAATAATCACAAGCACTGTATTGCATAGTTTAATAGACAACTTGACAAAATTTACACTGAACAAACTTGAAGCCTCACATGTCATAACCTAAAAAAAAAAAAAAAAAAAAAAAAAAAAAAAAAAAAAACACAATTTCTTGCCAGTATCTGACAGTGTGGATATTTGAACAAAAAAAAAAAAAAAAAAAAAAAAAAAACACAATTTCTGCCATGTATCTGACAGTGTGGATATTTGAACATTTGATGCTCATGTAAAAATAAAACTTGATTGGGTACGTGAATATATATATACGTTCATTCTGTAAAAACAAGATGGTTTCTATGACAAGCTTGGAGGCAACCTTGTCACCATTTTACTTCTAAAGCTTTTTCTGATACGCCAAAAGCTGAAATAACACAAGTAGAAAAGATTACTATAGTATAGGATTGGTATATCCTTGTCAGCAAGTTCATCTATTAAGGCTGAGATAACACAAACTCACCAGATGCCCTTGAGTGGAATTATACGTTCTAAGCCCTGCCAGAGTTTCTTGCTCTTCTAAAACTTGCAACTTGTCTTTGCATGGATCAATTACACTAGGCTTAGAAACTGATACATTTGTTGAGGATGAAGTATTAAGCTTTGAATTTAACTCTTTCACCAGATATATTTCAACTTCATCTACTTGCAGAGCAGTTTGGAGAGCAACATACTGCATTACAGTGAGAATAAAAAACTGAAGTTATCAAAATGCAAATGAAGCATCATTGATAGGAAAACACGTTGTGCGGTGGAAAAAGAATTACCTGAGATAGCTGTTTGACTGAAAAAGTTGGCTTGCAGCGAAGATATGGCCGCTGCAAACTGGGTATTCTTTGATCATCAAAAGAAACAAGCATGAGGTGGATATCCTTCTGAAATTATAAGGAAGCGAATCAATCATTTTTGGAGCATTTAAGGAGGACAGGAAGAGAAAATAGTGCTCCAGAAAAATAATGATCTCAGAACATGATCACCAGCAATAAATCTGCTTTACCTCATTATCAGTTTCCTCCAAGTTTCGAAGATACTCTGCTAACTTAGAGATACGACTGTTTCGGGCATTCTTTCCGTTGCCAGCATTTGCACTGCCATATCTTGTGTGACTCCGCATACCACCTTTGCCCCAGGCAAGCCTTTCTGAGGGGCCAACAAGCCCAGCACAGGATCCCATGGATTCCCTATTCAATTCTGAGTCATTTTCATCTCCACCGCCATCTGCATTAGCAGCTTTGGACCGACCACCTCCCCATCTCTTATATCTTTTTGATTTAACTTCTACACTGTGCTCCTCAGCAGACGATGAATCTTTGCTTCCATCACAATTTGCATCTCCATTGTCATCAGACCCTTGAATATCAGCTGTTCGATGATTTCTCCTTCCTCTTGAGTTGGGATCTCGGCAACGGCCTGGTGTTCTCCTTGCAAATGTATGTACTGTGTTTCTAGCTGTTGTCCTTTTCCTGCCAAGAGCTTCTGCTTGTCGGCGAAAAGTCTGGGCAATAGAAGCTTGGATCTGTCCAAAACATCCAAAGATTAAATCATTGAAGAAGGTCGTAATAGAGGAGAATTCTGCACAAGTTTGCTGCAAAGTAATCACCAGCGAGACCTAAGAATATATGGTAAAATTGGTGGTCATATGTTATTTTACCCCTAAAAGCCTTATCTAGAAGTAGTCTTCAACTAACTGGCATAAAGGAAAGTAAAACTCATGGATCCACATACAAATAAAGACATATTTAGTCTTTGGTCTTTTCTTTTATTGCTTTCTTTGGTTGAATAACCGAATTTAACATGGACCTGCAAATAAATGAATACATGTCTGGATTCCAGATGACTTGCTATCAATTTCAACAACTCACCTGCTTATTGCGTGCCTTCTCCTCCTCATGAAATGCTAATTCCTGGAGCAGATATTCAATTTTAATATTTCTCCAATTTCTGATACAGAATAGAATCTCAGATCCCATTTTAACATTGAAGTAAAAGTATACCTCTTTCTCATATTTGTCAATATCAGGATACAACACAGCAATTAATGCATCATAATTTGGGTCATCTCTCAAAGAACGACGACTGGCGCAATGGGTGCGGCAAGCAGGGCACTCATTGTTCCTATAGTGAATTCAGTCAGCATACATTTCCAGCATCCATGTTTTAAAGAGATGTCAGGAAAGAAATAAAAGGAAACATGCACTTTAATAGGTTCAGGAGGAAAGAAACTGGAGAAAGGTTGAAGAGTTACCCAAGCCGCATAGATTTGTCTATGCATTCCCTGCAGAAGCGATGCAGGCATTCCATTACTGTCCTGGTTTTTCGAATGATCCCTAGACATAGAAAGGGTTAAATTGGTAACTTTTTCCGTTCTACCTATAAGTTTGATACTTATGCATACATGTGAAGAAAGGGAAGAGTTATAAGCTCTGGACTTGTATTTAGATCATAACTCTAAATGAACAAACAATGTTATATTTACTGCAAAGGGATGTTCATTTACTAAGCTGCAGCCTGTAGATTTGAGACTACAGTGATATACCATGCGGACCTCAAATTTTAGTTAGTATGGATTAAGTAGCGGTAACTAGATGAAGTAAAAGATAACACACAATCATACATCATAATGCCAACACGAGTGCAAACAATCTTAATCAAAATCCCAGTGTAACAGGAAAAGGAAAGATGAATTTAAAACCCAAAAATTGCTTATTTAAAACTAGGATATTTTTTCTGAGATTTCATCATGTATTTCAGATAAATATCACTAAATTTGTTGAGATATTAACATAGTTCAGGCAAACTATACAGATGAAGTAGATGTTTAACCAATTATATCATAATTTAAGGGGAAATCATGGTGGACAATATTAGGTAAACCAGGGAATCAGAACTCTTAAAGCATGATTTTCCAGACTGAGCAAGATCTAGGTAAATCCATTATTCAACTCCATTCAATCTCTGAATTAACTTCATTTGGCAGTGGATGCTTCATGTCCTTGACAGAGTAATTTTTCTCAAATTAACAAAAGCTGTGAGTTCCCCATCAAAACAATTGACAGTTGCCAACCATTGATAACCATTGGCTAACCAAACCTTAACTGTTTTACACCTTAATCAAATATTCGTCTAAAAATTACATTATATATATATTTATACAAAAAAAAATTCCTTTTTGTCAGCATGTATAACTTGCACTCACGTATATAATGTATATATCATTAATTAAAATATCAAGAAAATATATAACAGTTTTTTATGACAATTAATGAATATATGAGTATGTTAGTCAAAATTATCCAAAACCATACTCTTAGCTACCAGACAATATTAGAACTTCTTTGCAATTCATTTTCAAAAAGAATATGTAAGTCTACTCCACCCAACAGTACTTCACCATGAAAAAAAATGGCAGGAAATCTGCAATAATGTTGCTGATACATGTTTAGAATGCTAGCATGATAAGTACACACTGAAATAAAAGAAACGAGGTAAAGTGAAACTGAATACAGTGTATCCTAGAAGAGCATTTGACAAAAGCAGGTAGCCATTCAGCATTATAGAGGAACATACTGACTGAAGATAGTGATGTTTATCCAAAGGCTCTCTGATCCTTAGGCCTCGAAAAAATGCATCCAAATGATAAAAACAGATAAACTGTGCAGTTTCTAACATATCATGCATTCATGCATTGTGTTGCAGCCTATAGGGGGTGCGGCAAACTGAAAGCAAGTATTTTTTTTGCACAAACTCATGCAAAATAATGAGCTCAAAATGATGGTATGATAAATTGCAATCCAGCACTTTGATCCACAAACCATTTATGTTTTCCCAATAGGCATACAAGTGTTAAATGACACTCTAAAATAACAAATAATGATAAAGAAAAACTAAACTTCTGCACATGTGAGTTTGCTGACTACTATAATAATGCATATTTATCAAGATAAAGATTAACTGTAACAGCAGAAATCTTTCATGTAAACTTCCTAGGTGTCTGAAAGTTAATACAAGCAGCTAAAACCCATACCTAGACAGATTGGACACTGTACTTCCTTGCGTATTTCGGACAGCTTCACTACAACATATCTGCAACAAAGCAACACAGAAACAATGTCAGCAGCCATCATATACACTGTTCAGGACCAATTCTTATGGCTAGATTGGCTTTTAACCTTCCCTTCACATTTTATATGCATCTGTTCTCAAAATAAAATGGGAAACTTTTCATGTGATTGAAGTCATAGTAAACATAATTTTACTGCATATAAATACACAAGCCCATAGATCCAAACAATAATTGAATGCATAATCTGTAGCATTATGTGACATGAAAATTATGAGAAAAATCAAATAAGAATATGCACGAACCATATGTTGGTAACATTATTAATGCATTCCAAGCACAAAAATTAGAAAAGAAGAGATACAGTGAACATCAAAGGAAAAGGAAAACTTGGCCACTGATATTTGAACTGACAAATATTGTCAATGTGATATGCAGAATGCTCAGAGACATAGCGCATCCTTCTTAATTACGTATAATCAAAGGCCGATCATAAAATTTCAAAGGTGCATTTCTAAAGTTCTGCATTTTTTGCTTAAAAAAAATTATGTTCACGTGAATACAGGAGTTTAACTGCAATGTAGTATAATGCAGGTTGAAGAATTTTATCAAGATTCAAGAGGAAAATGGTACCCTAAAAGTTTGACTAAATCAGTCATCTGAATGCATTTTGAGAATTCATTATGATCAAACCTAGATTTTTAAGCGTCTTGAAAGACATAAGAAAAGAAGGAATATCTCTTTTCAAAGAAAAGGAAACTGGAAATTATTTCTAGAAGCCAATTTGACCCTATCACGAGTTTTTGTCAAGAACTTAAAGCCAAAATATGCCCTTATGGAATATACTCGAAATATTTTAGCAACCTTCCCTAAAAAGCTTAAAATTTACTTTCTCCATATTCGAAGTATTCAGGAAATGATGCATCAGTAAACTAACACGGTGGTTTAGATAAAAGAATCCAATAGACTGAGTAGGACCTGAAATTCCACTCTGTCAAATTAACTACAGAACATATATACCGATATCCAAACCCAAAAGAAAACAAGGAAAAAAAAGGGGGTGAGGATGGGGTTTACAGCATGACATCAAATTTATGTCAAATACTGAACAGCCATGAGTCGTATGAAGCCTTGCAATAGCATCTTGGCAGCAAATAAACCTCAGTTTCGAAGGGAAATGCACTAGCATATAGACACAATCAAAGACCACAGATTCAGATGCTGCAATTTGTCAAATTCCAAACCACTAAATTCTGCAATCTGAAAAAGAATCAGATTACTATGTACAGCATAGTGCAATCAAAATTTTCAAACAGATGTTTAAATTCAAAAGGTTTGTAATATTACCAGAAAAAGAAAACAAAATATTGTGCTTGGAATCATGAATGTATTTTTTAATCCCAATTCTTGCAACACAGGCGATACAATACTTTGTCTACTCCCAAAAAAAAAAAAAAAAAAAAGGGGAAAGAGACAAGTGGTGAAAAAGAATATGTGTGTATGTTGTGATTGTCGTAGAGGATGGGGGTTGGTTACGGAGTGTGCATGACCAGTCAGAATGTTGGAATGTCTATATGGGTGAATTACTGATACAGTCCATTTGATTTTCTGTATGAAGCTCTTCTTAATAGCCTAGTTTTCTGTGTGCAAGTGCTAATATAAATCTTCTCATGTTTCGTTAATGGAATATTTTCAATCTGAGGCATAGTTAGAGCACAATCAAGAAGTAGCCTAGCAGATTTTCAGATGCTGTCTGAAAATTTCGAGAATTCCAAATCGCACTGAAATGTCTTTGCATAATCTTGAGAACAAGAAAAGAATCTTGGGGTGTCGTAATATTTGACGGGTGTTTTATTTTTTTTTGCTATGCTTAGCGAGCATATGTGCAATTCATAGTAGATTTGTCTAATACTAGATGTTTACATGATTTCAATAAGTTTTAATATAGTTACCAGGAAAAAAGAAACAAAATTAATGTGCTTTTGAATATTCATTGTATATGTATAGTTTGTTTTGATATTCTCAATTCTTGGCTAACACCATGTCGATACCTTATGATACGTTGTCTATCTCTCGCAAAAATCTAAAAGAGAAAATAATAAGAGAGAAAATATTATAGGGCGGAGAGGAAGAAATCAGAGGTATTAAGTTGTGCGATATCGATATGAAATGGAGGCAGGTATCATCTATTGGAGTGGAAAGATTAACAATCGATACAATTTTTATATAAGAGCTCAAAATGTAATATTAGTGGTGTTAATTCGTAGGATAATAGACAGAGAAGAGCACAGTGTACTTCCTTTGATCCGCTCTTGCTGCGGTATAAATCGAGAAAAAAAAAAAAAAAAAAAAAGGGCGGAAAGAACATATTGTCACATATGAAAGAGGCCAGATCATCATTCTGATGGAAATTAACAACATACAAAAAGCAAAATTAAATGGGTGAAATTCGTAAATAGAAACAAAAGCACAGTGACTCCTTGACCCTCCTCGATAACATATATAGAAGGGAACAAAATTTGAGAACACTTTGCATCACCTAAGCTGGCCAGTAATCTGACAGCTAATCTATAATTATGAAGCTGCCAGTTACAGCGCGAAACCAACATTTAAGCTAAATTGATAAACGAGGGGTTTAACTCAGATAAACTCACACTTGTCATTCGAAAGTAGAGTAACAAGCAAATTAATAACCTTACACATCATCCAGATACAAATTTCACAAGCACAAACAAACCGACCACACATCGTAACAGGAAAAACCAACTCTCATGCACACACTAATTCGAGCAAAAATTACCACGACTCCTGAGCTCCACTCCCCATAATTTGAAGACAATGGAACGCAACCCAGCAATAAACATGGTGAAAGCAACCAGAGCCACTCGGGAAACAAAAGTTGAAAATCGACGCTAGCTACAGCAAGAAAAGCCAATGCTCCATAAACACATACGAGCTTATCACCCAATGTTCTCGTAAAATGCGACGAGTAAAAAAGCAGCTAACAAACAAAGCATGCAGATCCTAAATGAAAATCCCAGCGTTCGCGCATCAAACAGCACCACTACAATCAATAAGACGTGGCGATCCAGAAAGGAAGAAGAAGAGAATGTCAAACCAAAACAACAGTAACAAATAAACAATACGTACTCTTCTTTCTCTTCTTCATTACTCGAAGATGGGCTTCGATCAGATTCTGTGAAATAATAGCAAAAGAACCTCAAGGATAATACTTTAAACTAAACGATAATCAAATTCCAAAACTAAATGCACAAACTTTGAGTTTTGAGTTTCTCTTTCTCGTTGAAAATTTTTTTAGTTATACACGTACCATCAGCACCGCCATCATTATCATCATCATCAGGAAGCGGCTGCTGCTGCTGTTCATGGCGGTTGTTGGGGAGGTCTTGCAGCAGAAGATCATCGTCTTGTTGGTGGGTGTCATAGGGACGTTTCTGGGCTGGCATTTTCTGCTTTCTATTAAAAAAAACCCAACCACGGAAGGAATTCAAATGCTGCTGATAAAAGTTTAATGTTGGTTGTTGTCAATTCAAGAGGGAAAGTCACCAACAAGAAAGGCGTAAGCGAGAGGAACAGAGATTGAAGGTGGTCGAATATAGCTTGACCTTCCTGCTGCGTTTTTTCGGAGAGAGAAATAGATTATAAAGAAAGGCGGACGAGTAGAGGCTGTGTCTCTCGTGGTATTTACCGGACTCTGCTGTATTTATACATGTATGTATATCCATGTATGTATGTGTATTTGATTATATATATATATATAATCTTAGTATTTTTTTGAAGTGAATTAAAATTAAATCTTATTTAACTAAGAGCAAATAAAAATCGAAATTACTAAAAATGAAAATTATAGTTGAAAAATAATGTGATGTGGGAAAATCCTAATTCCCGTTTAAAAATTAAAATATAGATGAAACAAAACAATAATAACGTTCTGAAAACGCATAATTTTTTCATTTTCATTATATTATTTTTTTTAATTGGAAAAAGTGGATTTCATTGACCTTAGTTCAATAAGGATTTAATATTAACTAAAGTAAAAATTAAAGGATTCAATATGTATAGATAAAAATTCAAGGTTTAACGGATAAAACTTGATGAATTCGGAAGTGTAAGAGTATATTTTGACTAAAAAAAATATATGTGAAGTTGTAAATAGTTTAATTTTATTATTAGCAAATTAATTTTATATATGATCATCCCAGTCATCATGAATATATTATATGATCATCCCAGTTCATTCAGAAATATATATATAATATATATATATATATATATATATATATATATTTATATATATATATTTATTGAAGGTATAAAAATATATAGATTACTTAGCTAAAATAACAAAATTTAATTAAAACAAACATAATTGAGTAAAACTTGCACTATGTTACTTATTAAAGTGTTAAATTTACTAACCAAACTTCAAATTTGGCAGATCTTTAAAAAGAAAAACTTGAAACATTAGGAATTATTATTAAATGTCCTTAGTTATTTTTTTTTTAATATAGAAAATAGAGCTCTGTCATGATAATTAATCTCAAGCTCTTGATTATGTGATATTTTACCATATACTTGCTTTGGTGGAATTTTTAATGGACTTATTTAATTTTATTATTTTCTTCAGGAAAATTGGGCAATTTACTTTGAAGAAATAAATTTATATGACAAAGAAAGTGAAAGCAAGAGTGCATTTCTAAATTCATTTACCCGAACGGCAGGTTTTGCATTGCATGCCCATTTTGCAACCATAGGCGGGCTGCTACAATATAAAAACTCTA
Organism: Jatropha curcas; assembly: GCF_014843425.1. The sequence continues at coordinate 188,466 of NW_023590807.1, forward strand.
TATTATTGCTATATATGCATCAATAATTAATTTTCAAAATATCTAAACATAAATTATTCTGGACTGTCTTTATAAAGTTAGAAATGAAAAAAAATACTCATTGGAGGAACGACCACAAGTCTCAAAACAAATTAATTTTATATCTACGGATCTTCGGGAAAAAAAAAAAAAAAAAAAAAAAAAAAAAAAAAGAGAGATTATAATTAATTATATTGTAAATTACAATAAGAGCCCATTAAAAGGCACTCCAGCCCAATAAGGGCAGAAGAAATGTTTAAGGGGTATAAATGAAACGGCCGTCATTTGGTTTGGTGGCCAGATAAAAGTTCAAAACGACGTCGTAGTCTCCAGTCGCGGTTGCCTCGAGAACACAAAATTTGAGGTCACCGTTATCGTGTCCGCGACACTGAATGGAAAAGCATGACAGTGGCAGTTTTAGTATTACGATATGATTCGATTCTATCCAGAACCAAAATCTTAGTTTCAAAATCATCAAGCTTTCCTCGGCTTTTTCTCATTCCTCATGGATTTACGCGAAACCGTTGATTTTGCTCGTAACTTTGCTGTAATGGTCAGAGTCCACGGCCCGGTAAGTGTTTCTCTATCTGAACGTATACAATACATGTCTTTGTTCATGTGGCTTACTGTTTTCATGCAACTTCTTAGGACCCAAAGGGGCTGAAGATGCGAAAACATGCTTTTCATCAATACAAGTAAGTGAACAGTTGTTCCAAATTTGAAGTGGGATGAGATTTCTGGGGATCTTTTTCTTCAAATTATCTTTGCCTAATTTTTTTTTTTTTTTTTTTTTTCTAATTTTTTTTTTTTTTTTTTTTTCTGGTTTTGAAGTTCTGGCAATACACACTTTTCAGCTTCTGGATCTATTAGCCTGAACTATTTTTTTTTTTTTTTTTTTTTTCTGGTTGTGAAGTTCTGGCAATACAACACTTTCAGCTTCTGGGATGCTATTGCCTGATACCCTTTACCATGCTGACTTGGCAAAGCAAGTTTTGGTCAGTAATAGCAAGGAGGGTCATGGTCTGGTGCTGGTTTTGACCGTTGCTTCTGTTGTTGAGTCTTTTCTGTCACCAAACCAGAGGGAGAACATTTCTCAGGTTCAAATTTCAATAACATGAAATGCAGAATTGGATTGCTTTTGTTGTTAGTGGGGTTCTTGATGTCACTTTGTTGCTTATTATTTGTTACAGGGCCAGCCCGAGATGATTCCTGGTGCTCAGATTGATATTATGATAGAGGTATAAGATTCTACTATGTTTTTGTTTATTTAATTGAAATGGTTGGTTGCGGAGGACGTTTTGTACGCTTGAATATTATGATATCTTAGGTCTGTTGGTTTTCAGGAAAAGTTGGGGGTAGAAAGACATGCTGAGGGAAGCTTGGATAAAGGAGCTTCTAGTTGGTTCACTGCTCAACTTCTAAGATTGGTAAATGCTTGAATTGATATGTTTTATTTGAAGGTCAAAGAAGCCTAAGAAGCAATTCTAGTTGTATTTCTTAATTGTAATTGTATTACTCTAGGGTTGAATAAAACAAAAATTCCATTGATAATTTGATATAATTGCTATGCTTAATGTCTGACTTGTTGGGTTTTTTAGAAAGATGTAGTAACCTTTTGCTCAAGTAGGTTCATGGTATGCTACTTATCTTAAAATTGCAACTGTTCGATATTCTTTTTTATGTAGTTCTGGAACTCAAGTTGAGCCTCATGGTTTTGTGGGATTCATCAATGTGATAGCTCATGACAATTCTAGCTGTTCATGGACATTGAATTGAATTGGCGTGTTCTATATATGTTTTGGGATGAAATTACATTTTATGGTGAACTGGCCATGTTGTAAAGTGTCTTTTTGTTCTTAACTTGGTACAGTTATTTGATGATACTGAGAAGTCTACGTTTCTCGTTGAATGTTGATTCTGATTATCAACTTCATCATTTATGAAAAACAAAAAATGAATGATTAGACATCCTATGTTTATTGATTAACAAATTCAATGTGAAGGTCGATGTTCCTGTATCTTCCCATGCTCTCCAATCACTTATTGAATCCTCTTCAGGCTTAGTAGGTAATGGATGGGAGACCGGTTGGTCTTTGGCCTCCTATGATAATGGTCCTCGAACTTTTATGGATGCTGGTCAGACACAGGTTAGTAAGGCTCAAGTTCTTATTTCTATTATTACTGTTTTCATTTTTAATTTGGTGAAAGTCTAGTGATCATGAATGAAATTAAGCCCTGTGGCTATTGTAGGCAATTAGGTTTGTGCTAACTAGTTACCTGGAAAGAGAGGGAAGAAACATCCATACCGCGGTTTGCTAAAGGACAGTTTACAGAAATTGCTTCAGAAGCATTTTTTTTCATTGAATCTTGCATAAATAACGGTTATCATACATGGGATAAACATTGATGATGTGATCCGCATTCAGACTGAAGGTCGTAATACATCTTTCATGGAGGGGCAGGGGCACTTACCAGTGGAGGAATCTGGCAATCCAAGCCTTATGAGCAATGCAACTACTAGAATTGCTATTCTTGGAACTTTCTTAGGTTTGAAGGTACCATCATTGTTTTTGCTTTCCATTCTTAAAATTCTTTCTTCATAGTATATGCTGTCAGTAATTAGATCATCTATACGATTTGCGCGGTTTCATATCATTTGCAGACTTTTACTATATAATATAGTTATTGTTATTGTTATTCAGGATCTACCAAACATTGCAATATCACCGTCAAACAGAAGAGGGGATTTTCTTTTAGCTGTGGGTTCTCCTTTTGGCATCCTGTCGCCTGTGCATTTCTTTAACAGGTATTCTTTATTCTTTTATCATTGGCTTTCTAATGTTCATGTTTTTGTTAGGATTTTTTATGACGTCTTACAGTGTTGCACCTAACATAAAAATGCATTTTTTATGTTATCCTTCTTACCTGAACCAGCTTGTCAGTGGGATCGATTGCCAATTGCTATCCAGCTAGATCATCAAATATTTCATTGCTGATGGCTGACATTCAGTGTCTTCCAGGTGTGGCAATGTGTCTCATACATTATGAGTGGGCACTTTGATGCTACTTAAATCTGACTCTATTGTTGGCACTAAATCTACCAGGAATGGAAGGGGGCCCAATTTTTGGAGAACTTGCACATCTCATTGGCATTTTGATTAGACCTTTGAGGCAAAAGAGTAGTAGTGCTGAAATTCAGGTAATTGGAACACATTCTCGTTTTAGATTGTTTAAACTATCTGATAGTTAATGGATCATGCAAAAGTTCTAGCCTTGGGTAACAGCTGGTGATTCCGTGGGAAACCATTGCAACTGCTTGCAGTGACTTGCTGCTGAAGGAGCCTCAAAATGCAGAAAAAGGGACCCATTTTAATGAGGAAAACTTAAATGCTGTAGGGAATGCATACAGTCATGAGCCAGATGGACCCTTATGTTATGAATACAAGCCTCTTAATTCTTATTGCCGTTCTCTGCTCTCTCTTGAAAAGGTGACGGCTTCTGTTTGTCTTATTACAATTGATGAAGGTGTATGGGCATCTGGGGTTCTGCTGAATGATCGGGGCCTGATACTCACAAATGCTCACCTGTTAGAACCATGGAGATTTGGGAAAACAACTGTAAATGGAGGAAGGAATGGAGTCAATTCAGAGGACCTCTTCCTCCTGCCTGAAGAATCTGTGTTTCCTGGGCATAGTAATGTTGATAGCTACCAGAAAAGTGACAGGTTGACAACGGAAGCAATAAAGATCAAGAATTCCTCTATGATTGATAAGAGCAAGGGATACCAATTGAGTTTGTCTTACCAAGGCTATAGAAATATACGTGTTCGCTTGGATCATGTAAATCCTTGGATTTGGAGTGATGCCAAAGTAGTCTACGTTAGTAAGGGGCCTTTGGATGTTGCCCTACTGCAGCTTGAATATGTTCCAGATCAGCTTTGCCCTATCAAGGTGGATATGGTGTGCCCAGTTTTGGGATCAAAGGCATACGTCATTGGACATGGACTATTTGGACCTAAATGCGGTAACAGACTTTGTTATCTCACCTGTTTAGATTTCTGAATGACGTTGGGATATAATCCATATGCATAACACCTTACTCAAGTTGGTTCATTCTGTTTAGAGTTTTTGTTTCAGGAATTAAACTTTCAACTTTTTAGTATCAGAATTGATATGATTCCTTTTTCCGTGGTTCATTCTAGATTCCTATTTAGAGAAGTTTATTGGTGATTAGTACCTATACAGAACATCTAAGTGTTCCTTTAAGTATCTGCTAGTTTCTTTCATTCTGAGAAGCTCTTTTGCTATTGACGCATCATTAACTAAGATTTTGAGACTGCATTGGACATTAAATAGGTGATTTTGGGTTAGTTGCAGTTCCTGAAGTTTAGTCTTGCTTTGTCTAAGGCTTTTATCTTTCAATCCGAACTTTTGGAACTTTCTGAATCAGATGCTTTACCTGTAAATTTGTTCTGGCCTATGTGGTTCTATGGAGGTTTTTCAGATGATTTATATTGTCTGATTTGATGTTCATATGCATCCTCTGTTAAGTATTTTACTTATTTTTTTGAATAAATATGCTAATAGCTGGTACCTCTTGAATATTCTCTGTACATCTGTTTATTTACTTCATCCTTTCCTCTAGACTCATTTGGTGCACTTTGAAACTTGCAGGCTTTTCCCCTTCTGTTTGCTCTGGAGTGGTAGCAAAAATAGTTAAAGCGAAAGCTCCTCCGTATTATCAATACAATCAAGGAGGACATTCAAGTATTCCTGCAATGCTTGAAACAACAGCTGCTGTTCACCCTGGTGGTAGTGGTGGTGCTGTCATTAATTCGAAAGGTCATATGATTGGACTTGTTACCAGGTATATTTAGTAAAGTTATGCACAAATGTCAGTTATCCTGCATCAGTCGTGTCCCATGAGTACTCAACTTCAGGAGCAATTAAGTGTTTCTCCTCTCGGAAACAAAATATACAAAGCGGGGGATAGGTGGATTTGATTTGATCTGTATTTATGTCTATAGGATACAAGGCTACATTTTGATGTTCCTTGACAGCATTAAGTGACTTATTTCCTTTCTGATATATTAGGGAAGGATCCAAATCTGTTTTATCTCCCTTGTTTCATTGTTGAACTTTGATTTTCATTATCAATGAATGTGATGTGAAGGTTTTTAAGTGTTCTGTAAAAGCTTTTGCTTTCATTTTCTCCTAATTAAGTTCTCGAGTGCTTGCATATTGAAGTTCTGTATGTAATGAGATGTATGTTTGATACAGCAATTCAAGGCATGGTGGAGGGACAGTTATACCACATCTGAATTTCAGCATTCCCTGTGCACTATTGGCGCCCATCTTTGAATTTGCAAGAGGTGGTTTAACTGAACTGTTCTTTGTATTTCCAGACATTGTACATGCTCTGTACTCACAATATCTGATAAATTTGGTTTCATTGAGACAGATATGATGGATATTTCACTTCTGCAGAATCTTGATCAACCCAATGAAGACCTTTCTTCAGTGTGGGCGTTAATGCCGCGGCTCTCCCCCGAGAAATTGGTTTCATGAGAACAGAAAGGTGGTTTAACTGAACTGTTCTTTGTATTTCCAGACATTGTACATGCTCTGTACTCACAATATCTGATAAATTTGGTTTCATTGAGACAGATATGATGGATATTTCACTTCTGCAGAATCTTGATCAACCCAATGAAGACCTTTCTTCAGTGTGGGCGTTAATGCCGCGGCTCTCCCCCGAGCCAAGCCCTATCCTGCCTATTCTGCCAGAAGATAATAGTAAACATGGAAAGGGTTCCAAATTTGCTAAATTCATGGCTGAAAGAGAGAGAGTTTTGAGGAGCTCAGTTCAACAAAGCAAGGTGGAAAGCATTTCAAATGCGAGTTTTCCTAGTAAGTTATGACCATGGACCAATCTTGTACCAATTGAACGAGATATTATCAGCATGAAAGCCGAATCATATCGATAAATTCTCAAGTGAAGTTGTTAAACTTAAATACAACCAGAAAATACTCTGTACACAAAAAACACTATGTTTTATTTGTTGTTCTTGCAAGTTTGTATTCACACAGATTCAGATGTCTTGTACAATGATACCTTACAATCAGTTATATCCGTTGTGTACTTCCAGAACCTGAATTTTGGGTCTCTGTTATTCTTCATTGAAATAAAATGATAATCTTCGTGGTAGGAAAATGGTAAGTACATAAAAAAGCTTCCTAAAGGGGAATGGAAGAATTGACTTCATTAAGAAAAAAAATAATTATTATTTTTTGTTGTTAAGTGATGTATTTCAACACTAAATGTGAGAAACTAAATAGTAATGCTATATTAATTGTAAATGATTTAAAAAAAAAATCAAATATTGCAGAGTAGTTAAACACTAAAATAACACTTTTTCGAAGAAAGTACTAAAATAACTTCGCGACACTAAATTTTAAGGACTAGTTAGTATATTTATTGAACACGAGGTATGAATTTGTAATTATGATTAATCTAAAGGACTAATTAGTAAGTTCTCGGAAAAGAATGAGAAACATGTAAGATATTCACCCATTGGCGGATTCATGAGCCCACCTGTGTAGTGTAGGTGTAGCCTGTCCTTTTTGGACCCGATCGCACTGGGGAAGGACTCCTGATCTCATTTTCACGCTACTCTCCATCTTCAATCTCTATCCTTCGGTCAATAGATTGGCACCCATTTTAGACCAGAAGGAAGAGAAAGCAAGTATAGTGGCTGGTGACAAAGTCGACCACCGGCACTGTGCTTCTGCTATTACAAGTTTATTTATTTACTACTGCTGATTAAGTTTTAGGGGTTTAGGGGCTTAACATAGAAAATGGAGGACACTGTCGCTTACAAGGAGTACTTAGCCGGTTTAATAGCCGGTGTTGCCACCGTTATCACCGGTCATCCTTTCGATACCGTCAAGGTATATAATTTTAATCTGCGCATCTAGATTTTGTAGTTCTGCAAATACTTGAAAAGGGTTGTTATTTCGATCTCTCTGTTTGCCATTTGCGTAGTTTAGTGGCTTCAAGAACATGGCTTGCTGAAATTTCTCTTTTTGTGTGTGATTGTTTTGTTTGTTTCTTCAATTTCATAGGTAAAGCTTCAAAAACACAACACGGAAGCTCATGGGATTAAGTACAGGAATGGTTTGCATTGCACAGCTAGGATCATAAAGACCGAAGGAGTATGCTTTAACATTTTCTTGATAGCCACAAATTAACTTCATTGTTAATTTATTATGTGAAATGGATATTGATTAAGTAATAACTTTTATGCAATGGCTTAATAAATATGTATGTCAAACAATTTAAGCATATTTTAGGCCACAGAGTTCTTACTGATTTCAAGAATGAGACATTGTTGCTTATTTATTAACTTGTTTAAAATTCTTTTTTGGATTGTTGTTAGAGAGATGAAACCCATGAAATGAATTCATCATGTTAGATGTATCATGTTGCAGTGACATTACAAGGGTATTTGTATGGAGTGAAGATTCTTGGCACTCTGAATTTTTTGTTCAGAGGATAAGCAAGTGATATTGTCTTTGACAGGTTAAAGGACTTTATAGGGGTGCAACATCATCTTTCGTTGGGATGGCTTTTGAGAGCTCACTTCTTTTTGGCATTTATTCTCAAACAAAGCAATCCTTGCAGGTCTGTAAGGAAGAAATTGTATTAGCCTGTTTACATTATTTATTTGCATTGACAAGCAGAATCATTTCTGCTGGAGATTGTTGTAAACACATTATCTTTTCAAGTCATATTGAGTCTATTGCATTCTGGGATATGACCTTTTCCCCCTTGTGTTGCATATGAAGGAAGGAGTGCATAGTGATATGCCCGTGCCCCAAGTGATAATTCCTTCTGCAGCTTATAGTGGAGCAATTATCAGTTTTGTATTATGTCCATCTGAACTATTAAAGGTCAGTTACTTACGGAGTTGATAAATTGCTGTATTTTCTCTCATGTTATTTTTTTCTCCTTTTGTAGCATTCTTATGAAATTAAGTTTCTCCAGTGTAGGATGCAAGTTCAAGGCACTGGTTCCTTGGTTCCAAAGCTCAGTAGATACAGTGGTCCTCTTGATTGTGCCCTTCAAACAGTTAAAAGTGAAGGGGTGAGAAGATCCTCTGTCCATTGATTACTTAATTCTTAAACACAGTGAAGGGGTGGAGAGATCCTCTGTCATTGATTACCTTAATTTTAAAGCACCTGTCTTGGTCTGGATGGAAAGCTTCTCAGGTTTAGGCTTTTTCGAGGAGGATCTTAGACGTTTGTTAAGCAGAATCTTTGGGAATGCAGTGTTGTTTAGTGTTTATGAGCATGTCCCCGTTACTGACATGATTTAGAATTGAATCTTCTGTTTCTGAGAAAACAACACTTGATTGACTGGGAGTTTGGAATTGTGAGGCGGTGCCTTGGTTGGTGTCAGCTGTAAGTATTCTTGCAAACTTGCAATGATTTTCTGAACTAATATATTTATATGTAGTTCTTATGACATTTTAGCTTGTTTTTATTTTAATGTTATCACAGTTCTGGTTGCTGTTTTTTGCCTGGATGTTGGCAAAACTATTATTCAAAATCTCCAGATAAAAGCTCCTACAGAAATCGTTTCAGTTGCTGAAACTCGGTAAGCAATTGTCCCATAATTCTCTTTATGCAGCATAATTTTGGAATAACAAACCACAGCATTGAGAGAATCCTGAATGATATAAAAGGGGCGTTAAGATGCTAAAGGAGTCCTTTTTGTTGATTTAACAGGAGGCTGGACTTAAAGGATGCTATGCAGGTTTGGGTCCCAAAGATAGTAAGAGCATTTCCTGCTATAGCGTGCATAGTCATTGGGAGCTTGCCATGAAATGTTAGGGATCAGGCGTGACAGTATTGTAGTAACTGTGATCTTTGCGTTTTTAACAAATATGAATTTTGGAATGACAAGGTTTCCAAATGGAAATTAATGCTTCAGCATTATTCATATTCCTGGAAGGATACTTTGACATGACGATTTATTAGTTATCATTCCTAAGATTACCTTTGGCGGCTTTAAACAAAATATGATTTGGAATGACCAAGTCTTTCCAAAATGAAATTAATGCTTCAGCACATTATTCCTATTCCTGGAAGGATACTCTGACATGACGATTTACTTAGTTATCCTCACAGATTACCTCAACATTGTAGTGTTGGTGGACTTGCTAAACTAGCTTGTAATCTGATTGGAAATCACAAAAAAAATTGGCTGTGGGATGCTCTACATAATTTTTATTGTAACAGCAAGGAGTCTAGGATAGTGGCATTTGTTTATGTGCTGGGCCTGGAAGTTTGTAACATTCTTGCTTCAAATATTATATTGATGTTGGACAAGTTGTCTAACATGGCATATGAAATTAGACCAAATAGAAATTAGACCAATTTTACAATAATACCCACCACTGAGATTATTGAATAAGAGGAAGTGAAAGTTGTACACATAGTTAAGTTGACAGAAGAGAGAGCAGCATGTGACATATTTAGATCTATGACCGTTCTAAATATGCTTGGAGGAGGCATACTTTATTGGGAAACAAATTTAATTTTCTCCCTCTTTTGTTCGTAAGCCTATACCTCTTCAATTTGGCAGTGAGTAGTGAGTGATAATTTAAAATCCTCAATTGAAGGTTTCTCCATGATACTCGGACGATGAGCTTTTTCTGCGCCTTTCATTGTGTCCTGCTAAACGCCTCCTGCAACTTCTTTTGTTGTCGTCAAACTCCGACAACCCATGAAACCTGGCATCAAAAATTAATAACAGTAACAACATAATTATGCTATTTAGGACATTAATGACAATCATAATTTGATGAGTAACCCAAACTAATTTGTTTAATATAATATATTTTGCACGTATAATGGGCTGCAGTTCATCTACAGTTTTCTGTTCCATTTCTTCACATTTCATCATAAGCCAAGGGTTGAGACTTGAGACCTGAAACACTAAATTTATGTTCTAAGCCAAAATGAGAAATAGTGCATACAGTATTCACGAAATTACTTAAAGTTAAGAATAATCTCGTCATCAAGGCACACAATATCGACCATTAACTGTAACTGATCATGGATCAGGTTTCTATCAGGAATTATTACGTAATATGATTTATTCTTGATGGGATTTAAAAGTGAAAAACACCCTTTTATCAATCCATAAAAACTTAATTCTTTTTTGAGAAATCAAAAACTTATTAATTCTAACGAATGGAAAGACGATAGCTTTGGTGCAATGTGGTAAATTTATTCCATTCGTGACTTGAAAGATCGTAAAAGCCTCTTGCAAAAGTAAGGGAAGGCTACGTATATCAATTGCCAACAGAAAAAAAAATAATAATAATAATGATGTTGTTCACCCTGGTGGTAGTGGTGGTGCTGTCATTAATTCGCAAGGTCATATGATTGGACTTGTTACCAGGTATATTTAGTAAAGTTATGCACAAATGTCAGTTATCCTGCATCACTCGTGTCCCATGAGTATTCAACTTGAGGAGCAATTAAGTGTTCCTCCTCTCGGAAACAAAATATACAAAGCGGGGGATAGGTGGATTTGATTTGATCTGTATTTATGTCTATAGGATACAAGGCAACATTTTGATGTTCCCTGACAGCATTAAGTGACTTATTTCCTTTCTGATATATTGGGGAAGGATCCAAATCTGTTTTATCTCACTTGTTTCATTGTTTAACTTTGATTTTCATTATCAATTGATGTGATGCGAAGGTTTTTAAGTGTTCTGTAAAAGCTTTTGCGTTCATTTTCTCCTAATTAAGTTCTCGAGTGCTTGCATATTGAAGTTCTGTATGTAATGAGATGTATGTTTGATACAGCAATTCAAGGCATGGTGGAGGGACAGTTATACCACATCTGAATTTCAGCATTCCCTGTGCACTATTGGCGCCCATCTTTGAATTTGCAATAGGTGGTTTAACTGAACTGTTCTTTGTATTTCCAGACATTGTACATGCTCTGTACTCACAATATCTGATAAATTTGGTTTCATTGGGACAGATATGATGGATATTTCACTTCTGCAGAATCTTGATCAACCCAATGAAGACCTTTCTTCAGTGTGGGCGTTAATGCCGCGGCTCTCCCCCGAGTCAAGCCCTATCCTGCCGATTCTGCCAGAAGATAATAGTAAACATGGAAAGGGTTCCAAATTTGCTAAATTCATGGCTGAAAGAGAGAGAGTTTTGAGGAGCTCAGTTCAACAAAGCAAGGTGGAAAGCATTTCAAATGCGAGTTTTCCTAGTAAGTTATGACCATGGACCAATCTTGTGCCAATTGAACAAAATATTATCAGCATGAAAGCCGAATCAAGTGTGAAACCTTATATCGATGAATTCTCAAGTGAAGTTGTTAAACTTAAATACAACCAGAAAATACTCTGTACACAAAAAACACTATGTTCTATTTGTTGTTCTTGCAAGTTTGTATCCACACAGATTCAGATGTCTCGTACAATGATACCTTACAATCAGTTATATCCGTTGTGTACTTCCAGAACCTCCAATTTTGGGTCTCTGTTATTTTTCATTGAAATAAAATGATAATCTTCGTGGTAGGAAAATGGTAAGTACCTAAAAAAGCTTTCTAAAAGGGGAATGGAAGAATCGACTTCATTAAGAAAAAAAATTATTATTATTTTTGTTGTGAAGTGATGTATTCAACACTAAATGTGAGAAACTAAATAGTAATGCTATATTAATTGTAAATGATTTAAAAAAAAAAAAATCAAATATTGCAGAGTAGTTAAACACTAGATAACACTTTTTCGAAGAAAGTACTAAAATATATTCGCGACACTAAATTTTAAGGACCAGTTAGTATATTTATTAAACAAGAGGTATGACTTTGTAATTATGATTAATCTAAAGGACTAATTAGTAAGTTATCGGAAATGAATGAGAAACATATAAGATATTCACCCATTGGCGGCTTCATGAGCCCACCTGTGTAGTGTGTTGGTTTAGGTGGCTTAGAATCCCACATCGGGAAATGGGAAGGGAGTGGGAAGCTTTTTGCCTGTAAAAGGAAACTACCTTCTTACGCTCTAATCATCCCAGCTTGCCTTCTAATTATTCTAACTTGTTAGGGGCTCAAAATAGAAAATGGAGGACACTGTCGCTTACAAGGAGTGATTAGCCGGTTTAACAGCCGCTGTTGCCACCGTTATCACCGGTCATCCTTTCGATACCGTCAAGGTATATAATTTTAATCTCCGCATCTAGATTTTGTAGTTCTGTCAATACTTGAAAAGGGTTGTTATTTGGATCTCTCTGTTGCCATTTGCGTAGTTTAGTGGCTTCAAGAACATGGCTTGCTGAAATTTCTCTTTTTGTATGTGATTATTTTGTTTGTTTCTTCAATTTCATAGGTAAAGCTGCAAAAACACAACACGGAAGCTCATGGGATTAAGTACAGGAATGGTTTGCATTGCACAGCTAGGATCCTAAAGACCGAAGGAGTATGCTTTAACATTTTCTTGATAGCCACAAATTAACTTGATTGTTAATTTATTATGTGAAATGGATATTGATTAAGTAATAACTTTTATGCAATGGCTTAATAAATACGTATGTCAAACAATTTAAGCATATTTAAGGCCACAGAGTTCTTACGGATTTCAAGAATGAGACATGGTTGCTTATTTATTAACTTGTTTAAAATTCTTTTTTGAATTGTTGTTAGAGAGATGAAACCCATGAAATGAATTCATCATGTTAGATGTATCATGTTGCAGTGACATTACAAGGGTATTTGTATGGAGTGAAGATTCTTGGCACTCTGAATTTTTTGTTCAAAGGATAAGCAAGTGATATTGTCTTTGACAGGTGAAAGGACTTTATAGGGGTGCAACATCATCTTTCGTTGGGATGGCTTTTGAGAGCTTGCTTCATTTTGGCATTTATTCTGAAACAAAGCAATCCTTGCAGGTCTGTAAGGAAGACATTGTATTAGCCTGTTTACATTATTTATTTGCATTGATAAGCAGAATCATTTCTGCTGGAGATTGTTGCAAACACATTATCTTTTAAAGTCATATTGAGTCTATTGCATTCTGGGATATGACCTTTTCCCCCTTGTGTTGCATATGAAGGGAGGAGTGCATAGTGATATGCCCGTCCCCCAAGTGATAATTCCTTCTGCAGCTTATAGTGGAGCAATTTATCAGTTTTGTATTATGTCCATCTGAACTATTAAAGGTCAGTTACTTACGGAGTCGATAAATTGCTGTATTTTCTCTCATGTTATTTTTTTCTCCTTTTGTAGCATTCTTATGAAATTAAGTTTCTCCAGTGTAGGATGCAAGTTCAAGGCACTGGTTCCTTGGTTCCAAAGCTCAGTAGATACAGTGGTCCTCTTGATTGTGCCCTTCAAACAGTTAAAAGTGAAGGGGTGAGAAGATCCTCTGTCCATTGATTACTTAATTCTTAAACACGGTCTTGGTCTGATGGAAAGCCTTTCAGGTTTCAGGCCTTTTTCGAGGAGGATCTACGATATTTTCTTCATGTTTATTTTTTTTCTCCTTTTTGTAAGCATTCTTGATTGAAATTTAAGTTTCTCTCAGTGTAGGATGCAAGTTCATAGGTTTGCAATGGTTTTCCTTGTTCAAAGTCAGTAGATACAAGTGGTCTCTTGATTGTTGACCTTCAAAGGTTAAAAGTGAGGGGTGAGAAGATGCTCATGGTCATGTGATTATTAATTATTAAAACAGGTCTTGGTCTGATGGAAAGCCTTTAGGTTTAGGCCTTTTTCGAGGAGGATCTACGATGTTGATTAAGAGAATCTTTGGGATAATGCAGTGTTTTTAGTGTGTGTGATATAAGAGCATGTCCCGTTACTAATGAATTATAGAATTGAAATATTCTGTTTTGGCTGAACAACACATTTGATTTGACATGGAGTTTTGGAAATTGTGAGCGGTGGCTTGGTGGTGTAGCTGTAAGTATTCTTGCACTTGCATGTTTCTGAATAGATATATTTATACTGTATGTTCTTATGACATTTTTTGGCTATGTTCATTTCATTTTTAATGTTTCCTAGTTTTCTGGTTGCTGTTCTTGCCTAGACTGTTGGCAAAAACTATTATTCAAACTCTCAAGATAAGTCTCTACAGAAAAATGCCGTTTCACAAAGTACTGAACTCGGTAAGATTCCATATTTCTTTATTCATAATTTTTGGAATAAACAACGCACACAGCTTGAGAGATACTCTGATGATGTAAAAGAGGGGAAGTAAAGATGCTAGAATGGAGTCCTTTTTTGTTTAGATTTTTACAGGGGGGCTGGACTTAATAGGATAGCCTATGGGATTTGGGTCCAACGATAGTAAGAGCATTTTCTGGGCTAATGCAGCTGCAATAGTCAACATTGGAGCTTTGCATGAAAAATGTTAGGGATGTGGACGTGTAGTACGTTGTGAGCTTTGGCGGTTATAAACATATGGGATTTGGAGATGACAAGTCTTATCAAGATGGAAATTATGTGGGTGTGGTTCCTATTCCTGGAAGGGATACTCGTGGACATGCCACGATTTACTTAGGTTTATGCCGCTCAGGGATTATCTAACATTGATGATCTTTGGCGGCTTTAAACAAAATATGATTTGGAATGACCAAGTCTTTCCAAAATGAAATTAATGCTTCAGCACATTATTCCTATTCCTGGAAGGATACTCTGACATGACGATTTACTTAGTTATCCTCACAGATTACCTCAACATTGTAGTGTTGGTGGACTTGCTAAACTAGCTTGTAATCTGATTGGAAATCACAAAAAAAATTGGCTGTGGGATGCTCTACATAATTTTTATTGTAACAGCAAGGAGTCTAGGATAGTGGCATTTGTTTATGTGCTGGGCCTGGAAATTTGTAACATTCTTGCTTCAAATATTATATTGATGTTGGACAACTTGTCTAACATGGCATATGAAATCTACCGGAGTAAAGTAAATTTAATAGAAATTAGACCAATTTTGCAATAATACCCACCACTGAGATTATTGAATAAGAGCAAGTGAAAGTTGTACACATAGTTAAGTTGACAGAAGAGAGAGAGCAGCATGTAACATATTTAGATCTATGACCGTTCTAAATATGGTTGGAAGAGGCATACTTTATTGGGAAACAAATGTAATTTTCTCCCTCTTTTGTTCGTAAGCCTATACCTCTCCAATTCGGCAGTGAGCAGTGAGTGATAATTTAAAATCCTCAATTGAAGGTTTCTCCATGATACTCCGACGATGAGCTTTTTCTGCGCCTTTCATTGTGTCCTGCTAAACGCCTCCTGCAACTTCTTTTGTTGTCGTCAAACTCCGACAACCCATGAAACCTGGCATCAAAAATTAATAACAGTAACAACATAATTATGCTATTTAGGACATTAATGACAATCATAATTTGATGAGTAACCCAAACTAATTTGTATAATATAATATATTTTGCACGTATAATGGGCTGCAGTTCATCTACAGTTTTCTGTTCCATTTCTTCACATTTCATCATAAGCCAAGGGTTGAGACATGAGACCTGAAACACTAAATTTATGTTCTAAGCCAAAATGAGAAATAGTGCATACTGTATTCACGAAATTACATAAAGTTAAGAATAATCTCGTCATCAAGGCACACAATATCGACCATTAACGGTAACTGATCATGGATCAGGTTTCTATCAGGAATTATTACGTTATGTGATTTATTCTTGATGGGATTTAAAGGTGAAAAACACCCTTTTATCAATCCATAAAAACTTATTCTTTTTTGAGAAATCAAAAACTTAATTAATTCTAACGAATGGAAAGACGATAGCTTTGGTGCAATGTGGTAAATTTATTCCATTCGTGACTTGAAAGATCGTAAAAGCCTCCTGCAAAAGTAAGGGAAGGCTACGTACATCAATTGCCAACAGAAAAAAAAAAAAAAAAAAAAAGTAAGGGAAGGCTACGATACATGCAATTGCCAACAGAAAAAAAAAAAAAAAAAATAATGTTTGCCCTCCACAGTTCCACTAGGGTTACAAAGCTCTAATATTGGAATTAAAAAAAAAAAAAAAAAAAAAAAATGTTGCCTCCACAGTTCACTAGGGTTACAAAGCTCTAAATTGGAATTACAAGAACTCTATTAATAGTTAAAATAGTAGAAAAAGAGGAATATTCACTTGTTTCTCCCAAAAAAAAATTAAAACAAATCAGAGAGGTAAAAAAAAAAGATACAAATGCAAGTGGGGTTAATGGCGTGACCATTTTAATGCTTCTGGAATGATTCATGATGGTGTTGTGTTCTCCAGCTCACAACCCTATCTTTTGGTTACTGTTTTGTCATGCGTGAATTGTGAGTGTTGTACTCTCCTCGTGAAGGTTAGCTACCCTTCAATCAATCTTATTATTCCTCTCAATCTAAAATATATATATATATTTTTTTTTAAATTTCATAAATCAATATACATATATAATTCGAATATTTATATGTTAAACGTTTCGTGATCACATTTTTTTCCATAAATATAATTTTCATTAACAATTTTTAATGAAAGGAAAAAAATGTTATACTTGGTTATTGATTAATTAAAATAATAAAACTGAAACATCGTATTATGGACATTAATTATTTAAGAATTAACAGTGTATTGTTTGATTAATTTATGTTTTTTAGTATTTATGTATACATACTATATTTTTAACCATTTACAATGGTTTCACAGTTTCAGTGATTAGTAGAATTTGTTTGTACTTTTTTTTTCCAGGAATTATATTATGAGTTTTGACAATATTAATTATAAATTTACGTTTACACTCAGAAAAAGTAGCTTTTCAAAATTAATGGTTTTTGTTTTTTTGTTTAATATCGTTTTCACTCCAAAAAAATATATTTACCTTGCTATGATTAAGAACCTCTATTCAAGAAAAAGAATATTGTAAATCGTAATTTTCTATGTGCAAACCTAGCTAGTAATTTTAATCATGTATTGAAGTCTTAATCACCTAACATCATGAAAAGATCTATATGGGTACATTGACAAAGATCAGTATAATAGGACATTGATCACTCATCAAATTCTTGCCTAACATCATTGATGTGAATTAATCTTCCTAGCAAAAAAAAAAAATCATCTTCTAAATTATTGAATTTTTCTTTTTCAAGTGAGTATATAATTGATGCAGAAAATTATACTGAAAATAAATAAAAAGTAATTTTACTCTATGATTAATAATTGTTTATTTTATCTAATTTCTCCTCATTAGAGACATTTCAATAATTAAAACTTAAATTGATTTCAATTACAAATCCGATTAATAATGAATTCGATATTTTCTTTTATAACCCAAAAATTTATCATAATAAAAATATAAAATAAGTTTAAATTGAATAATTTCATTGAATAAAAAATGACTCCCCCGTCACATCTTGTATATGAAATCTAAAAAATATTTTTCAAGTTAATAATAAAAATAAGAAGTGGAAATGATCTAGAAATTTTAGGGTTCTCCACAAATATTAGAAATGACCTAATGGACCTTAAGAAAATTGGAATTAAACATTTTCTTGTTTAGTGCATAGAATTAATCAGACGTAGTCAAGATTAGAAAAAAACTTGAAAAATTAGGGTTTCTCACCTGCTACATTGCTGGCAAAAGCGTTGCTGGATTCCAGCAACGACGACGAGAGGAGCTTTGGCATGGAACTCACACACTTTATGGCGTCTGTGGTATCGCTTGGCGTCGGTCATATCAGCAGTGCAATTATCTGCCTGACAAGAAACTGGCGGCATTGAACCACTGCCAATAGATCCTTTCTTGTTTTTCTTCTTTTTATCATCATCTCCAAACCCTAATCCACCAACACAGTCTTCCTCGTCTTCCTCTTCCTCCTCATCTTCCATCTCCTTCAAGCTTCTCTTTCCCTCAGCTTTGCTTGTTGACATAATTAATGTTAAAGAAAAGACAGAAAAACAAGATCGATGAAGAAGAGAGAGAAAAAACTGAAGAGAGGTTGATAAATGGGTGAGAAAGGAGAAAGACTTATGTGGGTGAGGACCACAGATTTCATTTTTATTCTTTATCACACCATATAAGGGTAACAGTAGAAGGGGTAGGAAAGTTAAGGTTTAAGTTTAGCTCCAAGACAAGAACATGATAGGTCTGCTGTGCAAAAATAATACATCAACAAAAGAAAGTATAACAGTATTTCTCTATATTGCCGACGTATATATTTACTGCAACATGTGCATTTAGCAATTAATTAATTTTAATTATCACTCTTCGATCACTAATTCATGTGAGTCAAAAGTAGTCTTGCTAGCTAGGTCTCAACGTAGATAGTACTCTAAAATTCCACCTCTAATTACTGACTTCTCAGATCAAAGTTGCTATTAATTATTAGATTGATTAGGTGTGCCGAACTAATAATAGTTTAATAATCGACTGTCTATCTGTCAGTCTGACAATAATTTTTTTCTTTATTAAAAGTTTATACTATATAATTACATATTTTTTATGTTGTTTTTTTGTTGTTGTTAGAATAGAATATTTATATATCTATTATTGAAATGAAAGGTGAAAAATGAAAATTTAAGGGGCGAAATTTCTTTCTTTTTTTTTTTTTTTTTTTTTGAAAATTTAAGGGGCGAAGATTTCTTTCGTTTTTTTTTTTTTTTTTTTAGACTTTCTATCAGAATTAGATTGCATAATAGTAGAGCTATTATCTATTGCATGTCTTGGAATATAATTCTTCTTTTTCATACATTTTCTGTGGCTTTTTTTTTTTTTTTTTTTTTTGAGAACTTGTCTATCAAGAATAGATGCATATAGTACGAGCATTATCTATTGCATGTCCTTGGAATCTAATTCTTCCTTTTTCATACATTTGCTGTGGCCAACAGTTTTTAAGCAAAGTGGGCAGGCAACCTATCTCTCTTTCTTGTATTCTGCATTATTGTTTGTTTCATCAAATTAGGACCACGTTGCTAGCTACACTATCATGAATAGTTGGTCCCCATCTTTGTTTGTACTAGAGCTACTCCTATAATTATCGTACTGTTTGAAGCACGAAATGAAGAACACATATTAATTCAAAATCCAATAATGTCTTGTAGTGTAGACTTAAACGCTCTCTTGCAGCAGACCGTAGACGGTAGCTTAGTGGTCCCATTTCATGCAGGAATTTTCCAGATTTATAGTTCAAGAGATGCATATCTTTGTTGTCTTTATTATTAATAACAACATTAACAACAACATTTTGTTGTCTTTATTAATAATAACATTTCTTCGATTCTTTAATGAGAGAAACTGCGGGAAGCAAAGAGAAAAAGAAATTCTTAAGACGGGGAAATTTAGATATAAAGATGGAAAGCAGCAGTTTGTACTAAAGATAAGCTGCAGCAATCTCATTCATGAATAGAAAGATAGATCCGATTCTTCTTCTGAAAGTTACATTTATCAAAAAAAAAAAAAATTAAATTTGCAATTGTCCTATCGCAAGCAAGTTATAAGTAGATGCAGTTCAGCGTCTGCTAGCAACGGAGACAACCCCACGGTGCAAATGTAATTACAAGTGCTTTCATTCTTAGTTCAGCTAAAATACATCACAGAAGGGAAATGAGGCAAGTGTAAAATCTTTTTTTGAGAAAAAAAAAAAAAAGGTATGTGTAATTGTAAGTTACTTAACAGCCTGTGTCAACGAATTATGAACTCTCAGGAGCCTATCTACCAAATAAACCTCTGGACCCCAGGTTCATGGTTCCAATGGAATGGCCGAAACAGGAACATAATAACTGTGAAGGCATTGATTACCACGTACATGAGGCCCATGATGATCAAACTCTGCTTGTTATTGACATTAGAATGAAGCATCAAGAAATAGAATGGTATGGTATAGTATCTCAACTCAATTAATGGAGCAGGAACTAAGACTGCGGCTGTAGCCAAGAAATATGCCAATACCCAAATTTTTTGTCGTATTTTCCCTGCAATAAATGACAGAAACAATGTGTCAAGAAGTTGAAACACAATATATGTTGAATGAAGAGGGAGAAAATGCTAACCCAATGTACTGAAGATGGAAAACCATGAATAAACATAACATGGAACCAAAAGGTACTTCATTAACCAATGCGCTTTGATGACCTTCCGCCAGAGATAGAATGGATAATGCCGATTATCAGCAAGAAGATAGGGGTGAGCTATGCTGCAACAGTAGTGACAAACTCTATTACAAAGTAGTGACAGATGATAGAGAACATAAATATATGAAAATTTAACATACAAAACTAAAAAAAAAAAAATGTAACTATACAACTTAGTCCCAATCAACAAAAGTATTTCCTTAAAAAAGTCTAGTTTATGGAGCTGTAGCAGACTAGCAATGAAACTTGAATTTCATTTTTCTTAAAAATATAATATAGGTGTTTGACCTTGAGAGGATTCTTCAGTCTTGGTCCATCTAGTGCCAATACAACCTCTAATTTTCATGTGGAACTCTCCATAATTTCAGGTGGATCCAACATGAATATGCACGAAGGGTGCATTATTTTTATCTGCACCAGATTCAGTCAATAATTTTGTTCCGAACTGACCTGAAAAAGTGAACCGAGAGGAACCCAGCAGTAAGAGCCACTAGCCATTGACAAATACTAAGGGGTCTGTTTTTCCAGAATGACCGGAACAGATCTGCACCGTGACCAAGAGAAAAATGCAGCGGAGCTGCTGCCAGAGTAGAAACTAGACTAAAATACATTATCTGGGCAAAATGCGGTGAAACTACATGAGCTTCCTTTGCACCTGCAACATTAGGAAACAGAGTGAGAAGCAAATTCTAACTACAACAAACAAAGCACGATAATGTGAGCAGTACCAAGGACTATACTCCCATTCCAACGGATAAAAGCAACAAAGGCCACCAATACTGTAAAGAAGGGGCAAAACGAGATGAGAAGTTTCCACTTCATATGCCATGATACCAAACAGATTTCCTGAATCTCATCAAGAAAACCTACAATATAATGTCAAGCGATGCAATCTAAGTATTGAGAATAAATGAAACAAAAGGTAGCAAAAGACAACCAAGCCTTAAGAGATGGGAGATTTGTTTGCAGACTGCAGAGTACAAAATTCACCAATCATAAAAACTCAATCGCATTGTGCACCAAAACCTGAAGATTGGGATGTTGAGGAGCCATTTACAGTGATCGAATATTTGCTGGCATCCACAGCAGTTTTGGGCATCCTTCTCCTCATGCCTGAGCTGGCTGAGACAGAGTTGTTGGGAATTAACCGAACAGTTCCTTTGCCTGATTCATCTAATTCGTCTGCTTTGACATTTTTTATTTGATGGACCAGGGTAGTATCAATGACCCCAGTGCATGCAACAAAAAGCATCCATATAATATTTGTCTGTCTAATGAAAACTGCAAAGGCCCCAAGCTGTTATAAAAGCCAAAATGAAAAAAGATTATGAATTTCACAAAGCAAAAGAACACCAGTGCCCGGTGTTGAATCTTTATCATAAATTTTTTTAGGGTGATAATCTGATTGCCTTTCTAGAAAGCAATGGCATTTAAGTCACTTGCCGACGGACAAAAATGAAATATAGGAACACATAATATGCTGACGCAGCTTAAAAATTAAAGCTACTGATTAAATTCTTTAAAGAATTTCCTCCTCCTTGTAAAATTCCAAAGGCATGAGTGAACATTCTATTGTAAAACAAAAATAAAATAAAGAATTAAGTTATATCTGCAAAAATAGTAATGTAGAATTGTAAATGATCACTTAAAGACAATCAAGATAAATCCATTACCAATGCACTGAAGCGGTAGTTCTTCTTCAAGCATGCGAGATACATGGCAAGCACCATAGTAAGTGATGCAACATCAGTATAGTAAAGAAAAGTGAAGAACCAATGAAGGGGATACAGCGCAAGGATCACCGCAAGAAATGTTGCTTTTCTTTCATCAAGAGTCGGTTTCAAGTGGGTGATTATCTCATATACAATGATACTGCATAATACAGCCAAAACACCATTTACAGAGCGAAGAATAGCAGTGGAACACACTTCAGAAAATGATGGCACCACTTGCACAAGAAACATGCCTGGAAACAAACAAGCAACATGGGCAAGTGAAAGATAGTACCTGCAAGAATTTTCCATTGTTTATCACCTTCTCTAAATACATAATGGACCTGATAGGATTAAATTTCATTCCCTTTTCAGAACTTATTTTTAAATTTGTTTTAAACTTTCTCAAAGCGGGATAAAACCATTTTTTAATCCCTCATTTAAACAGTGACTAAATTGGTACTTATCTGAAAAGTAAAATAAAAAGGGTGCTAAAATGTGGAAAGAATCAAGCAACTTCCATACAATGGTCAAATGGATAGAAAATGAATAGATAACCATGTGTAAAGAGAGAGAGAGAGAGAGAGAGAGAGAGAGGAGAGGGGGATTTTAATCGGAAAGAGACAGAAGGCATACAATCCAGGGGGAGTAGTTATCATGGGATCCCAACTCCAGAAATTGCCTTTGCAGTATTGTTGAGCCTGAGGTATGTGAAATATCTCATCCTGCACGTGACGGGCTTCTGTTAACAAATTAAAATGAAAAGAAGAAGAAAAATAAAAGATAACATCCTTTCGTTTTAGAAAACGAAAGACCTCTTACCATGTAGGGCTCTGGCACAATTCGATTGACAAGGATTGAAGTGGGAATCACCCACAAGCTCACTATAACTGCAATTGCTAGTCTACCCATCTCTCTTACCAGGGTTTACTAATTAAAACGAAATGGCGATATAACATTGTTCTTTTACTCTATGCAACTGCAACAGATATTTCAATTAGGAATTTTTGGACCATTACTAGGAAATTAGTTTGATGCATCTATTTTTTCAGCAATTAAGAACTGCCATATGTCAAAATACTCACAGATTTAGTATGGCCGAAGAGTACTACAAGTGAAGCTTACTGGAGAAGATATCGCCCGAACTTTACTGGCCACACTACGTCAGCAGGCGCGTTCAAGGGCAAAGGCGAGAGGGAGTTAATCGCTCAAGCCCACTGTCAAAATGGCCGAAGGAAGGAGGAGATTGAAAAGAGAACAAAGAAGATGGCAGCAAAAACTATGCCGTTTTAGGAAACAGTTATCGGATCCAGGGAGGTCCAACAATCTATAGAACTGGGCCAGCAAGGTCAGAATTCAAGCTTAGTTTACAGGACAAGGCTGGTTGTGGCTTAATGTGTCTTGCATTAGTTGGGCCAGTCCAACAATGAACCCTTACTTTAAATTAAAATAAAATAATATTAATATTATAATAAGGCCTAAAATTGATTAATAACGGATAAAGTGAAATGATAACTTCTTTTTTAAAAAAAAAAAAAAAAAACTCAAATCATCACTAATAAATTTCTTATAAAATTTACTTTTTATTGTAAAAAACAAATATTTAATGTGAAAAAAAGGGGACTAAAATTTAGTGCTTAATTAATTTCAAACAATTTTTTTCTAATTTAAAAATATATTTTCTCACTTATGCGGAGTGAATATTGGAATAATATAAATAAACTCTAATTGAAAGTAATATAATAAATAAAATTGTAATAAATTTATAATCTTGTGATAATACTTTTTTAATATTTTAACTCATAATTAAAATGGTTATCCTTATAAGTTTTTGATGTACTAAAAAAATAGAGAAGCATTAGAAACCATAAATTGATAATCAATTTGGTAAATAAACAATAACAAAATTATAATTTAGAGAGTCTGGATAAGGTTAGCATATCTCTATAAGATTAAGTTAATTATGGAGCCATGGTATTTTAGATTTTATAAATCCCTTAATACATAGTGTTACTTTGATTAAACTAAGATTGAA
The DNA here is from genome assembly GCF_014843425.1 of Jatropha curcas. Next base: position 212,411 of record NW_023590807.1, read on the forward strand.
AATAATAATAATAATAATAATAATAATAATGAAAGCATCTCAAGATTATCCCCTAATTAATTATCTAATCAATTTAGTAGATTTAAAAAAATGAGTCTACCAACATTTGGACTTTTCTATATATAAAATAAGATAAACTATTAAAAAAACAAAAGGAAATGTCCCCCACAACATTCCATAGGTCCCACTGAGCCTGAAACTTCCATGAGAAACAGTCCACAAGCTTCTGATTTGTTGTAGTCTTGTAGAGAGGAAGATTCTCTAGCTAGAGACCATGTGTGAACTGGGCAGGAACCTCACTGGAATTTTCCTTGCTTCTTAGATTTACCATTCCCAGGTTTGACTCTATGCCCGCTAAAAAATCTTCCCTCCACTCTCACTCGCTTTTTGGGATTCAACTTGTATTATTCAACTAATAATACCTTATTAGTAATAAACTATTTTTGCAAATGTAATTCAAGATATAATTATTTAATAAAAATTTATCAATCTGTTAATAATTCGTTTGGTTGTATTATGGAAAGTCTGAGCATCCCCTGGGAAGGTGAACATAAAAATCACCATTGTTGGTAGGTTTGGGAGTGCAATAATTAAAATAAGTGGAGGAGATGGTGATGGGATTTTTATCTCAAAACGTGGGCAACTGTGATTACCTCATTGTAGAATGGCATCATCATTTTTGTCATAAAAATAAAATAAAATAAACTTTGGCTCTTGTCTGTTTGGGACATGATGAATCACTCCACCAACACCATGTGTTCATTCCACTTGACCTAACACTCTCTCATTCATTCTATAATCCATAACACTACAATTAAGTACTAGAGGGACACCGTAGATCGAATATATATATATATATATATATATAAATTATTGCTCTTTCAAAGAACCCTTTCTTGATATTAATTCCTTATCCCTACAAAAATGTCTATATATATATATATATATATATAAATTATTGCTCTTTCAAAGAACCCTTTCTTGATATTAATTCCTTATCCCTACAAAAATGTCTATTTTCTATATAATGCTAAAAATGATTTTTGTTTTCAATAAAAAGGGACTCTGTAGTCAGTTTGTTGCAGGTTGAGTAAGAGCACTGAAAATGAATGCAGTTGGATAAAAAAAAAGAAACTGCATTCATTCTCAAAAGAATTTTACGAGCAAAATCAGGAATTTAAAGTATAAAACTATTGTTCTTATGATATTTTTTACCTAAATATCATTTAAATCAGAGCGTAAAAATGCATGTGTGAGGAAAAATAAATATGTATGCTATCAAATTGTTGGTGTGTTTTTAAATTCATATAATGGGTGCGTAGATATATATAATTAAGCAAGAAAGGAAAATGGAGAGTGAGATCTTTGTCTGCACATAGTTTGGAGTTGCATTGTGGTCAGCCTTTGATGTGTACAGTTGGCTTGGATTTGATGCTTTGGTCCCCTTAACCCCACCTCTCTCTCTCTCTCTCTCTCTCTCTCTCTCTCTCTGTGATACAGACTTTTGCTTTAACGTGCGTGTTGGGTTTCTTTCATGTTTGCCAAATTGGCATTTCTTGTCCGATGGTAGTGGGTTACTGAATGACTGGCTGTGCGGGTGGGTAGGCCCTACCTTACCTCTAACACATTCACTCATTGACTGCTGCTAACAAAATTTCCAAGTCACAGACCTCCTACCTATTCATCCAATTACCATTTTCTTTATTTACAAAGATTAACGTGTGACATATAATTATAAAACCTACCAAAAAAATTAAGATAATTTAAAGTCACGTCTTTTGGTTGTTCCAAAAAATAAAGATGATGATTAATTATTTGGTGGACATGAAATACAAATGACAAGAAGGAATTGCTTGAATTCAATTGATGAGATATAAACTTTTTGTTTTGCATAGCAATTCATTTTTCCTTATGATTAACACTTAATGATATGATCCCTTTTAATTTCTTTTCTCCAATAGGCAATAACATAAAGGGTTATAACTATTCATTTCTGAAACTATTAAAAACAAGAAAAAAAAGAAAAAACGAGATGGATGGATGTCATTTTGGTTGTGCTTGTCAATTTATATAGCACGTAGGACATGTCTCACACGCAACTATGAATTATGAAGGTTAATAATAAAGAATAAATTCCTTGAAATGGGAAGGCAGTGCATGTCATGTCCCGTCTTATCCTTCAAAATTATATGAATTTCTTTGAGTAATTTTTGGTGAAATTAATTTTTTATAAAATATTATTTTAATTTTTAAAAAAATTAATTTAAATGATCATCGAACATTATAAAAAATTATTATCAGCCTATGTCAAACCAAAATACATCAAAAAAAATACGAATGTATAAGAAGCTAGAGGGTTCCCACGATGGTGGTATACATATATATATATATATATATATTTAACTTTAACATTGAGTCATTCTACACATTACTAAAAACATTACTTATCAACCGCCCATCATTGCTCAAACCAACATAATACCATTTCAAAAAAATACAATGTATAAGAAGCTAGAGGGTCCCACGATTCGGTGGGATATACACAGTATATATACTATCTATATATATCAAGAGGAGAGAGAGAGACGAGAAAGGTAGTGGAATTGAGGAGCAAGGACGAGTAAAATAAAGGGCCAAACCCCTATGGGTCTAGTAAAGTCAATTATAGTGCCCACTACTGCGTCTGGCACGTAGATGTGCACTACCACCAGTAATCACTACTATAGGGCTGCACACCGATCCCAAAGATCTTTTAGCCCATTTCAACTTACACAAAGGCTTGAGAGACTTCCATACTTTTTTGTTCAATTTATTTATATAATCTTTCTGCTTTTAACAACAGGCAATCTTAAGTAAATTATTGAAAAATCTATTTTACCAGTGGCATTAACTTTCAATCACTTCCATCAAATTCCCAAATGAATTTTTTAACTTCACCATCCCATCAAGTAATAATAGACAGATAATTAAAAATAAATTGGAATTATTACCATGAATGTGATGGTGTGAACTAATACTATATAGTGGGACCTCCACAAACCCATATATATTTGCTCTTGCCACCAAAAACTCTTATATCAATAGCAGCAAGTATGTGTCAATTCATTTGCGAGACTAATAATTAAACTTTACCCTAACCAAATTTGATCTCTGCTTGGTTTTAGTCTCAAGAGCGGTTCCCAACATCAATGTACTCCTTCAAATATAGAGAGAGAGAGAGAGAGAGAGGTAGTGGAATTGAGGGAGAAGGAGAGTAAATAAAGCCAAACCATGGGTCTGTAATCAATTATAGGGTGCCCATACTGTCGGCACGTAGATGTGCATACACAGTAACTACTATAGGGCTTGCACACCGATCCAAGACTTTTAGCCATTCAACTACAAAAGCTTGAGAGACTCATCTTTTTGTTTATTTATATATTTTCGGTTTAACAACAGCAATTTAAGTAATATTGAAATTATTTTTAAAGTGGCATAACTTCAATCACTTCCATTTCAAATTCAAATGAATTTAATCATCCATCAAGTTAATAATGACAATATTAATAATAAATTGGATTATTAATGAATGTGATGGTGAATATATATATAGTGGGACCAAAACCATATATATTTGCTTGCCACCAAATCTTATATAATAGCAGCAAGTATGTGTCATTTCATTTGGGAGACTAATAATTAACTTTCCCTAACCAAATTTTGACTTGCTTGGTTTTAGTCAAGAGGGTTCCCAAATCATGTACTCCTAATATTATTTTGTTGAAGTAGAAGATTGCTAATTACTTGTACTAATCACTGCTCAATCAATTAAAAGGGTATCATTACTTTGCTATAAACGGTTTATAATATGTCAATTATATATAGTCAAGGCATTATTTCAAATTAAAGTATTATTTTGTTGCGTCCCCAACAAAATTCAAACTATATCTATATATACAAACATATTTCACTAATGAAGTCTGGCTAAAAATGGCATAGAGCTCTAATTACAATGATGATAAATTAATAATAATAATTGATTAAAGAGAAATTAAAATATTTTTAAAATTGAAAAACACTAAGCCTGACAGCCAAATCTGGAAACTATATATCTCCAATCTCCAAGAAATTACAGAATGCAAAATAATACCACCACCACATACACTTCCCTCAAAGGACTGTATGTATATAGTATAGTAATTAATGTGAGATTAGTAGTATTATTATTATTATATATATATATATATATATGTAAATGGGAATTAAAGATCAAAGTTTGAGGAGGCATAAACGAGTAGGACTGCGCAAGAATAATGATGGGATGTTAGGAAGGAGGAGAAGATCCCTTGAAAGAATACAAAATCCGTTTGTTCCCCAAACTATGCTTTGCTTTTTCCTTTGCAGCTGAGCTGCCTACCACATGCCTCTGCTCTCTTTTCTTGACATTGTTAACGGTTCTTCTTCTTATTTTTTTAAATTAAAGAATATATAAGCACAACATGCAATGCAAGAGTTAGCTCGGGAATAAAGCATAAATGGTGGTGATTCTAAATATGTTTTTAAGACTGAAACGTAACTTAGTCTCTCACATGGAGCCCTCTTGTCCTTTTTCTCTTGGAATTTTCACATTCTCTCTAGCTCTCTTACTATTGAATAGTCTCATTCAAAAAGCACCTACAAAAACGTACTTATATATATGTATATCTTTTTTTTTTCCTTTTCAAAATCGGGACATATTAAAATACTAATATACAGACAACCATACCCTAATGGTACAATAGCTACATGCAATCTATTAATGTTCTATGTAGCTACCACGTTTCATGGGATAGCTTGTCCACTTGTTAAATAACTCAGTTGATAACGCAGGTTGGGCATGTGAAAAAAATTCTCAGGTTTGATTTCTACTAAACGTATCTGCAGAGAGAATAAGAGTCTTAACTAGAATATTACATAATATTTAAATGTTAATAATTTCTCTTTTTGTGATTAAATATTATTTTCTTTAGATCTTTGAAATTAAAATAGTTAAGATAAAAAAATTTAGTATTCATTGTAAGAACTGTTTAAGCTTTTAATAATGTTAACTAGGATTCCATTTTGGAAATAAAGAAAGAAAAAAAGGTCGCAAGATTGTTGAATCCGTTTTGGTCCCAAGAAGATTGTGAATTTGGCCTCATGCATTATTGTTTGGATATATAGATAATAGAATTAGATTTTCTCCATGTTAAATGTCAATATAGTAAACCATATTCCTGTACAGTAAAATATAGTTTAATAATAAGTATATGTAGAACGATCTGATAATAAATTTAAATTCGAACAGCGTTTGTAATAAAAAAAAGATTTTACAATTTAAATGGCCCGTACATATACAGACTATAAATAGAATGAAAAAAGGGTATGGGTTAATGAAAGTGGAAATGGGATTTGGTGTGTGGAAATGCATCGGGTATTGGGCTCTTGGGATTATATTCCCTCTATCTATACAAAGGAATGTCTTATATACGTAGTGATGAATGAGGTTTTTGAACTGTGTAGTCTCTCATGTAATGTTCTTTCTTTTTCTTGAACCTCTAAAGATTCATCTGTTGCTATACCCTGCTTTATTACCTTCCTGTCCTTTTCTTGGATTTTGAATGATGTCCCTCCAATATATTCTCCTCCCTTCTTTCTTTCTTCCTTTTTTCTATTTAAAAATGTGTATAAACTATAAAGAAAAAAAAAAACATTTTAATAATAATAATAATAATAATGATTATGATGATGATACTTTATTAAAAAAAATTATAAACATTTGTACTCAAATCCCATTTTATGAGCAGAACAGACCCATCACGTGAATTTCTGATTAATAAATAACGGAATAAGTCTCTGTTTTGTTGATGCTAAGCTAATCTCTCTCTTTAGTCTTTACATAGACAGTAGCAATATTTGAAGTTAAGCTATCGACGAACGTCGCCACCTGCTCTTTGTCTGTTTACTCTTTGTTTCAACGATTCCTTTGTGAGAGGAAATGTTGGGTAACTGCGAGAAGATGGTTGTAATCTCTCCAACTACTAACGAATGGCCACAGGTTTCTTTACTTTCTTCCTCTCTCTTTCTTTCTCAATTATTAGACAAAGAATGACCCCATTTTTTGTTTCTTTCCTTTTGGAAGAGAATATCTAACTCGTGTTGTTATTTTTACCCTAAAAACGCCACCTTCAATTCTTTTTTTCTTTTCTTTTCTTTTCTTTCTTTGCTTTTCCTTTTGGTGCAGAATCATCAGATAGATGAGAAAAGCTTGATGCCATCTACAAGTAAACTAATGGAGAAACGAGGCCAAGAATTATCACAACCACAACAACTCCACCACCAACAGCAACAGCAACAGCAACAGCAGCAGCACCAACCGCCACAACAAGCTCTCAAGTGTCCGCGCTGTGACTCTTCAAACACCAAGTTCTGTTACTACAATAACTACAGCTTATCTCAGCCTAGGCACTTCTGCAAAGCTTGTAAGCGGTACTGGACCAGAGGTGGAACTTTGAGAAATGTTCCGGTAGGCGGTGGTTGCCGGAAGAATAAGCGGGTTAAAAGGCCAGCCTCCGCCGTTGAAGGAGCTACTACTTCAGCTTCTAGTGCTGCTAACCCTAATAACCATCCTTCACAAACCCCAATTGATATTTCTTCAACTTCCAATCATAGCAATCCTTTGTTTTATGGGTTAACAGCGAACCCATCTGAAGTGAACCTTTCATTCCCTGGAACGTTTAATTCAAGAGTGTCATCAAATATGGATATTGTTTCCGGCTACGATCTCCAGCCTCAGTTGAATGCTCTTGCATTAGGGTTTTCAACAAATAATGGTGGGTTTAATCCAAGCAAGCAAATCCAAGATGTGGTTACTTCTTCAACTTCTTTGCTCTCAAATTATTCAAATCTCTTTGGTTCCTCTAATTCTTTAACAGCTACAGCTTCTCCAACTATGGCTACTTTGCTTGCTTCTAGCCTCCACCAACAAAAGTTCAGCATCAAAGATGCTAGAGCTGCTCTTAACCACTATCAGAGTTTAACATCTTTTCAAGACTTGCAAATGAGTGGCAATAATAATGAATCCGCTGGTATTGCAACGAAAGAAGTGAAAATTGAACAAGACCACAGCAGATTGGACTGGAATATGCCATGCCAGAATCAGATAGATCAAATTGGCTTCTCATCGTCAGATCCTTCACTTTATTGGAATACGAGCACAAGCAGTGTCGGTGCATGGCATGATCCAGGGAATATTGGGTCTTCAGTCACTTCTTTGATCTAGCCATAACCAAAGGAATATCTTTCAATTCATCTCCCTCTTGTTTTCTTTAATTTTTCAATAATCTTGGTCTCTTTCTTTTAGCTTAATTAGGATTTTTTCTTGGGTTGGTTAATTACAAACCAAAAAAGATTCAAAAAGAAAAAAAAAAGTGAAGTTTGGTACTGATGCAAATAATTATTGTAGTTGAGAGGAGCCTGGATCGGAGAGATCATGTCAGCAGCAGAAAAAAATCAGCCTATAAGTTTTTATTTTGAAGGTTGAGAATCCCTAATTGCGCTGAGAGGAACCTCGGATCCTCTTCCATCTCATCATGTACTCATGAGCTACCATCATGAATCATCATCATCATCATCATCTGCACAGTGTTGGAGAGAAAGGATCAACTGTTCGGTGCAACATTTCTTTGTATCAGTAAGTTGGTCTTAGTTAATTATTATTACTTTAATTTTGTATGTATATATAATGCATGACATTTACTCCTTTCTTTCTAATGTACTTGTTAGTAGATTGGGGTTTCTGGTTGGGGGATATATGTTACCTTAATCCTCTAAATGAGGGAGGCACTGATGATTTTTCTTTCTTTTTTCTTTTTCCTTTGAAATACTTTATATTTGGGTTTCTGGTTAAATTGGGTATAATTAAGTGGTATAGGAAAAGAGGGAGATTTGGTTTTGGAACGTGAGTTTCTTTTTACTTCTTGGTTTATGTGGTGATTATTCATTATCATTATTGGGTTTTCTACTCTTGGTTATATGTTTTCCTGACTTCTAATTTGTAGTTGATGTTATTTCTAAGAAAATCATGGTTTCAAGCAAATCGTCCAAATTTTCATTTTTCAAATCTTGAATGTGAACTGCATTCATAATTCCTATCGTGAATTACACTAAAACTGCTGTGCATTAGTAATTTAGCATAGACAAGAACTGCATACGTGCAGTAAACACCAGGCCATATTGCTTGGAATTTGTCATCATAATCATATGGGTAGCTACAGGAACAGTGCATTAATTATCTAGTACAATATTTGTTCTTAAGTCTAAACAACTGTCGTGTAACTCTGAATCTCTGCCTGTCAAGAACCGAGACAAAGTAGATTCAGTTTATGATCAGTTATATATTGGATTTTAGTATTCAGGGTAGAGAATCTAATCCACTCATTTCCATGTACAAGGTTAGAGAGAGAGAAAGAAGGATACTTTATATAAAAGGTACTTGGAGGGAATTTTATTTTCCCTAGCTAATGATATGATGATTATGGTAAGGAAATTGGGAAAATTAATTCAAGTCTTGGGAACAGCTAATTCATGCACTAAATAATCTGTTTAGGTTATTATCCAGAGTTGAAATATGTCTGGACAGAACTAGCAGTATAGGATTTCGGCAATGTACCTTCACTTCATTGTCTTCGCCGGACATGGTTTTTGCTGAGTTAATTGTCTGGTTATCTATTTGATTTCTTCCTTCTTTCTTTTTTCGCCCCTTTCATCTCCTTCTCGTGATCCAAACTCTCAATCTTAATGCTTAAACAATGATCTGATTATTGAAGAAGGATCTTTCCTATCAGAAACACCAGAAAACGTTTCACACTGACCTATATATGCCTCAGTAATCAGTAGCTTATTTAGGATTAGGGTTTCTGTCGGGATATTGCAATTCAAACCAGCTGAACCATGAGAGGCCAGCTAGTTTAATTACAGATTAGAGATTTCCCAATCAATTTTTCTATGGAATTAGTTTGCTTAACTTAGATAGAGCATTGTAAATGTATACTCAATAACTAGTTCCATGATTTAGTGGTCCTAAATCTGACATAAGTGGGGAGAGGAAGCTGCTACCTGCTGCAACTTGTAGGGATAAAGGTAATTAAGGACTGAATTGTATTGGAGCAATAATCAATATATTATAGGACCATCACAATTGAGATATAAATTTTTTTTTTTTTTTTGGAAATTCTATTAATGCAAATCCAAGATCAAAGCATCATTATTAAAAGAGGAAGGAACAAGAATCCAATTCTGATCTACTAATAAATTTGCAGAGGGAGTTGGGATTTTAACCGATGGAAGTAATACTCATCGCGGATCAAGAGTTCGCAATCCGCACCATCTTAAACGACCGTGTGCAATCTGAAATTAACTAAACGCGGTAGTTACGGCCTTTGCGGGTACTTATGCATGATTACTAAACGACCTTTCATTTGGAAGCAATCAATAATCGCGGTGGGTATTTTTTTACTCGGATTTTAATAGGACCGTCTTCTAAGGACGTTGAGGCTTTTTGGGTGAGTGGATGAACAATTTATTTAAGCCAATGGATTCAGCGGGCTGAAAAAGTTTGTTTTCCAATGGATTTGGGCCCAAAAAACGATGGGTTACATGGAATTTCTTTTATTTTGGAAGTAAAAAAAAAAACTGAAAATCTAATTATAAATAAAAATTTAATGACACCAATTAAATTAATAAATTTTTTATTTGTTAATGAGAACCTTCAATAAACAGTAATTAATAAGAATGTCAATACCTCTTTCTAATTTTGTAGATCGTGAATAAGAGAGACAGAGAGGGAGATAGTTTATAATAAATATACAAAATATTAGTGGAGCATATATTAAGCTCAATAAGAATGTTAATTAGGTTAATCTCCACCAACTGCACTATAAAAATAAATAAAATATGTACCAACTGCCAGTTAGTTCAATGAAACCAGGTGCTAGATCCCTTAAGTAATGTTTAGGTTCAAACATTATCGTTCTAAATGGAGAAAATTGGATTGGAGAATAGCCTTGTAATGAACCTCTGCAGAATCCTGACAATGCCAGACACCATTTAAAAAAATAATAAATAGAATATGTATATAATTGTTAAATAGAAATGGATAGGCCTAACCAAAATCACTCTCATGAACCATGTGGAAGACGATAATTAAGAATTATAAGATATATATATGAACAAACAAATGATGAGCAATTGGGTATATGGGCATTGAATATTAGAGTGGTGATTGATGACACACACGTCCTTTCTTTTGCCCACTAAAATTTTTATAATATTTTATATAGCTAGGGACCAAGCCAAGAATGTGTGTATATGGTGTCAACTCTTCACTTCCAAGCAATCCCAAGAAAGGGGGAAAAAAAAAAAAAAAAAAAAAACATTGTGGAAGACGATAATTAAGAATTATAAGACTATATATATGAACAAACAACAATGTATGAGCAATTTGGGTATAAATGGCATTGAATTATATAGAGTTGGTGATATGATGACACACACGTCCTTTCTTTTGCTCCACTATAAAATTTTTATAATAATTTAATTATAGCCTAGGCGACCAAGCCAAGAATGTGTGTTATTATGGTGTCAAACTCTTCACTTCCAAGCAATCCCAAGAAAGGGGGAAAAAAAAAAAAAAAAAAACAAACGGCATTTTGAAGATGCATGTTCTTACTTGTTTGGCTTTTTATACGTCAATACCACTCTTCAAACTTGAATCCGGCAACACTTTTTTTTTTTTTATTTTCTTGAAAAGATTTAAACGGGGCTGAAATAATACTTTTTTTTTTTTTTTTTATTTCTTGAAAAATTAACGGGCTGAAATAATACTATGCAAAAATTATTATGATCGAAAGAATTCAAATTTTATTTTACAAATAAGTAGAAGGTATTGACACGGGTTATTTATATGTTTTTGATAATTTACATGTTACCACATATTCCAATTCTGTTGTTGATAAGGCAAGATTGCAATCCACAAATTCATTTGGTGATTTCTTACATCCTTCAATAGTTTTATAAATAAATATTTTTTAAAAAAGTATTTTTTTTCCTTTTTTTATTTTAAATATGTATTTTGAATTGAGATTTAGGGTACTTTAGCTATCATAAATAGAGTTTGTGTCAATTAAATAATATAAAAAAAAATACTAGAATTGGGACCATACAAAAGATATTATTGGAATAATAATGAGTTTGGGAGTGTCACTACACACTAGTGACTTATTGATTTTAATAATCACTCCTACAAGCAAAAGGTGGACCAACATTAGCTTGACTAAATGTGATTTCATTTTCAATCTAAAAACATATCATGGGTTAAAAAATTATATTTATTTAGATATTTTGCTTAACTAATTAGCATAACTATATTAATTATTTTTAAATGATTATAAATAAAAATATCAATTTTGAAAAAAACTAATAATTATTATTTTTATAAGATCAATATAATTCGAATATAATATAAAGAAATTAGCAGCTGAACATCCATAAAATAGTGTAAATAAATGAAAACTAGCATATGATAGAAAGCAAAGGTGGGGTCATGCACAAAGGTGGGTTTGTAACGTATGATTTTGAAGGAAATATAGTCAAAGTGAAAGATAAGTTAAAGTGACAGACTTAATGTTTTACATTTGAATAAAGCCATAAAGCAGATTTATGAATGAATTGCGAAAGAGACCTTGTCTATGGTAAAAATTAAAAAATTATTTTTTTTTTTAAATAGTGAATGAAATGAAGTGGCAAACACCAAAACACACGTGGGATGTAGTTTCAAAACCAATACAGTAACTCTGTTTATTTTCATTATAACTCCCAGTCCCACGAAAAGGAAGCCTTCAGTAATAATTCACATTTCGACTCATTGCTATGCTTATGCTTGACATTATATAGATTTGCTCTCTTACATGCTTAACAAAAATCATAATTAATTATATAATCCTTTCCTTTGTACAATAAGTTAATTAAATCAGGAAAATAAATTACTTTATTATTAATATTTGGTCTGTCATCCTCCGTTAATCAAATGTCTCGAAATTGAATATTAAGCGCTTTTAAAGAGTATTTTTAACTCTTTCGTAAACTTATTCGAACTGCATCAGGATAAATTGAACCGGCGGAGCAGATGGTTCAGGAAAAGAAGAAGAGGTAGTTGCTACGATTAGCTTGGTGAGCAAATGATGAGAGGACGGGGCCAGGACTTACATACCGATGGGATATTTGATTGAAAGAAGTAGGACCATTGATAGCATGCTCTCCCATGGCTTTTGAAAGGTGGGTCCACAATTTCAACATCAAGTGAATGTAGATGTGGTGTTAAAGGTCGACACTGGATCGTTCCTCCATGCATGAGCATGATGCATATACACAAATGGGTACATTCATAATGCAACGTCTCATATACATCACGTGTAAACAATTTTTTTTTTTTTCTCAATTGAATAATTTGAATTAGTCCATTCATTCACAAAGGATTGACTTTAGACGAGATCGTTGATATTTTTAGATTTAATTTGACTTTCAACTGAAGGATAAATACATATGCATTTTACTGTAAGTTTAAAAATTAAAAATTCAGAATTATCACTGTTGAAAAAATTTTATTTGAATATCAATCCAAATATGAAAAAGTATTAAAAAAAAAAACATGATGCATTAATTAAGTATTAAAAAATATTGACCTAAAGTCTCAACATGATACATAATCATGTTAGTGCATATTTGAATTTAATCTATTTTTCACAATATTTAGTTGAAAAACATTTGAGTTTGAATCCATTGGTTTTGGACAATGAAATGCATGATTTGTGGTCCCCATTGAGAACCGTAATCCTTTAAAATATATATATAAAAAATAAAAATAAAAGTTGAGGAAATGACTTTGCGTGATCAATCATATTTTAGCTAATTGCACTCAGTCGTGTCAAGATATTTGACTTCTTAATTTAACATTTATTCATGTGGATTTTATGACATAAAATTATCACTGAATTTCTCCCAAAAAAAAAAATCACTAAATTATCATATATATCACTAAACTAATAATTGAATGTTCAATTATCCGTCTAATAATGTAAAATGTCAATGATTTGGAGTTTTCTAATGTCACGCACGACTCTAACTATCAGAGAAATTGCCAGCAAGACTTGCACGATCTTGTCCTATAGATAAAATGTAGAACTTTTCAAGAGGTTACCTATCTTAAAATTTTCGTTAAGCAATCACGTTTAACTTTTGAGTTCTTTCAATTATCCAAGTTATTTCATCAAAAGGCGCCTCTAATGATTAGTTTTTCCGTTTTCGATATATATAATCTGATTCATTCATATATCTCGCATTCCACTACCCATAACTAGTATGACATCCTAGAAGCTACCCATAAGTTTTGCTATACTCGTTCTCTTAGAATCACTTTGTCGGGTCGGGACATGATATTTAAAGACCCTCTTCACTTTAAATATTTGTTTAGAATTATAAACCCAAAAAAAATGTGAATATTTAAGTAGCACCACTTAAAAGATGTTACATGTAGTGTTAAGTCATCAACTATTGTAAATTAATATACTATGTAAATAATTAATAGTCAAAAGGAGAGGCAAGGCTTAAGATAAAGAAGTTAATAAGTTCTTTCCCATTACCTAAGTTATGTAAAAATAATTAATCATATAAATAATTTCTAAAGATGCACTAACTCTAAAATATAAGTTCATGAATGAAATAATTTTTTTTTAAAAAATGTAATTGTATAAAGAAAGGATAAGTGAGTGGATTTTAAATTAAATTTTAAAGCCAACCCACATAAAATTTAATATCACTTGATATTCTTATCTTTTTAAAAGGTAATATTATAAAAATATTTAAAAACCAAATCAAAAAGTTAACATATATATTCTTCTTGTTATTGGTTTATCAACTAAATAAGTTATTTTTTACAATGATTAATTACTAATTTATTCAAGTCATGAATCATGGAAAGTCTCATCAAATGAAGTGAAACTCAACTCAAGAATACAAAGAAATTTCGAGTTAAGAGTAAATTTGTGTCTCATTTTTTTCTTTAGATGGAATTTTGGGTCTTAATTCTTAAATTCAAAACTAATTTCAAAAGAATAAATTCATTTAATCAACAATGGCAACTTAAATTGACACCAATCACAGCAAATAATTTATAAACCACAGTAGTAACGAGTAAGTGGTGGTCTCTAAGGTAAAACGTGGGCTTTGCGCGGTGTACGGCAAAAGCAGTGATGGTGATATCCCGAGAGAGAGAGAGTGGCCATTTTTATTCTCTGGGCAGAGATCTCCTCATGCCAGACCAAAGATTTGCTTTGCTCTGCTCGGAAACCACAATACTCTCTTCACGCCAATCCTACCAAATATATAACTAATTAACCTACTTGTGTACACTGTTTAACCACTCGATGCTTAGCTTTGTTTAATTAATTAATTAAACAAAATCCATAAGCCTACTCAAAATCTTCTACATCAATTACTTAATTAGCTTCGAGAGATTTTGTTCAACTTTCAACCTCAATATCAGTGCTTTAATTTATGCTAATGCAATTCCAATTAATTTCACGTTCTTCGATAGTTTTTAATAAAATTTTCAGCGTTTTAACAAAATTAAAATCCATTCCTGTTAATAACATTCAATAAAGTAGTTTTTATAGTAGGTTTTAAGAACAATAACAACTTATACATGTACGTGTTTGGAATTTTGCAGGGGATTGGACAAAATCATGCATGACACCATCACCATGTTATTAACTGTTTTGGTCCTTTACGTTGGTATTTTAATGCCAAGGAAAAATAGGAAGAAGAATTTTAATAAGACAACATATAATAATTTTTGGTTGCTGACGCTAATGAGACCACGGTGTTTCTCTGGTTTCATACTAAGTGGTCGTTGGTGAGAAGAATTGACCGGAAATTTTAAAGTTGGAAGAGTGAGTAAAGGTGATTGAACATGTAAAAAGCATATTGTATGGTCAGTCAGCCACATGCACAAGAACAAACCGTCTTGTCCAACAACTTTTACAGAGACATCACCTCCACCATCTCATGCACCCTTTTAGGCGCCTTTAATACCCCCACTCTATTTCTCCATTTTCTTTTCTTTTTTAACTCTCTCCTCACCATAAACCCTAATCAACTACTACCATAAAAGTAAACTCACACTTTTGAATGGGAATTGGAAACTCATATCACAAAAAGAAGATTAATTTAAAGAAAAAAAATGAATAAAGAAAACCAAGAAAACATATATATTATCTTTGCTCAAAAGTTCGAACATAAAGAAGAAAAAAGAAAAACAGAATTTCTCTCTATGATATAAGCAAAACAAAAGGCCAATAATACCTCTACTCTTGCATTTACACCAAATAACAAGTATTATACCCCAAACCATCTTGACAATGTAAAGGAAACAGGTAATGCCAGAAAAAAAAAACAAGAAAAAGGATCCATTGGTGATCGTTTGTATACAAAAAAAAGCTAAAGAATTAATTCCTTGAAAGAGAGATCAGTCACGGTGAAGGACCATAACCTGGCAGATCATGCCACTGATCAGCTGGGTTCAAAGAAAAGGAGCCACCAGTAGTGGTGGTTTCTCTGTTAGTGCTGGCTGTGGTGGTGCTGGTGCTAATACTCCACAAAGCAGTATCAGATACGATAGCTGGGTTATTGTTGCTGATAAAAGCTTGGTGATTATGCCAATTTTGATGCTGCTGCTGCTGATGATGATGAGAAGAAGCATAAAAAGGAAGCTCTCCAGTACTCTTTGTATCTCTATTACCCATTTGGTAAAATTGCCTTTGCTGTTGAATTTGTTGCTGCTGTTGTGACCCATATGAAGGAATAGAATTAAATCCATGCAAAAGGCTCAGATTTGAAGGACCTCCTATATCGCCAGCGAGATTCATAGGTAGATTTAAAGAAAAAGATGATTGAGGTGGTATTGGGTGGTTGTTCAAAGATTGAATTGCTGCTAAAGAACCCAAGAATCCACCGCCGCCGCCAGAATAGTACGGCCCCATCGAAGATATTGCAGGAGAAGGTGAAATCAAACTTGCTAATTCCTTAGTTCTCAAAGCAGGATTTGCAGTATTACCTGAATTTGTATTAGTAGATACTATATTCTGCGACTGCGAATGAGACCTAGAATTCTCACTAGAGGAAGAAGATGCAGATGATGATGCTTTTGCTCTCTTTCCTTTCCGGCAACCGCCTCCCACAGGAACATTCCTTAGGGTTCCACCTTGAGTCCAATATCGTCTACAAGTCTTGCAAAAATATCGAGGCTGAGAAAGACTGTAATTATTGTAATAACAAAATTTTGTATTAAGCGACTCACACCGAGGGCATTTTTGTGGCTGGTTTTGTTGCTGCTGCGGTTGATTCTCTCCTTGCATCGGCTTTAACCTCCGGTCTTGATTTTGCTTCATGATCTCTTCACTTCCTCCTCCTCCTCCTCCTCCTTTATCTTGCTGCATCTCTCGTTTCTTGTTTGGCCTTTGGTTTTGGCTTTGTATGTGTGTTTTTGTCAAGAAGTACTGTTATGGGTTTTTTTTGGCCTTTGGTGGTGCATGCAGGTTTTGAGCGAAGACTGTGTAGCGAGGAGCGTTTCAAAATATAGAGAAGACAATGAACTCAACGTGTCTGTTTTTGAGTGTTGCGAATCTAAATAGTTGAAAACAAAGGGCGATTATTATGTGACCTTGTGCATGCCCAACCACCGTATGAAACTAAGTTCTCCTCCTCTCTCAACAATAAATAACACCAAATGCAAAATCAAGAATTCCATATCCCCTCAAACCCAACCAAATCCCTCAAGATTTTCACTCCTACTATATATAATCTATAAAGATCGACAGCACGAGATGGTCAAGGATCACCTGCTTTTACTCGGGAGAGAGAAGATTGTACGGGTGTCGGGAGAGGACAAAGCCAACCCGAGGAGAGGTCTTTATCTGGAGAGAGATTTAAGAGCAATGGATTCGATTAATTCACTCCAAAGTACAGTTATTTTGTTTCAGTTCAGTCCCATCTGGCCATCTCTTACCAACCCAAAAAAACCAAAATATCAGTAGTCCATAATTTTCATATAAATGTTAATTGCAGAAAAATAAAAAGCTTAGCCAAGAACAAGAGATAGCGATTAAAGATCTAATCTATCATGTGCGTACAACAGAGGAAGGACCGAAATGATCAGTAAAGAGGCGGCGCGGCCAAAGGTGGCGGTGAATGGAGGTGGTGGCTGACTATGTCAGAGTTTCAGCTACTCCCTTGTTCTTTCTTCTCCTTCTTTTTCTTGTTCTTTTTCGCTTTTCTTTTTATTTCTCTCTCATTCCACTTTGGTTTTTCTCTGTCTACAATCTTCTATTATCTATTATTCTTATTTATTTATTTATTTATTTATTTCCATCTTCTTCTTTCTGTTGCCTCTGACATCATCATATGTTTTGCGCCATTTGGACGCTCATCTTTGATAACTTCGACGTTAAAATGACAGTGGTATCCTTTGCTTATCAGAGTTTCATTCCCATTTCTCTCCGCTGCTTTGTTGCTTCCTTGTAGGCCCAAGAAACCAAAACATGGAAAATTACTACCGTCTACATCAAATCAATCCAAATTCCGAAATTGTTATTGTGAAAAAAGAACTATGATTTTAAATTATATTTTTTTAAAACAAAAATAATTATTTTTCTATTAAAGAGTGTATTACCAATCGCTTGAGATAATTCTTGGTTTCACTTAAAATATTTCTCCAATAATGAATGTAATTAATGAAAAAGTATTTAGTACACAACTTTAAAATGAGTATTTAAATCATTAAAATGTCAAATTCTTATTGTATTGCGTATATTATTCATTCATATACCATATACTAATAAAAAATTATTACTATAATTTATTATTAATTTTTTCTAGTACAAAACACTAATACCTTGATTTTTACTAAATAATTTTATTAAATTAATTTAATATACAGTGAACCTATATAATAAATATAGGTATGTTTTTTCTTACTTCTTATTTCCCAATTATGGTTAAAATATAAATTGCGTTTAATTAAAGCATCCAAACAAATTTTGCCGAGCTCCAAAAAAAAAAATAAAAAATAAAAAATAAATCCACCGTATCTAGTTGCAATAAAGTGGGGTTATGTTGTTGATTAATTCAAAATTATTGAATTTGAAAGTAGAAATATCTGCACAAGCAGAAGTATTATTGGTCTATGGCAGACTCTGTTACTAATAATATTTGGACCAATTATTTAGGTGCATTATCTCTTTTAGTTAACCACAGTCTAAGCCCAGTGATTGGCTTCCCGAGAACATTTTGTACAGAATAAAGGGTAGTTTTGACATTTAACTCTTTAAATAAATAAATAAAAAGAATAATAAGGGTTTGGTTTGTCATTGTCTGTGAGAGAATGTGAAGTAGAATTGGCGGTGGGGTATATTTTCATACGGCATGGGAGAAGCACGTGCCATGAGGCACGTAACTGGAAAGAGGGATGACGCCCATATCCGTTAGGGGTTACAACTGCTCCTATAGCGCCACCGCCACCGCTTGATAGACAAACACTAAAAACGTTTCTTCTTATTGCTGTTGTAATGTAATGTTGTTAATGGTGGGTGGGGCATGATGCTACGCTACCTTGTACTCGTGGTCTACTAATAGTCCCTGCACGGTACTTAAAAGTGTGTTTAACTTAATCATGGATTACAGTTGATGTGTCTTAATAAATAAAAGTCTAGATGGTGATGTGGCTTAATGTATATTTATAGATATTAGATTTTAAAAATGGTTATTAAAAGTCTAGATGGTGATGTGGCTTAATATATATTTATAGATATTAGATTTTAAAAATGCTACACGATATCCTAGCTGTACGCCGTATAGATATTAAATTTTAAAAAATGGTTATTAAAGAGTCCTAGATGTGATAGTGGCTTAATATCATATTGTGAGAGATATTAGACTTCTTAAAAATGGAATAAACGAAAAAAGAAAATCGAATTTTCAGCCTCAATAGGAATGAATGATAAAGAATCGATTTCATTCAAAAAAAACTTGTATCGTATTTATGTACAACGAATAAAAGAAAAAAAGTATGAAATAAAAACTAACTGATACCCAATAAATAAAATAGACTCATACATACGATAATATATCACTTAACGAGACTATCAGAATGGCGAACAGTCTATGACTATAGAGTGAGAGAGTACGATACAGTGAACTATCTCTAGCTTTAACTATATATGTGTTGCACTATCATCCTTGCGACCCCGTCTGATATCTAATATCTAAATAGAGAATAGCAGTTTGAGGCGTGATGACCAGTTTTTTTTTTTGATCAAATCCAACATGAGAGAGTCAACACGGAGCGAGCATCAACGAGCTATTATATATACACGCCACAAAGAGAGAGGACCACGAACGTAATACGAATGAGATATACGGACGAGGACATCGTATAATATAATCTATATCTCTATCAGAGAAGAACAATAATTACCGAGCCTGTGAGTGAGGAGGCCATACACTATACATATACGAACATTGAATCTGGACACACCACTCCCCCCCCACTGAGCGAGTATCGACGTACTATCAATATCATACATACGTGTGATAGCATATAGTGCATCTAAAGTGACAAATAAATTAAAGCACGTACATTCGATGTAGACATTCAATTTTTTTTTTTTGACACATTAAATTCACAGACTAAATAGACGAATAAAAGAAAAAGTATAAAGGACAGTAAAATAATAATAATAATAATAATAATAATAATAAATAATAAAAAATAAGTCACGTTATTTAACAGACCATCTGAAAATAATGAGCGTGATGAACAGTCTAAATAAAGAATATCATTGACGAATATTTTTATTTTTTACTTTTAATTTTTTAAAGGTGACAAATAAATTAAAGCAATTCGTGGAGCATTCAAGATGCTCTTATATTGCTTTTGATGATCACGACACTTGTTAAGTTCGATGAAAATGCAGAGTGTTATGGTTCAAATTGAAGTAAAATACAAATATTGGGCTTCTGAAACTTGATTCTCTGCTCGCATCAGTAGTCAGCCCAGAGTGCTGGGCCGAACCATAGATTTGGGAAGAAGTCTAAGAGAACAATCCCAACACTATTTTGAGGCTAAAGGCAACCACGAGAGAGACAGAGATATGCAGACTTTAGTCCTCAGGCTCTGAGGCTCACCGATATTCCATTTTCATACGGAGGTTTTGCTGTTTCCTCACTAATTTATATCCCTCACGGTAATTGAAAACTTCATATATCCATTGATTTTTCTTAAGAAACAAGATTATAAGAGAGCTACAAGATAATAAACCATGCATTCCATTTATTTTATTTGGCCATAGTCTCTAATTTAATTAAACTCGACAAAAAGAACCAATTAACCAACTTCTTAAAATTATACTTTGAACTAATCCTTTCTCTTCTTAACATCATCGCTTTCTCCTCCACCGGCCCGCCTCCTCAAATCCACCACATCCTCATCCATCGTCTTCTCTCTTTTATCATCATCGTCATCATCATCTTTACCAACCAGAGTCTCCTTTACCTTCTGTGTTGTCCCCTTCGCCGCATCCCACGCTCCCTTTACTGTCTGCTTCGCTTTCTCTCCTACAGTACCCACCGTTTCCACCACCTTTATTGTCCCATCTCTTGCCTTATCAGCCGCCGTTCCGGCATACTCTTTTGCCGTCTCCTTCACATCATGCGCAGTGTCCGCTACTTTATCCGTCCCTTCTTTTGCCTTCTCCTTAGTATCATATGCATAATCTTCTGCTTTCTCTTTTGTTTTCTTTGCAGTCTCTGTTGCTTTATGAGCTCCTTCCTTGGTCTTCTCTGCAGCCGATTGAGCCATGCCTTTGGCACTTTCTTTGGTTTCATGAGCATAACCTTTTGCGTTTTCTTTCATTTGCTCTGCGCGGTCTTTTGCCTTTTCTTTCATTTCCTTAGACTGTTCTTTTGCCCGCTCTGCGCGCTCTCTGGCTCTTTCAACGCCTTCTTTTGTAGCTTCTCTGGCTATATCAGTAAAATCCGATGCTCTGTCTCTATTCTCCTCCTCTGCATTTCGACCCTGAAATCAGAAAAATACAACATAGTATATATGATTCAAGATTGGTATTATGAATTGTTATGCAACGTGTATGCATACGAGTTATAGTTACCTGGATATGTTTTGAGGCAGAAGTGAAGCAGACCCGGGAGACTTTACTGGAGGATCCGAGAAAGATAGGACGGGAGTAGTGGAAGGTTTTTGAGAGACTCAACATGACGGTTTTGGTTATTGAAATCGCTGCCATTGTTAATTCAGAACTTCTTCTTCTTGTTAAATTTTTGTGTTTTTCTGTTTCTTGCTCCTCATATATATTGCCGGTCCTGCATGCAGGTTATATTCTATCGTATCATCATCATCATATATAATGAGATTGAAGAGAAAAGTGTTGTAAGCTTATTTGAGCAACACATAGGCTAGTTGAGTATGCCACGCGTCTTGTAGGGGTTATCGTGTCGTATAATCTTGTCGGTTGGAGGTTCAGCCAGTCAAGTCAACACATGTTAATAGAAATTAGAATCATGGCTCAACGCAGGCCCATAGTCAAAGAAACCTTTATGCAAGACCGTCAAAAATAAACAGGTTGGGCTCTTGTCCAACCCATGGGCTAGCTTTTCAGCTCTAATCTAAATACCACTTTCTCTCTTTTTAAATATGGGCCGGTACTGGACTAGATAGATCTGAGCCCTAGTTTTGCAGCCCATTATTGGAAACAATGCATTTTCTCTGAATTGCTATTTTATCTTCTTGTGCTGGCTTTTGTTCGTGAACAAGAATAGGAAGAATAACCAGGGAAAGCGACACGGTATATACACACTAACTGCCAAATTAGGGCTTTCTGCTTGCAATTACAGCTCTTTCGACTTGTCTTCTGATTTTAACTCTTTTATCGGGGTTTTAAGTGGTCAATCTGATTGCAATGCTAGAGAAGTTGACTATGGCGAATGTGTGATGGAGAACTTGCAACTCCCCATTTTGGTTTCTTTTCTACTTGCATTCCAGATATGTGATGATTAGATTGTTTTGAGAATCCAATGAAGCTTAATTGCTGAGTTGGGTTGGCAGTAAAGATGAAACATAGTACAAGAAAGAGAGAGGGGTTTGGTGGGGTATAGCATATATATTGACCATTGACAAGGTAATGATCAATGAGTGAATGAATGTATATTGTTTAGCCATTAGCGTGATGTGGATTAAATTGGGGATGACAAAGCGTAACCGGCGGCTTGAATGGACAGTTCTGATAGAAAAAGCCATTTTGGTGTGGTGTTCTGTGCAAAATTAGCTCAAAGAGTTGCCATATTTAAACCAAAGGTGGCGCCAAATTTTCAAACTTTGTGCTTCTCTGTCTCAAGCACCTGAATGGTCAGTTGAGTATCCCAAAACCATCTCTCTCCGGCCACTTGTCGCCCTCTTCAATCCATTTGCCACACCCTATTCAATTCCTCATTCGTCTCTTCTATTTTTCTCTTTCATGGCCTTTTCTCTCTCTTCACCGACCCCTCTGCAATTTCTCGACGCGTTCTCTTGCTTTTTCAACACCTGGGCTCCTTCTAGTGGCTGCAACTTCTACTCCATGACTATTTCTCACCAGAAAATGAGAACAACCCATATTTACAACAATATAGAAATAGAGTTCTCTCTGATCAACAACACCCCGCCCCACATCCACCCACCCCTAAAGGGCCATTGTCACTAACTCACTCTCCAATTTGTGTTCATTTTTGGTACATGGAGAACCTTTTTTCACCCTTATCCACAAATATCACTTCCAACACCACCACCATTACCACCAATGCTACCAAACCAAATATGAGTTTTTCTCAAAATTCCCCATTGTCCTCTATCTGTGGACCACTGAACTACCCGTCAACGTCTTCTACTTCATCTCCACCAGATCACAGCATTCCACCACCTTTTCAAACCCAAGTCCACACTAGCCAGTTCTCTCCTTTCTATCCTTTCTGGTTCTTACAAAATGGGATTGAAATTCAAAGATCATACCTTTTGCAGCCAAATGGGTTTTCAATAGACCAAGAAAGGAGAGTTCTTGATGCATATAAGACCAAGGTTGCTAGAAGCAAGAGAAAACTAGCACGCCAAAGAAGCCTCATCAAGAATTCTTCTTCTGGTGTTAATTCAGCTCAGATGGATATAAAGAAACCAGCTTTCAATGGTGCTAGTACCAATGTGCAAGATAGCCAAGGCAACATCAACAAAGATCTCTATACATTCTGCACACTAGATAATAAGGTGGGTTTTTGTCGGTTTTTTTTTTTTTTTTTTTGTCCATGTACCTGCAAGTTTATGCCGAGCGACGGGGGAATTTTTTATGTTTGGCCGCTAGACACACTGAGGGTTGCTTGGCTAACGAAGAGTGAAAGAACAGTGGATGATGGGTCTCTGGGAGGTAAGGTGATTCGTTTTGATTCTTTTTTTTTTTTTTTTTGGTCCATGTAAACCTGTCATGTTTAAATTGGAATTTTTTTATGTTTGGCCGCAGAAACTGAGGGTGTTGCTAACGAAGGAGTTGAAGAACAGTGATGTTGGGTCTCTTGGGAGGATCGTACTTCCAAAGGTGAATTCGTTTTGATCAATAAGAGCTTTCTAAAGGCCAGTAAACTTGTTTTCAGATTTTGCTTGTTTCGGTTTCTGTTCCTTTCTTTTTCTTCTAGAGAGAAAGAAAAGAGGTAAAAATAGCCAACCAATGCCTTCGTTTGACTTGCTCTTGTTGTACATGTAAGATGCTTGTTATATAGACTACCCAATAACTTACATATTCCTGACTTCTCGATTGGTGCACTAAAACAAGAAATGGGAAAAAAGTGAGAGAAGTAATAATATTATCATATGTAACAATATTTAGCAATAATAACAATCATTATCAGTTATAATTTTTACGCATTTTCTTGATTGCTTTTTACAGTTTCCTAATAAGATATGGTAATCTCTCTCTGATATCTACTAAGGTTATCTAATGCGTTTGTGTGCCTCTTGCACGCCAAAATCCAGAGAGACACAGAGGAAAATCTTCCTATCCTCTCTGAAAAAGAAGGCATCCAAGTTGTTCTCATAGATGTAAACACTAACCAAGAATGGAGCTTGAAGTTCAAGTAAGCTTTTTACTTATTTTCTTGTGCAATTTTTCTTTTGAGCTGTCCAATCAATGCCATTTGTTTTCTCTGTGGACGACATAGGTATTGGTCTAACAACAAAAGCAGAATGTATGTTCTTGAAAACACAGGTTGGTGTGAAAAATAAAGAAAAAAAGAAAAAAACTTTTTGCTTCTATTATATATAGTCTCTATATTATTCAAAGCTCTCTTACATTGTGCAGGAGATTTTGTAAAGCAAAATGGGATGGAGAGTGGAGATTCCCTTACACTTTACGAAGATGAGAGCAAGAATCTCGTGAGTTTATCTTCCTTGTATTTCTGATAAGAGTATTTTAATTAAGTTTATATTCAAAATTAAAAGCTGGATTAAAATTTGGAAAAGGTTGTTTGTTTAGCTATATGACAATGTTGCCCTTGACCTTTTCTATGATGCTGACACATCCCCTTTGGAAGGATTATGAAGGGATAAAGACAGAACAAAATGCTGCTAAAATTGGAAAAATTTACAACTACCTTCTCTTACATCTGAGTTTATGACACACACCCAATTATTTGTCTTGATAATTAAACTGTCTAGCTACTAGCTAGGATCCAGCAAGTTCATGCCATGAGGGCTACAGTTGTATAAATATTTGGGGTTGATAACAAATTTCTATTACGTGGTTTAGGCAAAACAAAAGCATCAATTTCAACAACTTTAAGATTATATGTTTGATGAGCCGAAATAGAATATAATGTGTGTAATCAAAAGCATTATGCTAATGCTATATTTAGTAAATTGTAATATCATGTAATAGTGACAACATTGATTATGATTTACCAAACATAATCTAAAATGTATTTGAGTAAATTATATTCGGTCAGAGTATATTCCGTCAGAGTCAGTAAGAGTATATACGGTTCATTCTCGCTACCGACAAAAATAATTCATCAATTATGATCCGGAATGCAATAATATCATGAATCTATTTTGTACTAGCCTTCATTAATTTGTCTATTTCCACTACAACTCATTTATCTCATAAAAATAAAAAATAAAACAAAACTATTATGCATTTCCATGAAGCTTGAGTATCTTATTGCTTTCTCCTAATTAACCCTCTAAATCAATTTTCATGCGAGGAATCAGTATTTCTCTATCAAGAAAGTGGAAACACAAGAAGCTGAGCCTTTTACAAACCAAAGCTACCTGTACATACCTAATGCATGCCATGCTAGAGATGAAGAAGAAGCATCTTTTGCATTACTTATGGAGCAGCTTAAACATAAAGAACAACAAGAAGAGGAAGCTAATAGTCTCGTCACATTGTCTATGGATATTGGTTCTTCTTATAGACACAAAGAGGAAGAAAAGAATGGTCGTTTTTTCAACAATGTCACTAGCATCGGACGAACTTCAAGTTCAGCTCAAAGTATGGATGATCACTTCATTCTTGATGACTGCTATAATGGCCTTGATATTCTTCCTGATGTCAATAGGTATAATTTTCAATATGATTAGGTTTTGAATCGGAAGCTATCAAGTTAAGTTTATGACATCAAAATGGAGGAAATAAATGTCTTGATGGTGCAGCTTCAAAGTTAACAAACATGTTTAGTTCTATACTGATAATAGACACCTGATTGTTTATGAACAGGGATTTTTTTCTTTTTCGTTTTGGTTTCAAATTTTCTGGTAACATACAAAATGACATTCTTATAATAGCATATTAAGTCCGTACTCAGTGATAGCTTTAAAGCTAGCTTTTACTGTTTTGATCTATCTCTATTAATTTTATTGTTGCATAACATAACTTTTTATAATATGTGGAGGAAACTTTTTATACTTCTTATAAAACATTAAACGCTCTAACGTTTGGAGTTTCACATAGTTAATTTTTTTTTTTTTTACGATCATATTTATTAATTTTCTTCCAAATTTAACTAATTAAACTGCTAATATCTTTTTTTATTATTTTAAGTTAAATAGTTAATTAAACATTTAATTTTGTTGAGCTATTTTCTTAGCGACAACCGGTGAAATTTTTATTTGACATTTGATTTTGGAATTGAATTCTATTTCTTTTACATGGTTAAAGAACAAAAATAAACTGTTTAAATTTCGTTTCGCGAATAATAGTAATGAAATATCAGGTAATGTGTATAAATGCATTTTTATCATATATATTATAATATAAATATATTTAACTACATTACATTCTATTATAGTTTAGTCACCAAAAATAGGTGAAAGAGTAGTTTGTCCTTATTCACCTTGTTAGTAAACGACCGGTTGTTCAATTTGGGAATTTGTTAAAAAACGCGAGAGAATTAAGACAAACGACAACAAGGTAAGGTGCGGAACGACTTATTTATTTGCACAATTAAGGCGTCAATGACAGGTCATTGGTTATGCGAACATATTAAAAATCAAAAATTAAAATGCGCTTTATAATTTTAAAATTCCAACATTACCCCTACGAGGACACATTGATTTCCATTTTATCCTTATTTGATGTTTTTGGGGATAAGCCTGAGAGCCTCCCCAGCTTCACTCCTCTACCGATCTCTACAACAATGGCAGCAACTGTAACAGCATCAACTCTCTCATCCCTCTCATCTCTTTCTCTCCACTCCAAGCCTCATCTCTCTCTTGTAAAATCTATTAAATCCTTCTCTCTCTCCCCCAAATCTCCCCAAATTCTCTCCCTCTCTTACCGCTCCACCTCAATTACCAGAGCCAAATCAAGTGACATTGACACCACTTTCTTCGACAACGTCAACCCTGAAGAAGAAGTCGTTTTTGACCCGCCAAGCCCTCCAGAAGACTACGTTCCCCCGCCTTCCTTCGATGAGGGCCCCATTGAAACCGAGGAAGAAATCGCCGCTGCTTTTGAGGAGCTG
Source organism: Jatropha curcas (assembly GCF_014843425.1). Next base: position 239,570 of record NW_023590807.1, read on the forward strand.
TACGGACCCGCTTTTAGTGGAGAGACCTTTTTTGGTAACGATGTACATGTAATGGATTCTAAGATGAAAAAGGCAAGTGGGTTTGGTAAAGCGAAGAGGGAGAAACTGAGAGATGGGTTTGAAGAGAGAGTGGTGCAGGTGAGAAGAGTGACTAAGGTGGTTAAGGGAGGGAAACAGTTGCATTTTAGAGCGATTGTTGTGGTCGGTGACAAGAAAGGCCAAGTTGGTGTTGGAGTTGGGAAAGCTAAGGAAGTTATTGCCGCTGTGCAGAAATCAGCCATTAATGCAAGAAGGAATATTATTACTGTGCCCATGACTAAATATTCGACATTTCCTCACAGGTATCTATGTCAAAATTCTGCTTGAATCTTGTGGCCATCGTTTATATTTTGCTTACATTGTTGTTGATTCTGTGCTTTTTTTTTTTTTTTTTTTTTTTTTTTCGCAGTCAAACTAGAAGAAAGGCCAAGTTGGTGTTGAGAGAGTTGGAAGAGGGAGAGTTAATGCCGCTGTGCAGCAGAAATCAGCCATTAATGCATGAAGGAATATTATTTAAGCTGTGCCTCATGACTAAATATTCGACATTTTCCTACCAAGGTAATTATCGTCAAAATTCTGCTTTGAATCTTTTGTGGCCATCTCGTTTATTATTTTTGTTTACATTGTTGTATTGATTCTGTGCTTTTTTTTTTTTTTTTTTTTTTTTTTTTTTTTTTTTTTTTTTTTTTTTTTTTTGTGTGTGGATTTTGTATTTAATTGTCCATATAATTTATGTGTTGAAGCTAATTATGAGATTAACTTTCAAAAGCCAATTGAAGAATTCAAGTTAGTCTTATTCAAGCCACTGCCTTCTATGGTGTTTTCAAGATTTTTTCTTTCTTTTAATGTTGCTTTCCTCCCTTTCCAATTGAACTGATTTCAATGCTCTGCTTACATTTTACAGTCTAACTTTGTAATTTAAACTTTTTGTCTTCCTGGTTGTGAATAATAATAAAACTTCATATCACAGACATCATTTTCAGTATGTATGAATAGCCTCCAAATGAATGGCAGGACATTACACCCTTCTGGAATGTAAACATGGGATGTCTAGATTTTAAGAAAATAGTTTGAGAGCACCACTGGCTGTTATGGAAGATCTCCAGAAGTGATATAAGCATTTAGCATGGTGCGTACAGACTGGTAAGGTGCTAAGTGCTAAATTTTTGAAGGTGGTATTGGTAGCAGCGAGTTTCTTAAGTTCTTTTTTTTTTTTTTTTTTTTTTCTTTTTTTTTATTTTTTTTTGCCTTTTAATTAAGTTGTTTCTTGAAGGTTTTGGCCTTTCCCATCATTCTTCAACAGATGTGCTTCACCAACCTAAGCCCTTTCCTGTGTGTCTCTCACTTTGACATGGCCCATTCCTTGGGCTTCGCCGACCCCCCCCCCCCCATGGGCATAATTGAGCCAGTTCAATTTGATCCTTGACAATGGACATCCCGATGCCATTTTCATTCATTGTTTATATTTTATGCTGATCATTTGATTCTGCGTCACAACCAATTTTGATTGTTTGCAGAGTCTGTGATTTGTATGATTAATTACCCAACTTATAGGCCCTGATCAGAGTTTTAACTTTACAACATTCCCGTCTGCTATGAAGCTGTGCAGTTTTTTTTTTTTTTTTTTTTGCTTAATTAAGTTGTTTCTTGAAGGTTTGGCTTCCCATCATTTTCAAAGATTGTGCTTCACCAACCTAAGCCCTTTCCTGTGTGTCTCTCAACTTTGACATGGCCCATTCCTTGGCTTCGTGGCATAATTGAGCCAGTTCAATTTGATCCTTGACAATGGACAATCCCCGATTGCCATCATCATTTTTATATTTATGCTGATATTGATCTGCGTCACATACAATTTGATTGTTGCAGAGTCTGTGATTTGTATGATTAATACCCAACTTTAGGCCTGATAGAGTTTAATTTAACACATCCCTCTGCTATGAAGCTGTCAGATCCATTCAGACAGATTTGTTACGAATCTATTGAAGTCATTATCTAGATCAATTGCATCCATGACTACCATTTAGCTGTTGAAACCTAAAGTTGGATGTGAGGGCTTTCCTGATGTTGAAGTCATTTTATCAGAACTGAAGGTGCTTATTTATAAAGAGAACATAGAGGAATCGAAACAAAGCTTAGACATGAAACAATTTTTACAAATATTTGTATATGTATCGACAGAATGCAATTGATAAGAAAATGAACTTTTTCACGGACTGGGTCTGTGCACATGCAAACTCTTCTTTCCAGAAACTTGAGCATGACAGAAATATTGAAGAGAAAATCCTTTTCTGTCCTGTTTTTCCTGTTGGACCCCATATTTCCATTTTCAGAAATGCTGTGTATTCATATTCCATATTTCTTAGTCACAGGAGCTACCATGATGAGATTAGTAACAGACTAGCTACAAGAAAATATACGTTGTAATTAATTCTTCTTTATAAATGAATGGCAGATCTGATGGAGATTATGGGGCAGCAAAGGTGATGCTTAGACCTGCCTCACCTGGTACTGGAGTGATTGCTGGAGGTGCTGTAAGAATTGTTCTCGAAATGGCTGGCGTGGAGAATGCTTTGGGGAAGCAACTTCGAAGTAAGAATGCTCTTAACAATGCCAGAGCTACAATTGTTGCAGTGCAAAAGATGAGGCAATTCCGTGATGTTGCTCGTGAACGTGGTATCCCAATGGAAGAACTGTGGAAATGATGGATAGAGACAGAATTTTTTTTTCTCTTTTATTACTCAATGTGCATTGTGTACAAGAGGTTTATGTAGGTAAAATCCAATGGAAACATGAACCCAGTTCAGTCATTTGTTCTTTCTTTAGATGAGAGCGAGTTCTTCAGTTGTGGCTAAGTTCTTTACGAATTAATGCTGCTTGATTTTAAAAGCCATTCTTTTATCTATCTTTTCCTTGACCATTTGGCGACTTCAAATTTGTACAAGCGTCAGTTCTTTTCGGTGTGTTTTTTTTATTCGCTGAAAAATGAAATTCATTTGTATGTGACTGAGCATACTCTATCGGGCACTGTACATTAATTTGCTTGCAGACGGTTAAGATTTGTGCGGAACGGTTAAGTTTGGAAAGCATATCGACTTCTTTTTCTACAGCTATCCGTCTTCTCATATAATAGTCCATTGCTGCAGCAGAATTGAAGGACTTGAAAGTGCATTTGGTTCATTTTAGAAATAGAAATATGGATAGTAGTTAACATTAAAAACCCAAAGTAATACTTAAAAGCATATGTAATTTCAATATAAATTCAAATTATTCAAATAAAAGAAGAACTAGATTTCTGGCAAAGAGAATGATATTTCAAAAATAGTCTCATTCCCAGTCTTAAAGAAAAACCAACTAACCGGACATAAATATTTGCAAACTAGGCATTGAATGAATATACATTGCTCATTCTAAACCACTTTCAACTTTAAAATGGTCTTGAACTGAAAATGATTAGAAATTGTAACATTTTACTGCAATATCTTTTCAGAACTCATACATGTGTTTATATTTGTTTGTCTTTTTACCGGTGTAAGATATATGATTCCAAGTATTTTCTATGTTTGCCAGTTATACTATGGTAGAAGTCGTACTTCAGCCGTACGACACTTATTCTTGACAACCAGACTTCCCAAAATTACCATCTAAGCTTCTGTCAAAATCAGTACCCATAAAGTATAGTTTGAACCGATAAGATGTATCTAATTCACCGACCTCCATAGGTAGACATGCTATGCGGACACTTGGAAGCATCCGGCTTCTGCATCACAAAGGCTCTCATTTCCATAACTTCACACATTTATCATGGCTTGCTGATGCAATCATATCGGTTTCTAGTGAATCAGTCAATGCGGCAATTAGCCCTTTGTGTGCTGGAATTGACCATGTTTTGTTGCTCTCAATTGTATTCCAAAACTGAAGGGACTGTAAAACAGCTCAAGTGATTAGATCCTCAGGAAGGAACAGGATCAAGAAAACCACAATAAAAAAGGCAAAGTGGGTGAAGCTGGCAAGACCTATAGGCTCATATGCATAACATGATACGCTAGATATACTAGTTAATATACATACATCCACTGGCTTGGAGGTCATGTGATGTGTGATAGAGAAATGAGCAATAAAAATTGCTTTTGTAATGTGAATAAAGTCTCAATCAAACAAGTTACCTATTGGGCCATCACTCATATAAAATAAATGCAAGCACTTAACAACCTCAATTAGGTATTCTTGGATATGTAAAATACAGGATTTCCAATCCTAGCAGGAAAAGGAAGGAAAGGAATTCTAGCTCTTCCAGAGTGGTATCTCACTGATGGCTCGGTAAGGACATATTTTGAAACTAAAAATAGAAATACGAACAGACAATTCCAATGCTGCATGCTCTAATTCAGGTAAGGCTTTTATGTCCATGAAAATTTCCTCCTTTTTCTAAGTGGAAAAATAACTAGCAGCAATTATACAGGGTCCCTCTAATAAAGAGCAGAGTGGTACAAGATATTATCAGCCTCATCATATTACTAGAAGTAATATTATTTAAGAAACTATTACCTGGTAACCACCAATCATCAGCAGTTGTGAATATCCAGGATGAAAGGTGCATGATTGGAACTTGTTGCCATTTGAAAATAACTTATGCATGCAACTTCCGCCTGTCACAAGTGACCATATCCTTGCGCTGTCTTCACTAACAGATGCAATATACTCCCCACTCATATCCCAGCAAAGAGAAAGGACTTCTTTGGCATGACCCTGAAAGCACAAAAAACTCAAAAAGCTACAGAGCCTGGAAAGAATTGGTTCATATATGTATTGCTAATATAATAATATCCTGGTGAAATACTTGAATCTTAAAGGATTACCTTTAAGCTGAATTGGACGCTATGATTATTCTCAACATTAATTACATTGATACTATTTCCAGAAGCTGCAGCTAACAACTTTCCGCACTGAGGCTGGAATCTGACTTGTTTAGTTGCTCCCTGTAGTTGCTCCATAGGAGATTGAGATAAGGTTAGGCAAGATAATCGCAATAGAATTTTAACTACTTCCATCAAATCTTAAGGAAAAGATTACACTGGAATTGTCATCGTCACTAGAAAGTCTAGAAAAGATGATTCAAGAATTGCAAAATAAGGCACAAAGCACGGATCATCACAGGAAACCCCTTCCTCCTCAAAAATTGAGAAAACTGAAATTTGCTAACCAGAAAATAAACTGTGGTTATGCATCTGCCCGCAAGTGAAAATATATGGAACATGTTACCATGTACTGAAGTCGCTTTACAACCAAATGTTTCAAAATTTTCAAATTATGTAAATGCTACAGTGTTTTCACATACATTTTCACTTAACTAATTTGGTAACAGCTAATAAACTGTGACTACGCAGGTCATGCGTTTATGCATGTACTTTTTTTTCAGTTATGCCTTTTCATTATATTTGCAACATAAAATCTTTTAAATATTATGTCACTCCCGCATTCATCTTTTCGAGCACACATCCCAAGAAGATATCTGCTCCTAGGATTTATAATTTAGTCACAGCATCACTTGCCTAGCCATATTCTGAAAAATCACTCAAGGGAACACTTGGTTGTCTTTAAAATTCAAAACCCAAATGGATGCAATTAGCACACACTTGTAAAAAATAATAATAATAAAATCAAATAAATACTGCAAGGCTAGTATCTAATTATCATGAATGCAAGTGAAGGTTGAACCTTAAAGACATGTAAGCAAGCACCCCGGTTGACATTCCATAATCTGATCTCATCATTACTGTCACATGAGCAAAGGAGGTCAACCTTTCTTGGATGGAAATCCAATGCCATCACTTGATCAGCATGCCCAAGAAGCTTGAACAGTGATTTGCTAGGCTGCAGTGCACATGAAAAAAAATCAATGTGTTGGTCACAAAACAACTTTAATTTTTTTTTTTTTTCAAAAAATAAAAAATGTGAATTAATAGTTGAGATGTATAGAATCCAAAACAGAGAAGAAACAGTATTGCAATGAGCTTAGGCAGGGTGTGGCCGAGCTTGTGATGTGAACATCATTGTTTTATCCAAGAGTCAATTGCAAAAGTAAATAGGTAATGGCCGGAATACCAAATAATATTTTTTGAAAACACTCTGCAGAAAAAGCACTTCAATTACTTGATCTTAATTTCCTTACTAACAGAATAACAGTTCATTGGATGTTAACCAGAATACAATAATTCCAATAGTAGAACTACAAAAACAAAGTCAAGTTTCAATGGCTGCCTTTTCCCCTAGAAGGTAGAAGACAGTAGTTCCATAGATTATTATGAGGTGGAAAGTACCATAATTCATGAAACTTAATCACTATAGAATCAATATTCAACCACCTTAAGAATCGCGTGACATTGTTAATTTTACTTTTAAGTGTGCTAGGGTGTACTGCAACTCTCTAAAACAACAAAATTCTTAAGAAAAGTAAAGTAATAAGCAGCAAGTGATATCAGGAGGAAGAAGCAACTGCCAAATATAACAATGAAAAAAAAGTCCACATTTTAGATACATTTAAGTAACAAGTAAAGCGATCAATATCTTGTAAAAATTAGACAAATAATCTTAATCCTTTTAGTGAAAAAATAATAGTAGAAGTTTTCTCTGAAAGAATAGCATGGAGATGATGTTTAATCTTACAATTTCATATACATAACAACAAGGAGTTGATACCAATAAATACCCATTAAAAAAGTTGAGATTGAAAAAGAAGAAGAATAAGGCGAAAGAAAGCAGAAAGATGACAAGAAATATTGTTATTCACAGAAATATAACAAGGTATTGAGTCTGTAAAGAAGAAGATAAAAGTTTTAGAAGAAAAAAAAAAAAAACAATCAAGCATGGAGGGAAGAGATGAAGTACTATTACTTTTGCTGCATCCCATATTTGCACTGTTCTGTCAAAAGATGAAGTGGCAAGTATAGTTGAACTTGGTCTAAACCGAACATCTGTGATTAGGAGAGAATGTCCTTCTGAAGAATCAATAAAATCAAAAGTTTCCATATTCCAAACAAAAACCTGCCAACAGATGATGAAATAAGCGCCAAGCTTGTTGAAATGATTGTGAATACTGAGAGAAAGACTCACTCAAGCCTTTAAAATTGATGATCTAAAAAAAAATACCTTCTTGTCATGTCCCGCACTGGCTAAAAGTCTGCCATCGGATGAAAAATGACAGCATACCACCTTGCTTTTGCTTGAGCTAAGGCAACCAATCTCTTCAAATGTAAAGCCTACAAGATGATAACTTATCCTCATATAGGGTATAGCAAAAATGAAACCGAAGAAAAAACAATGCAAACAGTTAATCGTTTCCTCTTGACCATTCTATATTCTACGTATACCTGGTCAAATTTTGGGAATAGAATATATTTGTCTAGCCATTTTATCTATTATTAACCATATTAATCATTGATCTACTCCAAGTTATGATCTCTGAAATACAATAAAACAGACATGTAATCAAAAAAATTGGTTCACCAATTTTTTTATTTAAAGCATAATACTCACTTTCAACTTCTATAATCAAATCGATGTTTACAGTGAGGACATGAGCTAGTAAGTTTAGAGGTGCTAAAACCTTTTGGTCTTGCTAAGGAAATGCATAGGCAGTCTAATGCACATCACTTGCAAGGTTCAATGTATATGTGTCAGTATATTCGTATGAATTTTAGGTGTTCTTATCTTGCAAATTTAGGAAGTTTACCTTTGTGATCATTTTTACGATGGGCAGTAGAACGGAGTTTTAAAGTGCCAAGAGGAGTGTCTTTATTATCATCTTTTTCATCTTCAGCGGACAAAAAGGATTCAACATTTTCATCTACAGCTTTATCAACTTCGGCATTTGCAGAAACCTAATGCACAGTCCAGAAAAATGCAAGAAGATATAAGCTTCACAAAGAGTTCATATTAAACGGACAAGAAATAGATAAAGAAAACAACAAACATGATTATAATCTCTCAACCAAACTTATTTGAAGGGCAAGGTTATCATATTTGACCTACCAAACTTTTGTCTCCAGTTCTTGAATATGACAGTCTCCTTCTCTTTCTGCCCTTCTGATCAAAAGTAGGTTATAAGAAAATATATCAGAAAGAATGGATAACAATATTACTTGGGGGTCAAAATTTGGAAGCATTCTTATCTAATTTCCTATTAATGACATAGCAATAAGGTTGAATACCTCTGCTGACTGCATCTTCAGACACTGATCATGTTGGTTTTGTTGCTCTTTGGTTTGTCTTATTTGGTCCCTCTTCTAGTTCATCACATGAAATTGACAATCACAAGAAAATTTTTAGAAACACTAACAGAAAAGTAATAACTTCAAAAACATCATTCAAAAATTACATCTGATTCTGCATAAGGTTACAGTGACGATAAAGATTCGTAGGTGGATGAGAGGAATCAGGGGAGACTACGAAGAGTATTTTTGTGTTACAAGCATTGTGCATGACTCCTTTGAGCACAATTATGAGGTAAACCCTCGTGATCTAAAAATACCAATTTCTATAATTTACCATTGAGGGCCACCCAAAAGGTCCCGTCTTCAATGTCTGAGGGTCAACTAGAAATTTCCTACATTATTGCCCAACTTTTTACCAACATTCAAGACATTTTTGCTCATAACCCAAACCAGTATCCTCTAAGGCCTCTTTCTCCTCCTGCATTCAACATACAATATTGTGTATATTTTACAGAGCTGGGGGGCAGTTCATCTTTCAACTAGAAGATGTATTCATCTCAAAATGCTTCCTATATTAAACACATTACATTTAGTTACAAAAACTAATAGAAGTTTATTCAATGTATGTAATTCTTCAAATCAAATCCATGGAAAAGTTGCAGAATCTCGTTTTATGTTCAATCATCTAGCTATTCACATCAAGCTGGCCAACAATCAGACGATTGTTTGGTAAAGGGACCTAGAATTGTTTGAGTTCTTCACCAAAAGCAATACTTTCCATTCAGGGTAACCCTTTTATGAGAGCATTACATTTGTATGCACTCACATTCTCATCTTTCCCATCATTCTAAAGCGAAAAATTCTTTATTTGAACATACATGGGATACTCCTAGTTACAGATGCATAACATCCAGAGTACTAGTGAACCAGCCATTGGGTTGCATTCAAAAAAATTTCTTGGCAATGACCTTTTCCTTTACAATGGAATCTTTATTCTTGACCAGCATATGATGCGAAGAATGCTTCTCTGATACCCCTCAAAAAAAATGTATTTCAAAGCGCTAACTAGGTGACAATAGATTATGTTAACTAACCTGTGCATCTTTCCCATTCAAATTAATTCTAGGAAGTTTCAGATTTCGACCATCGATTTTAGCAGAGTTTCCAGGCAGAGAAGATGTCAGGTTTCCAGATGTTAATGCGAGAGATTGAACTAATATATCGCGTTGGTGTTGCTCTGTCAACATCAGAAACTGTTGTGGATGGTTTGGTGTCTGCATAAGTGGGTTTAAAAGAAATCCACTTGAATTGGCTTCTTCATTCATCCCTGCAGAGAAAAAAGTTAGGCATTAGCATCTACATATTATAGAAAATTATCATGGCAGAAACTACTGTACTGATATTTGTAAGTCTATTTAATTATGTTTGTTGTAACCAGGCCGAAGTCAGAAAACGAAAAGTGCAACTTCATTGATCATCACATATGTAGAGATAATACTGGAAAATTTTATTTCACTGAAAACTTGTGGGCACATGCAAATATAATTGAACCTTGAGATCATCACATATGCAAAGATAAATTAATTAGTTCTCATAAAATTTTATTTGACTGAAAACTACTTGTGGGTGTAACAACCAAATCCTTTAACTTTAAAGCAGAAAATTTATCAAATTAACCATGCATTCAAAGCTTGGTTGACAAATTTTTAACCAAAATCCATTTTGATTAGCCCTTTTGCAGCCCTATCTTTAATATCAGATGGTGCCAGGATCGATCAAACAAGTACCACTAGATATATCACATTTGCTTCGGAAAACATATACATCAATAAATTATCCAAAGAAGAAGCAACTGTAATAACTCAGCTATCCAGTTGCTCGAAATTAAATCATTGTCTGAACTTGCAAATTTTCTAGAGGAAGAATGTAAAAGCTAAAAAGTGGGATCCAACTAACCTATATCACAGGAATTAGTTATTGGGAATGTGCCCCTTAGTCTGAAGAAGGTAGTGTCCATAGGACTAGCTCCACCACAGCTATTGCCGATTCTGTTCTGCTGCACAAAAGCAAATATTTAAACTTCATTCAAACTTTGGCAATTTGGAATACTAATTGAGAATTTATGGATTATTCTACTCTTACAACTAGCTGTTGAGCATGATTCTGAATTTGCTGCTGAGGATAGCTGAAATAACAAATAGCTGTTAGGGAAAATGCAAGGGGATACTGATCTACATATGCAATTGTCTTAATGTAGGCCACTAAAAGTAAATAAATCCTATGAAAAATGATTCCTTTTTCGACTAAAATGGGCTCTGCATTGGCAAAGGATCTGCAAAAGATGAAAACAAAAGGCAGGAAACCAACTATTACATGAAGCCTTTAATACACGATATAAATGTGCTGGAAATACCTTGGCCTTGTTGCAGCTGACTTTGACAGATCAAATTTATTACCACGAAGAAGCTGTAAATTTTGATTAAATGTTCTAACAGGATAAGGGAGATGCTGCTCTTCTCCATACATTCTTGCAAGCAAAGAGCAAGCAGGAAGTTGCCTCATCTTAGAGCTAGGGCCAACAGGAAATTGTCCAGGCCTCTGCTGATTTATACTCAATTGTGGCACAATGGGAAGGACATTTTGTAGCTCATTCTGCATCACCTGTCTTTCCTGAAAATCACATAAAAGGAATAGACCTTGGATGTGCCATCTTTATATTAAAGCAAACATGAAAATGCTTGTCATTCAACAAATTACCTTAGCAGAGGAATAGGAATTGGCCTTGGCCTTGGCCTCTTGGTACTCAAGTTGCTTAGAGGCATACAAATCATAAAATAATGTCCACCATTCATGTAAAAACCCATCAATCGCTGAAAACAAGAGACATATTCAAATCAATGATGAAACAACTTGTTATCGAGAAGATGGATAAACTAAAGGGCTCAAGTTACCTTTCCGGAGGGGAAAACTAATAAAATTCACCAGGAATTCTCAGCCCAATTGGGGTAACATTTTACAACATAAAGAACATGAAAAGTGCGTATCGATTTCTACTTAAAATCTTGTGCATCAATTGCGATATCAAAACAGAATCAATTAACAAACAAAAATAAAAGGAAAGAAAAAGATTAAGCAAAAGCGCATACCAACAGGATTTGCACCAACATTTGCTTCTTTTTGGAAAATTGCAGCAGTGTTATGCAACTTCCTTTTCACCAAATAATCATGCACGTACAAATCAAGCCTAGAATCCCAAAATGAAAAGAAAAAACGCAAGTTGAAAATTGCACATACTTTAAAAGAAGATTAAGGGGAGGAGAAAAAAAAAAAAAAAAAAAAAAAAAAGTCATTAAGCTGATGGAACATGGTCTCTGATCCGACTTTGGCCTACACACACAATAGTATATCAACTGCGACTATGCTACACTCATAATGTTCCATTCACACCAAGTGCGTGGAGAAGCAGCATCAGCAACGCATTACCGCTCACAATCGCGCCGCTCTCTTTATCGAGAAGAACCCATGGATTAAACTAAGGTGCTGCGAACTTACTCCTTTTTTCGGGAGGGAAACACTTAATTAAAATTCACCCAGTTAATTTCTCCAGGACCCAATTGGTCTTCTACTCTTGCACGATCTACTACTCCTGACTCGCCCTGCATCACATTAGATTTTGGAAGGTTAAACATGAACAACATATAAACGACATTGTAAATAGCTCGCATTTCTGTTTTCATCGAATTTTGTCTGACTGTAATACTCTCGCTCATCAATTGCGAATCAAAAAACAGAAGCTGTGTAACAAACCAAAATTTAAAAGGAAGAAGAATGACAGTTAGATTCGCAATATGAAGCTGTGGATTTAAACTCCATCACATAGCAGAGCATGGGGGCTCTCTCCACGATGCTTTTCTATATAGAGACATTATTCGCTCTCAGCTCAAGGATAGTAATATGCACATATCCTCATATAGAGTGAGATCAGGAATATATACAGAGTACAAGTGCAAGATAACAAACGTTATAGCCAAATCCATGGCTCTCTAGAATACGCCAGAAATGAATAAGAAAAACGCAAGTTGAAAATTGCACATACTCGTATAAAGAAGATTAAGGGGGGTGTGGAGGTAAACAAAAATAAAACAATACGAACAAGGGAAATAGAAACTTTAAGATAAAAGAGCGTCATGTGAAGCATAACAAAAAAAAAAAAAAAGAAAAGAAAAGAAAACTAAGATAAGAGCGTCATTGAAGCAAACAAACTAACATCTTTTCAGCATCCCAAAGATCATATTCATCTGAGGCCATAATCATCTACCACCACCAAATTATCCTTCAACTTCAACGCTACAAATCTAACCAAAGCAAAGAGAGTAATTATTTTAGTGATTTTACGTATATAGTTACGCTTATATATTTATATGTGTCTGTGTGTGAGAGAGAGAAAGAAAAGAAAAAAAGAGAAGGAAAAAAACAAGAAAAGCCAGATAGGGATTATGAACAGAAAGAATTGAAGAGTAAAATCCACATGGGTTTCCGAAAAAGAAACATTTGAAGGCAAGAGAGACAGAGAAGACGATACCTGACCAGTACTAGCTAAAGCAGCAAGTGACAGTGCCATGCAAAAGAAGAGCGAAAGAAAAGGGCCAAACAAACTTATTTGGCTTTTTCTGGAGGGACAGATTACGGAGAGAGAGGCAGAGGGTCCAGTGGATGCTTATATACAGTAGCCTACAGGGCTGTCTTGGAGAAAGCGGGTGCACCTGCACCATAACCAGTACAGATGTAGCGTACTGACGTTGTGAGTTTCAGGTACTTGGAAAATTGTTAATGTAATCATACCAATCAAGTCATGCCAAGTCATAAATGAGGGGACGTTATCGTCTTTTTCAGTCTAGAAACTCGCACAAACAATCAACCTTCCATGCTGTCTTTCCAACACAGAAAACAAGATCCATATAAAAATATAGAGAAAGGGGAAAAGAAACCACAAGTAGTGGTTGTATCACAAGAAACAATATCCCACAAATTCTCTATTTTAAGTAAATGAATTAAATTGTGAGGAAGCACTCAGTGTATAATTCATATATTTTTCAGTGTAAAAGTCAAATTAAACCTTTTTTTTTTTTAAGAAAAAAACATGTATCACAATTGAAATTAGGAAAACAAAAAAGAGATTGCCCATTTGAGACAATTACTTTTTCCATAACCAATAAAGGGATGGTTAGGTAATTAGATTTTTTTTTTTATTTCATAATATTTGTTATATTCGAAATTTCACATTTCTTAAGAAAACCATTAAATTTGTTTAAGTTATAATAAATTATTGAGTAAATTGATTATATTACTCTTAATTTAATATTAATTTAAGAAAAAAACATGTATCACATTGAAATTAGGAAAAAACAAAAAACAGAGATTGCTCCCATTTGAGACAATTACTTTTTTCCATAACCAATAAAGGTAAATGGTTAGGTAATTGATTTTTTTTCTTTATTTCATAATATTTTGTTTATATTCGAAATTTCACATTTCTTTAAGAAAACCATTAAATTTGTTTAAGTTATAATAAATTAATTGGAGGTAAAATTGATTATATTACTCTTAATTTAATACTTAATTCTCTTAGAAAAACAGTAAGTTGAAGTAATAATTATTGCATCACTATATAAAGGGTAAACATGCGAAGAAATATTTATTACTCTTCGAAACCACAAATATTGGACAATAAGAAAACCATTAAATTTGTTTAAGTTATAATAAATTATTGAGTAAATTGATTATATTACTCTTAATTTAATATTAATTCTCTAAGAAAACCAGTAAGTTGAAGTAATAATTATTGATCATATATAAAGGGTAAACATGGAAGAAATATTTATTACTCTTCGAAACCACAAATATGACAAATATTTTAAAATAAATTATTTTCTCAAATGTGACAATTATTATGGAACATAGTTAGTAAATTATGATTTGCATACCATTTTAAGGCAATGAGTCCTTCCCACCTGCAGGAGGCTAAATATTAATTAAAGAATATGAAAATGTTGTAATTATGGTATGTCTTGTGCTTAAAAGCAATATGATAATAATGGATACATCTTATGTAATTGACATTTTGATTTGACAAATATTCTACTATCTCACCTGCATTTAAGTTTTCCAATTTTTCCAACTTGAGCTGAGCTGCAACTACTAAAGAATTCAGGCTGGCCAACCCAACTCATAAACCCTAAATAATTATTTGAATTTACCTACCATATTCTCGAACGTAGAACAGCTACTAAATTAGAATGATCCACTGTTGAAATTTCATTCTTTAAATTTCGATCTCTTTTTTCTTTCTATCTCCTCTGTTTTCTGTGTTTTTGGTTCCTATGATTCAGTCCCATAATGGCCCAATCAATTATCACATTCAACTCATAACAAGTTCATTGCTGGCATTAGTAAGGCCCTTCGTTTTCAAGTTTTTGGCCCAATCTCATACCATCATCAGACCACATACAATCTGAAGATTTATCCAAACTCCAATGCGCAAATAAAAAGAATCAAGAATAGAGAAAGCTGCAGCTACTCCCTCCAGCTCTAGGAACATCCTACAAATGCCAGGAGTTAGATGGCATCTATTTTGAGATGATACCTGGATTGTTTCACACACTTCTTCAAGTCACTAATATTGTACTTTTTAAGGAATATAGATCTTTACTTTGTTCATCAGCCTAGAAAGCATTTCTCTTTGAAGAAAAGCATTATAAAATCAACCTTTTTCTTTCTTTGCCTCTCTGATACAAACAGTGACCTGAATGGAGAAGCATAATATCCAATGACCATGACTATGAAAATGAAGTTAGGCATCTTTTGTTATATAGAGATAAGAATGGCATCCAAAGAGGAATAAAAAACATGGCAAGAGCTCTATATACACAAGGTTTTCCCAAAATTTGAAATCATAGTGAAAGAGATGAAGTTCCTGCTTCAATTGCCTTGTTGTTCGTGTTTCTGTTTCATCAAGTCCAAAAAAGGAAAACACAAAGACAAGGAAGGAAAAAGTGACTGAAATTAGCAATTATGCTTGCCAAGATTTCCTCATGCAAGGATGACTGGGATCAATGGTGTTCCTTTGCTGTTCTTTTAATTTCTTCTTTTCTTTATGGATGAATGTATCCAATATTGCAATCAGCTTTTCAGTTTAATTGTCATGAAATAAAGTTGCTCTTTCCTCCATTGATCATGTCTTCACCTTTGCTTCCATAAACATATTAAGCAATATCCCATCTTCTCTTACTCCCTATGATCATTTGGGACCAAGTCCATTTCTCGCATTTGATGTTCAACTGAAACCAGACCAATCTGAGAAAGAAACCTGCATGGGAAATTCAACAACTTCACTTTAGAAAGCATATAAATTAGAGTGTGCCCATCAGCCATATTTGTATGTGATTATGCTCATTTCATTTTTCTCTTTAAATAAATATGCAAATCGAATGCATCCTTCCATTTCCATAAAAAAATTCTTAATAAGATAAACCAAATTTTTAGTTCTTATATTTCTTTATTTTATGTTACAATTTTTGCCATATATAGGCATAACAGAATCCTATGCACATCTAATTAGCCCGCAGTGACACTTTAGAAGCAGAACCAAGACGAATCAAAGTGACACATGTAACTCCAGAGTTATTAAACAGCTGAACTACCATTTAAAAATTACATGAAATCAATAAATCACCAAGGCAAAATTAGAAAAAAAGGACATCCCAAGGTAAAAATCAGACAAGACCTCTTACTCCAGATGCAAGAAGATGATGTTGTAAGCTCCATCCATGCAATTAACGGAAAACATCAGATCAAAGGCTTCATAATGCAGAGACAAAAGTGGTAGCTTGGGCTGTATTGTGATTGCCTTGATATTTTTTCATTCAATTTGAAAACTTAATTAAGGACATTATATTCTGGAAAGTCACCAACAGTGACTTGTTTAGAAAACACAAGGCAGTGCAAAACTTGGAATGATTGGGTGATAGGGCCATTGAAAACCTGGCACATTAACATGTCATTTTGCCTGTATGATAACAAAGATTGAGACGAAAATTTGTAGTGCTATAAGTATTCATAAGGTAGACATGGTTCATATAGTAAAGAAATTAGATAGGAAGATCCAGCATGTTAATAATTTTGTGTGTGGCCAAAATCATGCCTCTCAGATTCAGGAAGATTTTATCCTTTTCAATGACATTGTCCTATTGTTCTCAACAACTTACAATACTTAGCACCATCCCTCAAATAGATAAAGCAGTAAAATCAGATTCATTCACTGCCAGAATTGTGCTTCCGCCTTCTAACTTAATAAACATATATGACCAAAGTGAAGTATGATAATATAATAGTGCCAAGAATCATAGAGAAAAAAAAAAAAAGGACAAGATAAAATCCTCTCCAACTTACCCAGATAGGGAAAAATGTCAGCACCGCAAACAATCAAATTTTTTCCTAACTCATTCATCAAACCGTAGATATAAAGTTGAAACTAGTACTAAGATATGACACTGAAAATCAAGCATAGAATGGATTCATAAACATTCTAAATTGGCCCTCTTTAAATTATTTTGATTATGTGGTCAACGTAAACTAGAAACTAATAACACCAATAGAACTTGAACAATCAAAGAACAGATGCTTAAAGAGCAGACGAAACTCCTAAAATTCATTAATGCAATACATGAAACCAAAAGGGAACTAACAATTTAAAGTGTGTTGATAAACCAACAATAACCCATGTTCAATTGACACAGTTAGTCACAAATAGTTTACCAGCTAAGAAGGAAGAAGAGGAAAGCAGCGATTAGAACAAGAAATCCAACATGAAGTATCAATGAAGAGTCACTTGAAGAGAAGGCCAAGCCAAGCATAACAGCAAGGCATACACCCAGCATCAGAAACGCTGATTTTAACGTATTCCATGTAGGACCCTGAGAAACATCATTAAACAGAAAAAAGATGAGTCTTTGCAGAAGTGTATTCCATTTAGATACACAGGCACACTATTATCAGATTAAGAAGTAGCACTAACATTAACGCCTGGAGCTAACGCTCCTAATAAGACTGCTTCTGCTGATGATATGTCCGATCGCTGCTTTTTCTCCATTTTTCTTCGCTTTTAGATCCGCCAGATGATTTCAGAAGAATAGAGCGGGTCAATGGACAAGAGAAGACCGAAGACGAAAGGAAGCCGAATTGGGCCAACACTTGGCCCCATTTGGACTCAATGGCTTCTAAAGAATGAACTGTCAGAATTAGATAGTGGGCTGACTACGAACAGAAGGCTCAATTGGGCCATCGTTTGGGCTTACACGTCATTATTGTGCCAGGTCAACGATAGCCACATCATCCTTCTATCCACGTATAAGCCACATAATCCATTTTGGCCATGTCATTAGACAACATGGCACTCAACGACACATTATCTGTTCTGTAATCCACATCATCAAATGAGCCATGTCATCAGAAGACTCAATGTCAGCTAAAGGTGGCCAAGTCACAGTATGCCACGTAATACAAAAAGCAACATCATCTTGAAATGTTAGATGTCAGGTCACCACATTGGTCTCACATCATTACTCTGTCACGTCAAACATAACCCACATCATTAGAAAATGGAACGCCAGCAAAATTCGTCAGGTCACCAAAACAGGTCATCCAACCTGTTGTTGTAGCAGTCAATTTACATATGTCATCATTCAATGCCACATAAGCAATTAAAGATACATCATCTTTGTACCACGTTAGCAGATGACACGCAATCTGCCCTTTGCCACGTGAACCTACATCTCATCAGTAGGCATAGCCGCATCAGCTATCTGGCCATGTCATTTGACACCATTTCTTGCATACATCATCCTTATTTGCCACGTCAACAAGCCATGCCACATCATCCCAGTCCATGTCACCACTTGACCACGTCATCTAGCCTGCTGACATAGCAGCCACTTTATACATGTCGCCAAGTAATTAAGGCCACATCATATCTGTGCCACTTCCAACGGATGCATTTAATTTGCCAGGGCCACATCATTCTTTAGCCACGTTAACCTACATTTCATCAGCAATAATGGCCATATCATCCTCAATGCCACATCACACCACAACCATGTCAGCTATTTGGCCATGTCATTTGAGAGCATGGCTTGCATACATCATCTCATTTGCCATGTCCCCAGGCCTTGCCACATCATCCCCAGTCCATGTCACCATGAGCCATATAAGCTATCTTGCCTTGTCATTAGACTACATGGCATCCAGTAGACACATGAGCAAATTCCATGTTACCATCTCAGCCGTATAAGCAACATGCAGTTCTGCCACATAAGCAATTCGTGCCATGTCATGGATAGCCACGTAACCCGCTTTTCGGTATCATCTTCTCTACCACGTGAACATCCTACATCATTGTAAGCCATTTCAGCGATTTTCCATGTCATTAGCCAACGTTGCTTTCAATAGACACATTACCTAACCTTCCTTGGTATTCTTAATCATGTCAACTATTATCAAGCAACACATTTCCAATCTTGCCTCATGTCATCAGTCTAGCACGTCATAAGAAGAGACACGTTCGTTTTGCCACGTCGTTGAATCTCTGGGCTACTTCTGCCACGTAAGCTTTCCCAGGGCCCTCTGCCTGAGATCTTGATCGTCGTCGCCGTCGGCTACATCCGCAGATGAATCACCGATTTAGCGCTAAACGTACAGACTTCATCTTGATCGCTGTCCCCGATACTGAATGTTTCGGATCAAACGGTTCATAAATGGGCAGCTGAAACAACTGCCGGCAATTAGGGTTCCGCCGTGAGCATTGCTAGGTTTGTCATAAAATAGATGTTGTTTCTGCTCGTAAATGGATTTTTTTTTTTTTCCGTAACTCTGAATATTGCTACAAGAAAAAACGATGTATTTAATCGTGCATCACGAAAATTAACAAATTGAAAGAACGGTAAAACAAGAAGAACAATCTTTAAATCGAAACACTGTTGGAAATGCCAGGCCTAGAAGTCCTGCATTGCTTGTCATAATATAATAACAAAGAGGAATTGGAACAAGATGGTCCAGAGTTCAGACAATCTACAGCCAGTTCGATTGTGCAGTGTTGATCCAAAAGGACTAAAATAAGAACATAAAAAAAGAACACATGCTGAATTTGAATTAGATGATTGATGTTATAATTCAAAATGGATGTTAGTTACATGATCATTGATTAATACACAGCAGAAAATTTTCTATAGACTTTCTTAGGCTCTTCTTTCGAATTCTGACTTTATCATACGATATCTGTACAAACTATACATACCTTCTAAAAGACAAATAAACTTCTGTAAATGAACATTTAAGGCAAGACTAGATCATTGTGTGCTGGATGAGATTCCACGAAAGACATGCAGCTACAGCTACATGGAATGCTCATATTTGACTCTTCCATATGAATTTCTAACTTCCCATATACGTGGGACCTCTCAATGCAGGATCTTGCTGGAGTAGCCATTCTTTCTCCTTTAGATACTGCAAAAGAGGCTCTGGCTCAGTCACACCACTGCACCCGTAAGGGCTTGGTCTTTGATAACCATGATAGAGCTTCTCCCTTCTATGTTCGACAGCAGTATAAGCAGGTTGATAACCTGAGTAAAATGGTGGGCTCTCCTGATACATCAATGGGCTAGTAGCCAAAGGAGCTCCCAATTGATCAAAGACGCCAGACCTAGACATGTCATGACCATAAAAATTTCCAGTGTTTGCAGCAGCAAATGGAAGTGCTGACCATCCATGACTAGGAGTGCATTCACGATTATGATTTTCCCTGTACTGCCGAAGCCATTCTGAAGAAGTCATTCCACGCAATGGTGGATAACCATCTGTGAAAGCTGGAATACAAATACCATAATCAATTGGCTGATAAGAACCTGTCCAATTTGAATATCCATTCATTAGTGATACATCAAAGGAATCGTTTGTTCTGTTGATGTTTCCTGAGCTACCGTAGTCAGAGAATGTGGACTGATTGCCAGATAGCCAACTAGCATCATCAGGAAGAAATGGAGCAGAAGGCAGTGGAGCTGAATAAGCAGGAGAATAGTTGTGCATTGTCGCAGATTCATGCCTGGAACTGATTGCAGAGTTCTCAGCATCACTGATGGAGAGATAATTCAAGAACGTAGATGCTATTTCCTCAATAGGAGGCATGCTAGGTTTATTCAGATCTCTTTTACCTTTTGCTCTATCATTGCTCAAACTTCCTCTATTGAGGACCCAAGCATTGAGTGAAGGTGGTCCAGAAGATATTGGAGTGCTGAAAGTGGGAACCCCAGAAGAGATAGAGGCTTCTGAAAATGGTTGTGCTACCATATCCTTTACAAGAGGCTCCTGATGTTGCAATGGCTTGTTGCGCCTGAAATTAGTGAGATCAGAATGGAATGTTGAAGCATTTCCCTGGGCCTGATTTTGAGCTATTAGCAGTGAAGTAGCACGTCGCAGGCATTCATCAGCAGGTACAATCTGGTCCACTGCATCTGCTGGAGTTGTTTGATCAATAGTAGTGATTACACTGTAAAGTGGTGCAGAGTTGTGTCTCGTGAGAGGCTTGAAGAGAATGACTTCTTCCTCCTCCATGGCAAGAGATTTGCTAATCAGTTGGGAGTCACTCGGATTCTCCTCAATTTTGTCAGATTCTTCTGTCATTTCCTGAATATTCTGATGAGACTCATTCACTTCGACAACAGAACTAGGGGACTCTGCATTTTCACATTCTTTCGTGTATGGATATTTATTTGACTCTGCTGCATAAAAATTTCTTCCAGATTTATCATAGAAAATCCACTTCCGGTTATTGCTTGATCTATCTGCAATCTTGATTGCAGCATTAATAATGCGGTGAGCTCGATACTCAGCTCCACATTTATAACTGTCTGCATGCCCCCAATGAGTTGAAAAATCTAATGATGCATGAGAACTAGCTAACGGTGCAAAGCCCCTCAACTCGTAATCTTCCCAAAGAGCAACACTAACCGGAGGCTTGACTTCACCCATAATATCAAACTGCTTTAGAAGTTCAAGAAAAGTACCAAAGAAGTAAGACATAGCACTTGTACTTTTCTCATTAGATCCATATATTTCTGCATCATCAAGAATGCACACTAACCACTCCAAAAAAACAAGCAAAGCTGGTAAGATAGGACAAGAGCACAAGATATTTGCCTTCAAACATCTATTGACAAGGCGTCCCATAAAAATGAATGTAGCAGTCAATGCATCACTTGTCAACTCAGGCTGTTGTCTACCATTTCTGTTCTTTGAATCTCTTGCTTCTGGGCTGTTTGTTAGATTCTCAATGACAAATATGAATATCGAGACAACTTGAAGAGTCCGGAAGGGGCCACTTCTAGCTGAATCCATATGCTGATAAGACTCCATTGCAAGATTTAGTTTTTCATCATCTAGTGCCATCAATGCATCCAGTTCCTTTATAGTAGATGCAAAAGTGAAAGGGAAGTCCTCTAAACTGCCTCACATTAAAAAATGCAGAAATATCAGAAGTTGAGTATAACCTTTATTAGAAGTTTTTTAAATGTAAGATTTACAACATCAAGAATGCATAGGAAGGGAACAAAAAAAAAAAAAAAAAAGCATTAGGAAGAGGAACAAAAAAAAAAAAAAAAAAAAAAAAAAAAAGAGTTCATAACAAGTATTGAACATACACCAAGTATATCACAGTCAACCTCATGTAGTTAGATTATTAAGTATTGTTTTATAGGCAAATTGTAGAAGAAATATAACCAAAATATGTTATTGAATCCTCATGTCAAAAAGACTTGCTCCAACTAAAACTCGGTCTTGACATCCAGTTCAACTCTTGCAATACTGGCAAGTATTACAATCTGTGGAGATGACTACTCAGTACAAGCTATGTGCTCTAGTGAATGTAATTGGTCATCACTTGCCATTAGAAGACTATATATAAAACAAAGGCACAACATAATGAAACTTAACATAAATAAAAAACAATCATAAATGAAACTTAAACTTCCACAACATAACTAAATGCCAAAGGACCTAGCTTTTTTTTTTTTTTTTTTTTGGGGGGGGTTTTTTTGGAGGGGGGGCTTGCTTGCTTCAAGGAGTTACCTGGATTTTTTATGTTTTTTTTTTTTTTTTTTTTGGGGGGGGGCTTGTTGCTTCAAGGAGTACCTGGATTTTATGAAAAAGAAACTTATCATTCTAATGAAAACAGGCCATAAATGTGTTTCCCTTGAGCCCTCATGTTCAGCTTTCGCCGTCTTGCAATTTGACGGATCATTAGTTGATTGAGAGTTGTTTCCAATGGTACTTTCAGAAGGATTTAAGAAATCAAAGTGGGCCTCATTACAAATAAAAGTTAAATCAGATGACCTGTTCTGCAAGATCATAAGAAGCAATTGAAAAGACTTCGGATAAACTTCAATATTAATGTAGATGATAAAATTTATAAGCAAGAGGGTAGATGGAATTGGATCTTACTCTTTCAAATAATAAAATAAGGTTATTCCAGGCATCAGGGAAAGGCTCCCTAACAGCCAAACTTCTGATGCAGTGGTACAAAGCTAGGAAATCATCGCCAACATATGTTGCCAGCACTGCCAACTATAACGAACAAAATTGGTTATTTGACAATCGTTTATAGGTACATAGAAAAACAATGATTTTAACTTTTGGAGGCATACAATATTTGAAGAACCACCAAGTTTCAAGATCAAGCACAGAATGAAGCTAATATACAACAAATATAATGAAGTAGCCTGAAAATACCTGATTTTGGGGGTTTCCACTGTGTGGCCAAATCTTTGTAGCTTCCAGATAATGTGTGACCGCAACTGACCAGTTGCGATTTTGTGCTTCTGACCTTTCACATTGTTCTCTATATCTAGCAAGATCCCCAAGACAAACTAGAAAGCGATAGCATAAAAATTGCAGTTTTTGCATTTTCTTTGGTTCAACATTTACAGAATTTCCATCCTTTCTACAGAAGGAAAAGTCTTCTGGCAGCCCATAATATATTTTCACCTTTCTGATCAAATGCTGATAAAATTTAGATGCTTCTAACAAAAATGACTTAAATCCTTCTACATCATTGTCATTGCTTCTCTTTGCAGCACTATGCAATGAAACAGATTTCGCCGCCTCTTCATTAGTTGAATTTTTCTTTATTCTTTTACGAAATTCATCAATGTGCCTATAGTGAAGCTTCCACAAAGAATATTCAACATCTTGAAGTTCTGCCACTTCATGATCATCAAGGACGATCTTCTCGTAACTACTACAAACTTTTTGGTACAAGGCTTGAACATCAGAGTGCAATATACCTTTGGCAAGAATCAATGCCCACAACTGTTTTTCTACATTGGTAACCTGAAACCACCATAATTCAAAGAATCAAGAATTAAACTAGAAAAAAAACAAATTTTACTGGAAAGAGAGAAGGATTTCATAAAAAAGAAACTGCAGAAATTCACCTCAGTGAGAAAACTTGGTTTTTCTTTTTGATCCTTATGAGTACCAAGTGAATTAGTGTCCATGAATGGGGTTGGAAAACCTCTCTGCCCGACCATTTACTGGACAGTGAAACGGAAAACGTAAACCAACCAGTAAACCATAGCTCGCAGCATTAAAGCATGGATAGACCTCATGTGACAAAGAAGCAATCTAACACACATTCTATTTCAAAGTCCAAACTACAATAATACATCAAAGAAGTGAATTATTCTAAAATATCTCGAAGTTAATTAATCACTGGAATGAAACAGAAAATCCGTCCTTCTATTTTTTGGGTAAAGAAATGAGAGCTAAGCTCTAGGAAAATCCGTCCTTCTCAATGATTCATTACAATAGCAAAGTTCAGACGAAAGAGAGAGAGAGAGAGAGAGAGAGAGAGAGAGGAAGAAAGGGACTCACTGCCAAAAAAAGTATTAAGAACTCTCATTGGTAACCAGCAAGATGAACTCATACAGAATCCTAAGCATGTCTTACTAACGAATAGTTATTTCCTTAAAAACGATGGAATTCGATTGAAACTATAAAGAATATTTGGCACAAGCAGCACCAAAGCTCTTGAAGTGACCTTAATTTGGCTGTATTAAAGTCAAAAATTAAGCTCCTGAAGTAACAATTACATAAGTAAAAATTTGTAAAACCAATCCAAAGTTAGGCATCCCACAACCGACACACAAACCATATAAAAAACAAAAATAGAGAGGTACTTAACCCCCAAATACCCACAAGCACTGAAATATAAATTACTCTAGTAAATTTCAAATTTATTAGCATGAAGATTGAAAATATAAGATCAATTTGAACTTGTTTGGCACACAGCAGATTGACTCACTAATAAGGTCATGATCGCAAACTTCTTCAATTAGAAGTTAGAAGTCGGCAACAAAGCATTATAGAAGCGTTAAAGTGAGAATTGTTGGATTCCTAGACGCCCACAAGCCATAGGCTTTATCTAATCACCTAATTGAAAAAAAAAAAAAAAAAAATCCTTTACCAAAAAAAAAAAAAAAAAAAAAAAATCCTTTACCACAAAGATATGTTATCAAGAAGCGTAAGCACAAGTGAATTGTATAGAAAACTAAACTTGAATAGATATAAACCAAAACTAACCCCAGCAGCAAAGTTGAAAACAACAGCAGCAACAGCAAAAGAAACCCACATCAAATTAATCAACATAAAAAGCTTCAAACAAGATATTACAGCTTTAGAAGATCATATCGAGATGGAAATTTAGAAAAAGAAGAGAGAAAGAAAAGAAAAGAACTTGTGAAACAAAGTGATAAAAAGAGAAAAGTACCTGAAGAGCATAAACAGTCAAAAATCATCAAAGGGACAAGAAAGCTTTATCAAAGTTAGTAACTTGTAGCCAATTTTTGAAGCTAAAATTGAGACCAAAGCCAGCAAACAAAAGTAGAGAGAAGAGAGAAAGAGAAAGGAGCGCGGGGATTGGAAGAAGCAATAAGAGTTCAGGCGTTTAGCCACTTGGACTATTCCAGTTGTGAAACAGACAAAGAAAAAGGTGGCTGATTATGAGTTTTTTTTTTTTTTTTTTTTTTGTTTTTTTTTTTTTTTTTTATATCTATATTCAAACTCAAAACATTACAGTATTTCTTTATTAATTGCAGTAACATATAATTCCATGGACTAATTTAGCACAGGTCCTTTAATATCTATTTAAAAATAAAAATATAATTGAAAGAATAAAATAATTGAAAAAAGAAGAAGGGAGGAATAAACGAAAGTGTGAAAATGCTAATAATGATGATCATCAGTTCTTCTTGACTAAAATGCAGAGGATCCCTTGCAATCTAAGCTAAGCTAAGCTCCGCCTTTTTGTCTCTAATCTTTATTAAGATACGCCAACGCCATAGCTAAAAGGTCCTCTTCCAAGGTTTTATAATATTGTTTTATTTTCCCACTCTTTCTTTATTTGGAAACCCAACAAAAGATTTATTATATTGACTGCTAATTTCACTAATATCTTTATATATTTTTAATCCTAAAAGGTAAAATCAACTCATATTCAGTGACTTGCTTTGAAATGTAATACAATATTTTTAATATTAATTTACATTAAAACATTTTCGATTATATTATATTATATTTTATTACAATTTCCAAACATAACTTATGGATTCCATAAGGTATGTACCAAGTTAATTAATGTAAATGTTACTTGTGTGTTTATATAAAGAGTGTACAAATCGTGTACTTTGATAGTGGCTTCATAGATATATAGGAAATACTTCATTATATATATGTAGTTAGTATATATTTAGTTACGTCCAAAAAAAAAAAAAAAAATAGGTACCTAATATATATATATATGAAATTTTTCCTAGAATTTTTAGGTTTTTTGTTAATTAAATGTGATGTGAGAGAGAGAATGGCTAGTTTAGGTGCACAACCCGTGTGCGCAACGATGCGGCCAGCTTGCGATGTGACGTTGACGTGCGATGAGTTGAAGGTTCGTTCGATGTTTATTTTCAAGTATTTATGCTGAGACAAAAAAAATATATATATATATATATATGAAATTTTCTAGAAATTTTAGTTTTTTGTTATTAAATGTGATGTGAGAGAGAATGGCTAGTTAGGTGCACACGTGTGCAAAATGGCTGGTGGGTGGTTGAGAGGTCGTGTTATTATCAAATATTAGTAGATGTATGTACTTGGTCACAAAACAACCAAATCAAACAGGCCCTTAATTATAATTTTAATATCCATTTGGTCAAAACCAAAGAAAAAGACGAGCATACTTGCACATGCATTTGCTAATATTCAAGGGTTAAACTTGGATATATAGATAAATTGGTATATCATAACGGTAAATTACAGTGTGTTATTTTTGATTTTATTGAATTAAAAAAATTATTTGAAATTAAATAATTTCTAAAAATGCAGCATTTATAAAATTAAAAATTTAAAATTTAAAAAACATCATATAAATCTTATCAAGATTGCATGCATATATAATATCCTTTAAATGGTGCAAACGGAAAAATTTATGTCTGATTAATGTTTTTCTTTGTTTAGAAAATTAACAAATCAAGATAAATGAAAAACGGAAAGTCAAGGTCATTTAGAGGTAAAGATAAGTTTCCAAGTAGAATGCGTGTACGCTTGAGTCCTTGACACACGCAATAGGTCACTCCCAGTCCCAGGGCCCTCATACTTTGACTTTGACCAATTTTATCTTTAACCTCACTATCAGAAATAAGCCCATCGAAATATCTTAACGCTCTAATCTCCTGACTATGCCTTTCATTAATTGATTTTGGTGAGTATTCTTTTTTTTTTTTTTTTTTTTTTTTTTTTTGTCTCTTCTTTCTTTGGAAAATTTTATTCTCACATTGTGATACCCAGTTGGCTTCTCTTTTTGAATATAATTACATTTCATACATGTATTAATAATCTATTATGCATTAAGTACTATAATTTTAATAAATTAATATCAGAATACAAAATACCACCATGCGTTAAGTTGGTGAGGAAAAAAAAAATTGTAATTTTAGAGAAAGATTTAAATTGATCGTAAACCGGAACCTTGTCGGAACTTGTACTGTAAGATTTAGTGTTGGAGGAAACTAACTGCATGTACAGTTTTAACTCGACTTGACACCTAAAAAGTAACAGTCATTTTTTTTTTTTTTTTTTTTTGGAAAATTATTTCAAATTATTACAGTTGCTTTTTGATAAATATTATCATGTATTAAATATTATTATTGCATTAAGTATAAATATAATTAATATCAGAATACAAATACCACCATGCTTAAGTTGGTGAAAAAAAAAATTGAATTTTGAAAGATAAATTTGATCTAACGTAACTTGTCGAATTGTATGTAAGATTAGTTTGAGAAAACTAACTGATAGTAATTGATAACTAAAATATCATCTACGTAAAAGTCAAACGACA
This sequence comes from Jatropha curcas, assembly GCF_014843425.1. The sequence continues at coordinate 267,311 of NW_023590807.1, forward strand.
ATAGGTCTACGTTGCAGTTGTTAGGTTGGAAGACGACAACCATTTTGAAAGCCACATTCATAGCTAGTTAAATTGCTTCTATTAATTATTAAATTTTCAATTCTTTAACTAACATGTAAAAGTCAATAATTTCCAACATAAATTCTTAACTAATAATGTTAACAAATATTACTATTTATCTATAATTATTTGCAATTTTTTCTGGTTTTACGTATTACAAAAATTTCTATGACTAAAGTTGATGATCATAGTATTTCTTTCTCATACGTAAAACAAACAAACTAATACAAAAATATCTTATATTTATTAATATTACGCACAAGAAATGTGAATATAATATATAGATGACAGACGAACACTAGAAAACGTATTCCAATCCTTCATTTTTTTGAGGAAAAAGTTTTTTTTGGCGGTCAGAAATGAAGGTAATAAGCAGCTAACAAAGCAAACAGAACCATGCAATTTCTAAACAAGAAAACCTCCCTAAACTGAAAATGGAAGAGCAAGAAACGGAGAGCCTTTCAGTTCTTGTATATAATTCTCTCTTGTCCCTTGTCTCCTTGTATCACATCCTATTTCTCTCTGTGTTTAATTTAATTTGTGCAAAAGAATGGGTTACAAGTGTTGTCTGCTTCTCTTTATATTGGCTATAGCCATTGTAACTGAGTCAGCAGCAACACGAGTTCTTAATGGCGATGATGGTGACAGCTCTAACTGGGGTATAGCCGGATTTGACAGCAAAAGGTGCATTAGCAGTCGTGATTGTTTCGAACTCGAATCCGGAATGATGATGAACGCTGATATCGAAGCTGCATCGTCCAATTCAATTGGCTTAAGCACCAACCAGTCACCTTGATTTCTCATTTTACCCTGTAACTCATCAACTTCTTGCAAACATACATATATATGTGACCCAACAGAGAGAAATATTATTTATGATGTGTTTATAAAAATAGAGAAATATTGCTTCTAATTCCGCTTCTTCTTTAGTCTTATGTCTAACTTTCTTATTAGTCTTGTGTCTATAGACCGGATTTAATTCAAAATAATTTATAAAAAAAAAAAAAAAAAACTCTATTTTAATCGGTTTGATTCATGAATATGCTTATAATTCAAAATCAATCATCATCAAATGCTAATGACCCTCCTATATTACAAAATCATTCACACACATGTGTTGCTTGAAGGCATATGAAGAATATTTCAAAATGACGTGGACGCTTGTAATCGTACAACATTGTTCTCTCTATATATTTATTAATTAATAATTTGGCGTGAAGGCCCAATAATTCTCCTAATTGAAAAATATGTAGAATAATACATATTTGGGTTGTGGTCCAATTTTGCGGCCCAAGTGCCACTAAAATCTTCGACACTTGTCCAGGATTCACACCCTGATGCAACTCTGATCAGTCTGGTCCGAATGGCAAAGCTCATATCCTAAAACTGTTAGATCGTTATGTTCTGGGCTATAGAAATTGGAAAGGATGTTCCAACCTGAGATCTATCTGTCTCAAATATAAACCTTTGCTATTTGAGGAGAACTCGAACTCTGAGATTTCCATTTCTTATATAAATAATTATCTCTTTTTGTTCATATGTCTTTATCTAAGTGCATATATTTTGTTATTTAAAATCTGCCAGATCTTATTCTGGATGATTTAATTCGTGTATAAAATCTTATCAGTCGTACAAAAAAAGTCTCATCGTTGATAATTCTATAAAAAAGATAAAAGGTATTTTCTTTTCTTTTCTTTTTCTCATCTTTTTGATAGTGGGAATAAACGCATGCTTGCAAACTTTCCAAATGTTGAGTAATGGGCGGGCACCTTTCCTTTCAGTCATCCATTGCGTTTTATGTGAATTTCTTTACACATCAATCATAGAGGACATTTGCCTGTGGAACCCTTTCTTTTTTTTTTTTTTTTTTTTTACGCATGCTTGCAAACTTTCCAAATGTTGAGTAATGGGCGGGCAACCTTTCCTTTCAGTTCATCCATTTGGCGTTTTATTGCTGAATTTTTCTTTTACACATCCAATCATAGAGGACATTTGCCTGTAGGAACCCTTTCTTTTTTTTTTATTTTTTTTGTTTTTAATCAACCATCTCCGCCTCCATAACCTTTACTCTATAAAATTATTTTGGTCCTTTTTTTTTTTTTTTTTTTTTGTTTTAATCAACCATTCTCCGCCTCCATACTTTATCTTAAAATTATTTTGGTCCGCTTAATTTGGTTCTTCCTTTAACCTCAATAGTGGGTTAAATTTATTATTCTACTAAAAAAGAAAATGAAAGTTGATTAATTTGCTAAGTATGATATTTTTATCATCTGACTATTTCCATGCAAACGGGTAAAGTTCATTTTCATTATTAATTCATTAAATTAGCGGAAACCATGTGAAAGTTTGACTTGGAAACGATAGGGAATGAGAAGGGAAACCATCAAACGGCATATTCAAACTATTTTTGATAACTATTAATTATTTTAATAGTTAGTAGCTATTTGAATAACTTATCATAAAATATTAAATATTGTAAAAATTAACTTTTTTTTTTTTATAAAATTGTTTAAACTAAATCGTAAAAAACTACTTAAAAAATTGGCGAAGCCAAAAAGTAGTCTCCAAACAGTGCATATGAGAAAGTTTCAAAATTTTGTCGAAGATTGGGCCCACCAGCCCATAATATAAGTCTCCTAAAACCAAATGACCATTGAAACAAACAAAGACAGACAAAACAAAACACCTAAGAGAGAGAGAGAGAGACCTGTTTTCTGGCTTTTCCTAACTTAAAATCACTCTTATGTCTTATTTTTCTTTGAATTCTTTCATTTCATGATCACAAGTGCCCACTTCCCCCACCACTTCACTTTCACATGTCCCCATTTACAACATTTCTGGTCTCCTCTGAGTCAACAAAGTAGACTTTAAAATCAAGTGGTTGTTATATTCAAAGAAGGAGGAACTACCTTTGCATGATTGCTTTTACAGCAATTCAAAGCTTCCTGTATATTAAAGTACCCTCTCTCTCACAGGAAACTTAAATTACTCTTTTCTTCTTTTAGTGGGTTGCAATGACTCCCCATACAAACATATCCTACGGCTCAAAATTTCTCCAATCTACAAATCCATGTCCACCTTACTTGCTCCAATACAATAAACTATCATCCTTCATCTCAAATTCATATTCTAAATCAACTTTAAAAATAATGTCAAGACACTTCTGCTGTTATTTGTACTGTTCGATGGCATAATATCTATATTTAAAATGTTAATTCTCTAATCTTGCTGCCTATGAATGAAAGTGAGAAAAACAGCTGACTGTTGCTATAACGGTTAAAAATTACTACTATAATAACTAATATTATATAATTGGAATGGGCAAAACCTTTAGATGGAAAATTATTTTTGAGGGACCCATCCAATATCTAATGGTGAGTTAGTTTTAATACCACATTAGTAGAGCAAGCTTGAAAAGTTAAGATTTAAGAGTAATGAAAAATAAAAATTTAAAAAAAAAAATCCTGAATGCTTCCAATACAAGCACATAGAAGACGGCATCTTTTCCTTCCACTTCAGAAAACCCAAAATATAAACTAGGGCTGGTTCAAGATTCCTTGCCCATTTATCTACTCTTTCCTTGACAGCTAGCCCAAAGTTGCTTTTGCCATTTCATACAAAATTCCCAAATTTTTTTTTCCTTTTCCATTAAACACCTCCCTCTGAGTGTGCACTTCTTACAAGCAATGCCTTATTAATGCTTGTAGAGTAACGGAACTGTTTTAGATTTCAGTTATTCATTTTTGCATTTATTGAGGGAAGACTGAAAGGGAGAATGGTCAACAAAAATTATAGCCATTCATTGAAATTAGCCCTAACCCAAAAAATAAAAAAAAAATAAAAAGAAATAGAAATTTATCATTTGTTCAAGTTTGACCAAATTTCAATCTAATTTCATAATTGGATTGATTTTTAGAGATTTAATTTGAGATTTTTCATGCCAGAGAGTAAAGATTTTATATTCATATTAGGGTCACGATTTTTTTCCCATCTCTCTAGCTTGCTCAACTTTCTCAGCAACCAAACACTTCAAAAAAAAAAAATTCCCAGAAAATATGAAACTAGAAACTTAAATAAAAGGTTAATTATACAATTGAAGCAAAGATCCTCTCATTCTCTGCAAATATTTCAAATTACAATATTATATCTTTCTCTTTCTCGCTTTCATTGCCATTTCCATAATCACCATCAATGCCAACAATATATTATATAAAAATCTTACACAAAACAAAAAAAAATTAAATAAATAAAAGATGCATTTATTCAAGATGAAGGATTTGAAGAACCTGACACTCTAGGGGACGTGACCGGAAAGAGCGGCAACAACCGTGGCTCAGCTTCTCTCGGTGTGGTTGCCGGCGATGGATGCAAGTAAAAGCCCTTCTCTTTGATTGCTTTCTCCTCTGCGTCAGTATCTACTAAATGACCATTCATACTAATATTATTGTGAATTTTGTTGGAATTATTCAAGGGACTGTAGCAATTAGTATAATTTGCTGTTCCAGATCGGTCAAACGGGTCGGGTATTAAGGGAGTAACCGGACTCAGAACGAGAGCTGGGAAATCAAGTATGCTAGGAGAGAGGATCTCGGGTTTTCGAGGCGAGAACCCGGAACTGGGAGGAGCAAAAATTGGATTAAGGGGGTTGATCTTGAGGTTTTTGAGAGAGTTTCTGCGTTCATAAAGTTTGAACCCAGAGGATTGGTTCTTTTTAGGTATGGATTTGATAGGAGGGATGTTATGGGAATGTGATTTAGGCGATGGGTCGGGTTGGGTAATGGCCGCAGCAGTGTTGGTGGGTTTGGGTGATCCGGTTAACATTTGCACGACTTGTTTGAAAGAGGATGTATCCGCTTGGACGAAGGTAGTTGGGTAAGGGTTAGCTGATTCGGATCTGGTGATGGCTTTGGGAGAGGGAAGTGGTGGTTGATTGCCATGGAGTCCATTATTAGTGGTAGTGGTGGTGGTGCTGCTGCTGTTGCTGCTACTGGTACTGCTATGGCTATTAGGGGAGGGGATAAGAGATTGTGGGTTGTGGTTTTCTTGGTGTCTTGATGAGGTTTCCATTGATGGGTGTGATTGAGTGATGGTATTGCTCTCTATTTTGCTTTGATTCTAGCTCAACAGAGAGGGGGGAGAGAGAGGAGAAGAAGGAGAAGGAGAGGGACTTTTGAAGAGATGAGATGAGGGGCTTTGTTACCTTCTTTGGTTTGGTAAGAAATGTTTTGGTGGGCACTGAGGGCTTCGAAGTTTCCTCTTTGATTTTGTTGAACACGCGCCATTTTAGGCTATGTGCATGACGCTCCAACGACCAGTTTTCAATTAAACATGTATCTGCCGACTGCCAAGTGTTGTTGAACAGCAATTCATTTGGTTTTCGCAAAAGAATTTAGAATCAATGGTCGATTGGTCTTAAAACAATCGAGCAAAGCTCTAGATTTGATTCTTTTTTTTTTTTTTTTGAGGTGGTCTTGACTCTGCCTGTTGCTTGCTATCATAGGGTTACTGCTATGGTATTAGGGGACACCGGGGGATAAGAGCATTGTGGGGTTGTGATCTAGTCGTTTGTGTCCTTGACCTGAGATTTCCATTAGAGGCTGAATGGGTGTTGACTTAGAGCTGCATTTGGCTTATAGCTCGTCTATTTTGCTTTGATGTCAGTCTCAACCGAAGAGGAGGGGAGAGAGAGCGAGGAAGAAGCGAGTGAGGCAGGAGAGACCACTTCTATTGAAGAGAGATGAGAATGAGGGGCTTATGTTACCTTCTTTGGTTTGGTAAGAAAATGATTTGGTGGGCACTGGAAGGGCTTCGAATTTCCTCTTGATTTTTGGTTCTGGAATACACGCGCCATTTTAGGCTATGTGCATGACGCTCCAACGGACCAGTTGTCGCTTAAAACAATAGTGTGTAGATCATGCCGACTTGTCCACTTGCCAAGGTGTTTGTGGTTGCAACCAGCATATTACATTATAGTTGGTTTTCGCATACCCGAAGATTTAGATATACCCCAAACTTGGTCTCGAGAAGTGTTGTACAGTTATATAGGAGCCACTCATCCCGATGAGGCAAGAGCCTTGTGGCCTAGACTTCTGGGTTCCTTGTGTATTTTTTTTTTTGGGTACGAAGTTAGGAGTTAGGTGTTTTAGCTTAGAAAAAAAAAAAGATAAAATAAAATATTCGTAGGTAATATGAAAAAATAAAAAATTAAAAACCAAAATGTGTAATGTGGGTTTGTATATTTTTCTTTTATTTTAAGAATTGTGCCAAATTTTACTACTAGAAAAAAAAAAATGTATTTTCATCGTATTATATTAAGTTAATTGACACTTAAAAAATTACATTGAGTTTACATTTTGTTAGGGATTTTAAATGGTTTATATTATCAGTCTTCTATCATGTGCATTTAAACATAGAGTATGTAATGTCTCCCCCACAAATTAGCACCGACCTAATTTATATTGATATACTTGACATAATAGCCCATCTAATTACAGTATCCCAGCATATTATTTTTAAACATGCTGTTTAACATTCTTACATTGTTCTTATTTCTTAGGTTAAACAAATTAATTTCCCGCTTTGCATGGCAATAATGACAGAAATAATAAGAAAGCGAATAAACATCCACTTTATTATAGCATTTAATGCGAATTTTACCGCGGGAACATTTCGATTCTGTTTGTGGGCACTTAACACCAAAAATGGTACGCCCGCCAATTAATTCAAGTTGATAAAACACTAGGTTGCTAGAGGATCGCTCGTGCAGTTATCGCATGTCGTTAGACAGGCAGCGAAAGTGATTCTCATAGTATTTGAGAGTGAGTTTCTCAATCAGATAGTTTTGTACTTGACAACAATACGTAATAAAATACTTTTATCTTTTCCTTAAAATCTAAAACTTATTATTTTAGGATTGTAGTAGGAATGACATCCTTTTGGCCCTAGGTGTCCCACCCACTGCCCTCCGAATTGGAAATAATGTCTCTCTTTTAGTCCCCGTGTGTGTACGGTTCTAGAGTCAGTGTTTGAAACCCGGTTAATATTTTATTAACGTTTGCTAATACCCCAATATTTTACCACCCTAATAATTTAGAGTTTCGAGAGACACAGGATACTTTTTTTTTTTTTTTTGGTAGAAGTTAGGAGTTAGGTGTTTTAGTTAGAAAAAAAAAAGATAAAATAAAAATATTCGTGGTAATATGAAAAAATAAAAATAAAAACAAAATGTGTAATGTGGTTTTATATTTTTTTTATTTTAAGATTGTGAAATTTTACTACTAGAAAAAAAAATTTTGTATTTCATCGTATTAATATTAGTATTTACACTAAAAATACATTGAGTTACATTTTGTTAGGATTAAATTATATTAAGTTTTATCATGTGCATTAAACATAGAGTTAATGTTCAATACCGCTAATTTATATTGATATGACTTTGACATATAGCCATTAATTAAGTATCACATATTAAAATATTAAATTCTTAATTGTTCTATTTTTATTAAAAAAATTAATTCCCGCTTTGAAATAAGAAAATATAAAAGCATAAATCACTTTTTAATAAATTAATGAATTTAAAAATTCGATTCTGTTTGTGCACTTACCAAATAATGTCGCCAATTAATTAAGTTGATAAACACTGTTGCTAAGGATTTATTATCCATTCGTTAGAGCACAGAAGAAAGTGATTTCTCATAGTATTTGAAAGTGATTTCTCATAGTATTTGTCTTGACAACAATACGTAATAAATACTTTCTTTTCCTTAAAATCTAAATATTATTTAAATTTATAATGACTCTTTTGGCCCTATTCCACAGCAGCAATTGAAATAATGTTTAGTGTTTTAATAGTGTTGAAACACGGTATTAATTAATTATAACGTTTGCTAATACAATATTTACCCTAATATTTAGAGTTTGAGACAGTATTTTATGAAACGTTACATTCATTAACACTTTATAATTTTTTTATGATACTTATACCTATCACTTTTCTTTACTTTGTCTCTCACTTTTATATATTTTTTGTCATTTTATATTAAACAGCTAATCAAACAGTTATTTGTAGCAAACACTTTTATTTTAAACTGCTATATAATCTTTAACCACTAACAGTTAATATTTAACAGTTAACCACTAATAAAATAGCTAACAGCTACTAAAATAGCTTTTATTTCAGAATTTGATGATTTTAACGGCTTTTTCAAGGGGACATGATAGTCAAAATTAATCCATAAAAAACTCATCATCCATTTAAACATCACAAGATATAATTATCTGATTGATATTTTAAATTTTATTAATTTGAATAATATTTTTAAATAAGTATATTTGATCAAATTATTTTGCCCAAAAATTAAAATTAATAAATTTACTCAATAAAATAATTGTAAATATCCGTTCAATTAATATCTTTTTCATTTGCTAACTTTTTATCGACTTTTATTATCTTAGCGTTGATTCTCTTAAAATTCATAAAAGTTCTTTTGACTTTCATTACATTGACGATGACTCTCTTAAAATTCATAAAAGTTCCTTATACTCCACCGGTCTCATAAATACAGATTCACTCTCTTTCAATAATTTATTTCAAATTATAATCATATATTTCATTTTCAGTAAAAAATAATTGTATTTGTTTTCTATTATACTCTCTATTTAATATGCATCTTTATGAATAAATATTTGCTAGATTTACTTTCCTTTTTTAAATTTATTTCAGTCATATTTTCATTTTTTAAGGAGAATAATTTTTGTAATTTTCTATTTTACCCTTATTTAATATGCATCCTTGTCAATAAATATTACCCAAATATTGGTACCATCTACGTTAGCAAATTGCAAAATTTTTTATTATCTTAAATTTTATATCATATAATGTTAATATTAATATAAAAACGTATTAAGAAAAATTATAATTTTACCATATTAATTATATTTCGTTTTTTTAGATAAATTAAACGGAAAGTGAAGCGACGCGCTAAGGAAGAGAATGGTATGATGGGAAAGGAAAGTAGAAGTGGTAACATGCCATTGGTGGTGCGTGGAATTTCAGACAAAAAAGGGTGGGGCCAAACTGTTCTGTGCCTGTGAGAGAGAAGAGAAATCGTCAAAAAAGGATTCAACATTTTGCATTGACTTACACACACCCCATGAGTCTGACTCGGCTAACCCATTTTCAATATTCAATTAATTAAAATTATTAAATATTAATGGGCCCCTCCCTCCTCCTTCTTGGTGAGGATACATTTAATCTCTAATAACAACAACTAAGCATATAATCCCTAATTTTTACATTAATTAATATTAATAAAATAAAATTAAATTAAATTAATTATCTTGGATTGGATTTAGATGCTTCCTAGGTCCAAGTCCAACCTCTCCTTCAATTCAATAATTCCTATTTTGCCCCCTCTGTCGGTTCCATATTACATTATGTCAATCAATCAACCTATATCACAAATCATATGGTGTGTTTTTCGTCTATGTACAAATTATAAATATAAAGTACAACTTGTTGTCCCCACTCCCTCTCGCAATCTCGTTTGATCTTTGGACAAATATCCTCAGATCATCTCGTCTCATCCTCGTAAATCTAAATCAACAAACATTTTTATTTCCTTTCAACTGTAAGAATCAAATTATCTTCCAGCTTTAATTTGCTCTTTCCTGTTCAAATGGGTTCTTGAAAATAACATTTAAATTGCTAAAAAATGTCCTCCTTTATCACTTTCTCAAAGGGTTGTTTTCCTTTCTCTTTTATATATGATATATGCAACTTTGGGTTTAGCGATGGTTGACAGGCACACATTTAGCCGCAAAAATAGACTTTTAACTAGGATAAAGTCTAATTTAGCTCTTGAATTAAAAAAAAAAATGTGAAAAATGAATTTTCAGGTCATTTTCATCTAAAATCGTTAGGTGATAATGAATTTTTTTCACTATAATGTTGATTTTAATAATTATTAATTGAAATTTTGTTATTCAGTAACTTCTCACTTGTCAGTCTGCCCTCCTCCCATTGGTATGCACTAGAGAGCTGAATCTCATTCCCAATTTTAATAAATTAGAAGGAAAAAAAGCTGCTATAAGGTGAAATAAAGGGACACCCAATTCAATGTAAGTAAAGAGATATTTAAATAAAAAAAAAATTAAAAGTGGATTGAAAGTGGGAGATGCATATATGCATGAATAGGGCAATTCTTTAATAATATGGATTCCAATAAAATTGAATTGCATGATTTGAATATAAAGGAATAGAATCTTGGAGGCTATTCATATTATAATAGAAGCAAAATTAATGATCATATCTAATTTAATCCATTATTAACATTTGATGGGTAGACAATGAGGAAAATTGGTGGTCTTGGGTGCTACTAAACATGGGTTGGTTTGACCACTTGGATGGTTTGATTAGGATGTTTCAACCATTGGATACAGCTTCAATGTGAAGATATCTTTCCACTTGGTCCTTAAGTATTTGATTTATTTGTTTAGGAGATGTATCAGATTGCTCATATTTGGCAACAAATCCAACAATCACCTCATTTATCCTATATTGATAAATGAAGACATAAATGCATTAACAACTAGCTTTTGATTTTGGATTAAATAGATATGGACCGTTTGATATTACCACAGAATATAAGAAATAAGATTATAGACGATAAACATATAATAAAAGAATGACTCAAGAATAATTAGCCAAGCATCTGATCATGAATGATCAATGTGTTAGAATTTATAGAGATTTATTCCTAATGTCTCACGCAGGATCATAGCGTTGCGATCCTCAGCCCCACGATAGTAGAGCCCGACCTAATGCATAATGGAATGCTATTGTAGAGAATTAATTATGAATCAAGCAGGAGAATTATCAACACCTTTACCACTAGACCACCGCCTCAGGTGGTATATCAATGCATTAGCGGTTGATCTATTATTTCTTACACACATGGAAACAAAATGATCATATATTAACATTTACACCCTTGTTCATAATGGTCCTTATTTTCTTTTTAAAATAACGGAAAATATTTATTTTTTAAACACTTAACAAATCAAAAAATATTATTTGCTATAGAAGTTCTTATACCACTGTCTCACAAAAATGATTAATGAGGAAATAAAATAAAAATGACTTTCGTTTTGTTTTTCTTTTTTTTTTTTTTCCAAAATAAAATTAATTTTGAAATCTCATGTGAAATGGAATTATAAATCATGGTGACATCATCGGATTCAACACCTAACCCTTGACTATAACCCAAAAACAAAAAATGAAAATTCCAAAAAAAAAAAAAAAAAAAAAAAAAAAATCGGATTCAACACCTACCCTTGACTATAACCCAAAAACAAAAAAATGAAAAATTCCAAAAAAAAAAAAAAAAGAAAAAAAAAAGAACAAAGCCGTTTCAAGTTAACGAGTCCATTTATAAAAAAAAAAAAAAAAAAAAAAAAAAGAACAAAGCCGTTTCAAGTTAACGAGTCCATTTTGAAGTTCCAGTTCAAGGGCTTATATATATCCGTTAGGCCCAGCCCAATTTTAGTAATCAAATCTGAAGTAATGTCCAAATCTGAGAAATCAACCTACCGACTGATGGAAAAATAAATAAATAACCAAAGAGGGGTGGAGATGGGAATATTTTATTTCTTTTGTTGAGAATATTTTATTTCTTTTATAGACTTACCTGACACGAATACAAATTAATCTTATATGTAGACTTTACAGAACGGTTTAAAAATAAAATACAATTTACTTTCTATCAAAAGCTCGCTAAAAGTTCACATATGCATAAATTTAAAAAAAAAAAAGAAAAAAAGAACGCAATCCTATTCTGACATTACAAATTGGAATTCACAAAATTTAAATATACATTGGAATAGACATGAATTACATAATAAAAGGTAATTTTTCCATTTTGTTTTTAAACCAAATTTCATAACATATTATTGGAATTAGAAGAAAGGTAAATGGACAGTGTTTTAAAAAAATAAAACATGGCTTATAAAGTAAATCACATATAAGTTGAAATTTACACTTTCCTTTACTGGGTTACGAATGGCAAACGAGTTGAAATTACATATAAGTTGCTGACAAATTACAAACAAGTCCCTAATATAATAAACAATATTCTATTAATACTACATATAATTTGGGTTTTGACTTTAATTGTAAAGTCTCCAATTTTTTCATATGTAAAAATAAAATAAAATTAAAAATCGGAATATTTGGAGAAAATTCCTACAAGGTGGGCCATCATATATCTATCACCTGGATTAGCTGGAACCCATAATCGGGGCCCACTCAGGGAATTATTGATGATTAGCCATTCGCCATATTTTTACAAGACCCCATTCGCCACAGAAATAAAATTAGTACTCCAAATCAAATTAAAAGAAGGCCCAATGCCATGCTTTGTCTTACTCATTTTCAGAAAACAATTTCTTTTCAACAACTTTTTTTTTAGGCTCCCGCTTTGGCAGGATAAACTTTTTCTAAAGGTGAAGAAAAATTAATTAGCAGCCAAGTGAAGTGAGCTAGCAGGATAGGCTTAACCCAAAGGTGACTTGCTACTACCGGTTGTAAAACCTACAGTAAGATTAATCACTGATCTAAAGATGCTAATACTATCATTTATTTCCCACAAAGATGAATTAATACATCGACACACTTACAGCCGAAAGAAGCACACTATAATTAAAGTAAGACTTGTTGGGACATTGATTCATAAATTTAACTTCACGAGTACATAACACATTATTGGTTATTCATTAATTTAACGAGGGCACTTGGGTTCAAAGGCAAATGGTCCAACTGTAAACAGAACAAACGGAAGCTTATTTGAAATATATTTCTTCTCCGGCCTCAACAAGCCACCACTAACTCCGCCGTGGAGGTCGGTTGGCTTGCTGCAAGCGGTGTTTGGTGCAGAGACTAATGACACCTTGCATTTGTGGGCCCCGAAGTTGGTGATACTCTTTGGTGCTTCAAGGAAGAAGTAACCATTTTTGTCCGTTGTAGCCTTGGCTTCTAGTGGGTATTTTGTATTATTGCACTGCAGTTTTACTGTTGCACCTGTCATAATATTTCAAAAATTGACATGCAAATAAAGCATAGTCAGTCAGTAATTACTGGTCAAAAGCACAAACGTGATTCTCAATGCTTTTGCTTTTACAGTTTGAAAATGGTCACGGAGTGAAACATAGGGTTCCATTTACGACAACAGCTCATGTACCTAAAAGAGAGAGCAAGCTATTGGTCTTACATGCACCTAGAAAAAAGGAAACAACTTTCTTTCTTGCTCAAATTTCAATCTTTAACCAACCAATGCATGAAGATGAAGTCTTTCAAAATAAAATTTTAAGAAAAACGAACATTTTCCATGAAAATGCACATCCAAGAAATTAAACAGTTTCACATATACAGAATCATAAAAGAAAAGGAAAATAAGAGCAATGTGTAGTCAAGACTTCAATAAATAATGTCAAGAACTGACTTACCAGAAAGTGGTGAAGCTCCCAAGAGAGTTTCAACTCCAGAATATTTGCATGACTTGCAATAAACAACCCCTTGCACGGAAACAAAGCTTCTTTCGAAGTGGTAGATCGGTGCCTCAGCTGGTGGTTTAACTGGTGGGTGTGGGTGTGGATGTGGTAATGGCTTTGGTGGTGCAGAGTGTACGGGAGGGTGAACTGGTGGTTTAACCGGTAGGTGTGGTTTTGGAGAGTGCATGGGAGGCTGAACCGATGGGTGTGGGTGTGGGTGCGGCTTTGGTGGGTGAACGGGTGCATGAGCTGGAGCATGCATGGGAGAGACAACAGGGGCATGACTCGGTGGGTGAACATGGTTGTGGTGATGGTGATGGTGGTGATTCGGTGGCAAAGCTGGGATAGGCGACACAGCTTCTACCTCTTCATCGCTAAAAGCAGTGAAGCATAATAGTGAAACCTGCAGCAGAACAAGAGCTTTAGCTACGCCAAGCCCCATTTTTTTTTCTTTCTTTAATGGAAGCTCAAACAGAGAGAGAAGGGAAGATGGTGAAAAGAAGACTGAAAACTGAAGATTTTATAGCACTTAAGCCGTAATTCTCTGCGGTTTTTCTCGATAAAGTTTGGGTTTTTTTTTTAAAAAAAAAAAATTGTGGGGTAGGTTACTGCTGGCTCTACCAGAGCTGGGCAAGTCTAAAAGATAACGGTCTAATGTTATTAAGACTATTGTTCAAAAAGGACAAATGGAATTGATTTTCTTCCTTTTTGTGTAAAAAGTATAATATCAATGGGTCCACATATAAAGCTCCCCTTTATGAGAAAATTCTAGACCATTAATAGTTGATGTTTCTTGATAATCTCTTCATAAATTAACTCAAGTCCATACTATTGAATTCTTAATCCACTTTAATTTAATCAATTTACTTGGGTTTCTCTATCCAGCTTGCATAAATTTCTTCAAAAAATATAATTATGGCATAATCTTTTCCTAATTAATCTACATTTCACGTGTAATCTTGTAATTTAAAATTAATTTAACTCTAATAAATAATCAATTTGGTTGAAATAAAATCACATAGGAATAATTAATAAATTATACCGAACAACTAAAGAATTATATTTGTCTGCACTAGATATCGAATCACGAGTCAGATCAATAAAAATAATTTTTTTAATATATGATTAGAAATATTTTTAATATTTATTGAAAATCAGTAAAAATAAAAAGAATTTAAAAACCTTTTATGAATCCGCTCTAGATGTAAAATTGCAAGATGCCAGTAAGTGGCGATAGACATGAAGTACAGAGTTCACATGGAGAGGTTAGGGGAGTTGTGCACATTTTGCAAGGCAATGGAGAAGTTTCCAAGGACTTCGATACCTCAACTGTGTTTACTTTCTTTTTACTGAATCAATAAACATTGTTTTCGTTCTTTGTTTTGGATACTTCAATGATATATTTGGTTAAAAAGCAACCAATTCTGCAGAAGAGAGCGACTTCGGCCAAAGAGAAAGCTAAACATCAACGGTCCCCTAGTAATTCTCCTCCCTTTTTTTTTTTTTTTATTTTTTTTTTTTTTTGTTCTCCCTTTTTTTTTTTTTTTAATTTCTTTTTCTATTTTTCAAAGATAATTCTAATATTATTAAATTAAAAAATTTTTGAATTTATAATCCAACCAATTTAGGTTTGAGCTTCTCCTTTAATTCCTCAATTATAATTGATTTGATTTCGATTGATTTGCAAGTGAAAATAGTTCATCAAGTCTCAAAAATTTGACTCGGCGAGAAATTAAGTAAAAAGCAACTGAACTGGCGAGACTTGACAAGGGCACTGTATGTTACGGGAGGCTCATAATTTTGAGGATGTAGTGCTCATCGGTGAACGTCTTGCTTAATCATTCCATTCCAATCAGCGGGGATAAATTAGCGTACAGTAACTTTTGAACGTTATGGAATAGATTTTGGAGGCAGTTTTTTTCAAATTGGTTTATTATTTTTGCCATGCTCGGCAGAAAATGACAAGGGCATGCTTACAAATCTTTGGGCCGTACGCCACAACCTTTGCTCCCCAGAATAGGGTTAAACTTTCAAAAGGTTTCCTTTTAAAATTGTGATTTTGAAAAGTTGGTAATCCGATTGATGTATAAATATAATCCGATTGATGTATAAATATATATATATAATATATATATATATATATTATGTAATATATATTATAGGGTTAGTAATTAATTTTTCAATTTTCCAACTCAATATATAGGTAGTAATTAATTTCAATTTTCCACTCAAACTATAATATTGTGCCAGTTAATTTCAATTTTCAAGTTAGGTTGGATTAAAATAATTGGATAAGTTAAGTTTTTTTCTGATATATTTTATTATAACAAAATAAATTAATTTCGCTGAAAAACAAAATAGAAATAGAAAAATAATAAAATTACAATTAAAATAAGCAGTCAATTTTTTAAATAATAATATATGAGTATTTTAAAGGTCTTGAAATTATAAAAATATTAATTATCTAGCTAAAGTAAATGTATAGTCTAAGTTTTTTTCAATCAGCAAAATAAATCTATTTTATTATATTAATTAAATTATAAACTTAATTTATCCCAGCAATCGAATTGGAATATTTTTTCCACGTATAGTCATAGTTACTTTCCAGAAAGTCCTGCTCCCCAAATGGGTTGCACTCTCAAAAGTTTTCTTTTCTTTTTTAATCTTAACAAAGTAGAAATTATAAATATAATTAAAATTCAATATCGTCAGGAATCATATAAAATTAAGTTATATATATATATATAGGTTTCATTTTTTATTTTTATTTTATTTTTAATTTATATTATCTATAATTAATTGTGTATGGACAGGATTAGACAGTCATCATTAATTATTTTCATTTAATTAATCATACCTTGCTTACCGTGCAATCTTATATGTTGGTTTTCTTATTTCCTCCTAAATTTTTGATGCGTCAAACATGCATTTTTTTTTGGGTACAAACAGCTTGAAAAATACTCCACTGCCAAAATTATGATCACGTTGCCAATAAGTAAATCTCATTTAGCTCAAAAAAGAGATCTTATATAAGCTTTGATCACTGTGGAATCAATAAGATAAGATTTAATAACACAAATGCATATATTAATGTGCCCTAAGTCAAACCATGTGAAGCAATCCATCAGTAAATAAAAGCTTACTCTATTAATTATGTTGTAATATTTAATTAGATGTTTAATTATGTAAATGATTAACCACGGGAAGGTGTCTATTTTTTTTTTAATTTTTATTATCCGGTATCTAAAATTTAATGTTCCAACTAATTCAGTTTGCACCAGACAGATTTATAAAAGGGAATTTGTATTTAGGATCCGAACTCAAATTTATAAATAAGGAAGAAGAAATCTTTATCTTCGCATCTTATCTTTAGGTAAATCCACATTGCGGGCTTTTCACGGGCTCCGGCAAACTGTTGATTCCAATGTAGATTGGGCTGGGCTTAACTTTCCGCAAACGAACTGGACGAGGATTGAAAGATAAAGGGATTGCAAAAACACAAAACTAACTAAACCCACGACGTAAGCTTCCCACCTCCATGTAAGCTGTCAATACACCAGTATTTTTGGGACTGCATTGCTTTGTTGCCAGAAACAATAAAATAAGCACAAATTCATACAATTTAAGCAACTAATGTAGAATAAGAAAATCTGCAGATCAAATGCAATCTGCACCACACAAACAATCAAATATTTAAAACTGTTTCACTCAATTTCTATATTGGAAAACAAGATTAGAGCTTTGTCATCATCAGCATCATAGCATTTAACTGAGTCGAATTTGATAATGTCTTAACATTAATTATTAATCAAACATGTTAATTCTGCCTGAGGCATACTTCTGAGTAGAAATACCAAAAATGGGAAAAATATATACAAATGAAATCATTCACCTCCAAGTGGTCATGGACATGGTGGGTGCTAAACGCAATTTCAAGGAACTCAATCGTTAGCTTTTGACCAGTTTCTTACAGGAAGACGACCTTAAAATTAACAAAAGACAGGTGATTACTGATAAGTTTCAAATTACCTTTTTTTTTTTTTTTTTTTTTTTTTTTTTTTTTTTTTTTTTTTTAAAATTATCTACTTTGAAATATTAACGTGAAAATCACCTACTTTTATACTCGATATTGACGTCATTTCCATGACGTCAGTCATTGACCCACCAAAATCCCACTAACAAGAACACGACTTGACCTAGGCATGGCCACGGTTCCGGAACCGGCAGGTTCCGTGGTTCCGGAAAAGCTGGAACCGGAACCGACCGAAATTGGCCGGTTCCTGGGTTTCCGGTTTGGAACCGTCCGGTTTCCGGGTTCCGGTTCCGATCGATTACAAAACCGACGGTTCCGATTGGTTTTTCCGGCGAATCGCATAATTGAAATTTTAAATTTAATACCGGTTTTAAAAAAAAAATTATATTACATAAAAAAATTTAAAATTACTGTTAAAAAATTTAAAAATATTCAAGACCAACTAAAAAAAAAATTATTTTGACATAAAAAATTTAAAAATACACCTAAAAAATTTCAAATTTTTAAGACCGGTTTAAAAAAAAATTTTGAACTGAATTTTTTTTTTTTTTAAGTTTGAACATAATGATTTTTAAAAAAAAATTTGAATTGAATTTTTTTTTTCTTAAGTTTGAACATAATGATTTTTTTTTAAAAAATTTGAACTGAAATTTTTTTTTTAAGTTTGAACATAATTTGAAAACAAAAAAAATGGGCTGAACTTAATTTTTTTTTAAAAAAAAAAAAAATTTTTTTTTTTTAAGTTTGAACATAATTTAAAAAGGGGTTTAGAGGAATCAAAGCCCACGTAGTTCTTACTTACCTTATACCAATTTCACCCCATTTACCTTAATCGCTATTTGCACCACCGCTTGATGTTCTCGTTGAGGATCCATCGTATAAATCATATAAATCTTCATTTTCTTTTGGATTTTCTTGGGCTCTTAGTTCGGCCTTAGTCCAATCATCCAAGCATGATTGTGCTTCTAATGAATTGGGTGTCATACGAGATCGTGTTTCATCAAGTATGTTACCTCATTGACTAAAAGCTTGTTCAACCGCAACAGTGGAGACCGGAGCTGCTAAAACTTGTTTTGCAATTATTTGCAAGTAAAGAAAGAATTGAAAAAGTATTTGCGTGACGACTCCACCAATCTAAAATTGGAAAATCTGCATCAGCATAATCATCACCAAACTCAAAAGAAGTTGTTAGATAATTATCAAATTCAGAAATAGAACTGGATTCCCTTGTTCTTTTTTGTCTTTGCAATGAAACTTATTGAGCAACACCAACACCACTTACCCTTTATGTTGAAAATTGTGGAATATTAGATTGAGAAGAAGTAGAAATAGAAGTAGATGAACTAGAAATCATTATATAATTGCATAATATTTTGTTTAACTTCATGCATTACTACATTTATATTAACATTATCTTCTACTACATTTATATTAACATTATCTTCTACATCAAGATTCAATACTTCATAATAAATAGTCAAATAATCACATAAAACATCCATTCTACATCTAGGATCAAATATAATAGCAACAAGATAAAGGGGTGCTATATTTTTAAAATAAGATAACCATTTTTTTTTCATTGAAAAAATACAATCTTTTAATAAATCATCATTTTGAAATTCTTGGAGTGCATTAACAATATTAATACACAGGTAAAAATAAATGAGATGTGGGATAATAAACCCCACTAAATTTATAGGTAGCATCATTAAAAATTTTTAAAATATCTAAAATTTTTGTACAAATTTTGCACAAATCTCCCAATTTTGTGGATATAAGTTAATATCCTCAATATTATTAGTAACAAAAAAACATAATAATTCTTTATAAGAAAAAGACTAGTTTAGTAATTTATATGTTGAATTCCAACGAGTTGGGACATCCCTTGGAAAACGTTTTGGTCTTTTATTATTTTCTTTACAAAATTTAGCCCAACTTTTAAACTTTTCATACTTTGGGAATGGTGTACCATAAATATGAAATAGCTTTTTTAATTGGAGAAATTGGAGAAATAAAACATTCAAGAACTTTTAAATCATCTTGTACACATAAATTTAAAACATGGCATGCACATCTAATATGAAAAAATTTTCCACCAATATGTGGTTTACAAATTGATTTAAGTTCAATAATTGATTTAGTGTTGGCAGAAACATTATCAAATAAAATTGAAAAAAAATTTTTTGGTGAATTTATATTCATCTAAAATTGAAACAATCATTCTATAAATATTATTTACAATATGTTTATAATCGAAAACACGAAAGGCAATAATTCTTTTTTGAATTTTCCAATCATCATCAATCCAATGACATGTAGTGCCCATATAAGAATGCATTGCCAATGATCACTCTAAATATCACAACAAATTAAAACAAGAATTTTTATTTCAGAAAAAAAAAGTTCTAACTCTTTTTTTTCTTTTTTATATAAAAAGAAAAAATAGATCGTTTTACAGTATTTCTTAGCACTCTTTTAGCAGAAGGATTTAAAGCTTTTTGACAATATTGATTAAAACCTACTTTTTCACCAAAACTAAAAGAAAAGATAAATGTTCCATAGAAATCATTTTTATCATTTTTGCTAATTCTTCTTTTTATATTTTTTCAGAATATTTAAATAAAGAAAGGTTAGAAGCGTACCCGGAAATTTGTTGTTGAGACCGATCAACTACTATTTTTGTTGGATGTTTTGCCTCCAAATGCTTCCAAAATGATCCATAGCCGTCCGCTTATTTAAATTTATAAGATTTTCCACAATAATTGCAAATTATATCGTACATTTTCTCACCTTTGAATTTTCTTGTGAAATAAATGGAGAATATGTCGGAACTTTGTCTTACTCTTGTAACAATTTTTGCTCGTTGCTCTTGCTCTTGCTCTTCATCTTCTTGAAATTGCTCATTAACTCATTAAATTCGGATTCTTGAGTTGGAATATCCAAATTTTCATTTGGAAAACCCTCAAAATTACATTGGTCGGGAATCATATCATAGATGTCGTTTGTAGGGATAGATGATTCTCCAATTTTTCCCTTGCCCTTACCCGAATTTGAGTTTCCTCCACTTGTTTTGCTAATTCTTCTTTTTGTATTTTTTCAGAATATATAAATAAAGAAGGTTAGAAGCGTACCCGAAAATTTGCATGGTAAGAATATAGAGTAGAGTAGAGAAGAATAAATGATTAATATAGAGTAGAGTGTAGTATATGGTAGAGAGAGTAAGTAGAGAGTGTAGTATATTGTAGAGAGAGTTGAGATGTTTTTGTAATGAATTTGTAAATAAAATGAGGTATTTATAATAAATCCAAAAATTCATTTTTCTAAAAATACCCTTGAAACTAGCCGTTATGTAGCCGATGTAGCCGATTATGACAGTTGGGAGGCGGTATTTAAAGACATTTAACAACAAAATTTAAAAAAAAAAAAAACAAAAATCTGACAGTTACAACGGCTAGAACCGCCGGGTTCTGAAAACCGGTTCGAACCGGCGGTTCTAACCGGGCCGGAGAACCGGCGTTCCATTTCCGGTTCCGACCGGTTCTACTTGGAACCGCCGGTTCTGGTTCCACATTTGCTGGAACCGGAACCGAACCGGAATTTCCGGTTCCGGTTCGTCCCGCGTTCGGTTCTTCACCGGTTCCGGTTGCGGTTCCGGGCCGGTCTATCGAACCGCAACGCGACACCATTGCCGGTTCCGGTTCCCGGAACCGCAATATGGCCATGGCCTAACTGACCTAAGAAACGTTTTTCCACGACATAGTTATACAAGGAAGAGCAGCAGCAGAAGTGACCAATCTTAGAGAAAACGTCTGGCAGCTCTCACCACATATTTTATTTTGCAAAAGTAAGGAATCACATACTGGTCGCTAATCTTGCTTTAGAATTTTTTTCCCCCAATATTGGTTCCGGTTCTCACCGGTTCCGGTTGCGGTTCCGGGCCGGTTCGAACCGACGGTTCCGGTTCCCGGAACCGCAATATGGCCATGCCTAACTTGACCTAAGAAACGTTTTCCACGACATAGTTATACAAGGAAGAGGCAGCAGCAGAAGTGACCAATCTTAGAGAAACGTCTGCAGCTCTCACCACATATTTTATTTGCAAAAGTAAGGAATCACATACTGTCGCTATCTTGCTTTAGAATTTTTTTTCCCCCAATATTATCAAGTTTAATTGATTAATTAATTCTTGGTAACTAATTCACATCCCACCTATAAAATGACTCAATGAATAAAATTGAATTTCTTATGAATTTTACAGAGACCAATCATAATAATAAAGATGTTTATTTATAAAAAAAATTACAACTTCAAGGGACGATTAGTGTTTTGAAAAATTTAAGGTGCCATAAGAATAAAATTTTAAAATTTAAAGATAATTTTATGCATTTAAACTTCAATTTAATTAATATACTCTGTTACCCTACATATTGACATGTCATTTGATGAAATATTTCCTCAAGTTGGATGAAATTTTCCTGAAAACAAGTCTTAGAAATTATACTATTAATTTATTATTAATTTAAAATATGAGTATCTTATTAACATATAAACAATTTATAACCTTTTTTGAAATTTTTGAAGTCATAATATCTCTCTTTGGTGTTCTTGAAAATGTTACATGATCTCATTATTAAGAGTAAAATTGTAATTGATTTAGAAATCATAAGATAGTAATTTATGATTATTACATTTGTATTTGTTCTCCTATTATAAATAATATTCAATCACAAGAAACACAAATGGGACTTTTTATATGTTTTGGGTTTCACAATAAGTACTGCAAAATTAAAGATTTCAAAATTTCAGTAGCAGAATATGTTAAAAGCACTTCAATAAGATATATATGAAGTGCTTAATTAACCTATATGAAACCAAAATAACCATTTCTATTATTGGTGTGAGAAAGAAACATGGAATTGCATAAAGGGACAAAGATGGCAGTTCCAAGCAACAGTTCAAGTTAGATCTGTCACCTTGCACATCAAAAACCCTAGTTTGATCTACAATTAATTGATTTAAATTACATAATAAATAATTAAATTAAAAAGTTCTAGATGTTAATTACCTTAAGAAACTAATTAGCTCAAGTCCATGGAAAGTGTAAGAACAATGTAGATCTAATCCTGACACTCTCTCCATTAAAGATTCAAACTTCAAAATGGATTATTAGCATCTTGAACCAGCTTCTTTAACCTCTCGGAAATCCTTGCAGCTCCGCAACTGTGGGTAGAATCACTTATCTGCAACAATTAATTGATTTTAATGAAAAAGTAATGGCAAAAAATTAACATAACCACCTTTTTATTACATAATATATTGTACCTTGGAATGTATTGTGTGAAAAACAGTATCGTTAATTGCCGAAAAATTAGCATTAACAATTTCAGCCCCTTCTTCATGGAGAACACGAATAGTCTCATTGAACATGAACTGACTATCCAACCCAGTTATTAAAACTATCTCCAGAGCTGAACCCATTTCATGAATCTCAATTTGTGGAGATCTTAAGTACTGCATTGTTGTTCTACTACTACTCATCAAGCTTGCCTTATTTTCCATCTCATTTCCCGTTAAATTGTTTTTCCTTTCCTTCATTTTCTCCAAGTTTGTCTGCAACTTCTTTATATACCTCGCTGCCTCCTCTAGCTGGTCAGGCAATGACATGGGTTCCTGCAACCCCATAAAAAAATTTTTCTAACAAAATCAATAGATACATTTTTAAAAAACACTCAATTATTAATTTATAACCAAAAAGGTCTCAACTTTGACTTAGAAGTACTGAAAATGCAGATTTTGTATGATAAGTTAAAACAAAAAAGAAAAAGAAAAAGAAAAATTGAAAGGGATAAACTAACCCGGGAGGTTTGATGGGGCACAAGAGAATTGAGCTTAGAGTAAAGAGCCTTCATTTGATTTCTTCTATTCCTTTCAATGGTTTTCCTATCAGTTCTTGAAGAACTAGGGTTGTTCTCCATCAAAGAGGCAACCACAGTAGCAGTCAACAATACACACAACAACACGAGTACTTAATAGAAAGGAAAAATCTGAAACTGAAAAAATTATTAGATGGATGCAGCTGGTGATTGATAATTATATTGATGGCGTAAAAAGAAGCAAAGACAAAAGTTAAAATAATATGATTGGTTCATGTTGGAAAAAGTTTACGGATTTCAGAGGGTTGGGGGGGTTCCTCATATGTTTTACCATAGGAGGTTACGTGGACCTTCTTTCACCACTCAATTTTTCTCAACCAGCAAGAACAACAACCTTATGTAACTACTGTTTCAATTTAATCGCCATCTCTCCCACGTTGTAAATTTTTGTGGAAAATCTTTGCCTTTGGATACTATTGTTCCCAAAACTATTAATTCTTAAATCAAAAATTAAGAATGTATTTGTACCAAGTTTAGCTATAGAATTATCTATAGATATATAATAGATTGAAAAAAATGCAGAAACTTCAAGAGCACTACATCAAAAAGAGACTGTCCTATAGGGTTATTGCCTAGACAGAGAAAGGGTACGTTGGCCCCTTGAGCGACTCTGTGATTAGATGGGGTCATCTATTATCTTATCACTTTGGACTTTAGGGTCCATACAGGAAGATGATCAGACACATTTTCTTGCTTTCAAATCCTAACAGACATGGAACCTCACTGTTTCTACTTTAATTTCCTGCGTCAAAGGAAAGGGACAAGTCATAATTCTTTGTAAAATGTTATTTATATTTCTAAATTCTACTGTCAATGTTTGTTACATTATCTTTTTACTCCGTATATACTGATTTCTGAAAATTAAAATCCAGAATATGGAAAAGAGAATGCCATTTGTAAGATTAAGAATCTTATTGGAGAACTAGAACATGAAGGAGAAAGAAAAAATCATATGCAAAGGACGTACGGGCTGAGCTATATATATGAACCACAAGTGCAGTTTTTGTTTTTTTTTTTTAAAGAAGAAAAAAAGGAAAAGAAAAAAGAAAAAAAGAACTGTAGAATTGAAATGATTCTTTGAAGAGAGAGATCAGCAAGCTGCCTGTAAGCGGCAAGCCATGTGAATATTTGTGTGGTGTAAATGGGTATTTGATAAAAGAATGGGAAGACAAGGACTTATGATCTTTAAACAACGTAATATATATATTATGTGTTTCACTTTTCTAATACCATATTCCTATTGGATCACAATGCTTGCTTCAAAGTTCATTTTAAGCATTTCCTGTTACCTATGTTTTGCTTAAATTGAAAAAAGATCAATCATTTTCTCTAACTATATTCATGTCAGATTTAGAATTTAATTATTTCTCAAAAAAAAAAAAGGTTTATAATTTAATTTTAATTACCAACTAAAAAATCAAGAGTAAGATTGAACTCTCTCTCAATTAATTAATTAATGTGATTATGTCTAAGACTAGTGATACAAGTTTCCATTGGCATTTTATTATTTATGACTAGAATTATTATAATTATTCCCAACACAAACAAAGAAAACTTACTTTTTACAAAATCAACCTAAATGGTTGAGAAATTGTGTTGAAAAATGATGTTTGTTTGGTGTTCAGACTTCAGACGTTCCAACAGAGATTAATCATTAAATTAATTTGGTTAATTTGTAAAACAAGGAATATATTTATTTGAAAATTTAGTGATATTAATCATTACCTCAATCACCATCAATCATAACCTAGTGGTAAGTGAATATACGATTTGACAATAAATTCGAATTCAAATTTCCTCTCCAACTAAAAGAAAAAATGAAATTCGGCCCAATTTCTTTTGTTAACGAAAATTTATTCTCTTAATATATTCCCAATATTTTTTTTTTAAAAAAAAAGCGATATAGTATAGCCCTTTAGGAGTTAATACACTCTTGTTCATACCACAAAACAAATGGAGTCCGAATTGGATATTCTTAGTATTTCTTGTTTATTTTAATTTCAATTTTTTTTAAAAGCCTTTGAAAAATCTTTAGCTTTGAAATTCAAAAAGCAGGCTTTCCATAGCATTACAAGGCAAACCCAAGTACCCAATGGGCTTCATCTAAAGTTGGCCCACTTGATATAAGATAATAGATAGTCCAACAAGAAGAAAAGTCAAATATGACAACATAAAATTGACAACCATAACAATCCAATTCCAATTACATCACTTCAAATCTGGACCACATTTTCCACCATCATCTCTTACTGGTTTCATTGCATCTGTCCATTTTTTAAGAGCCACCTAATCCATAGATAGTGTTGATTGACTTTACCGTTTTTTTTTTTTCTCCTTTAAACGTAGATGATCAAGTTAATAATCACGTTTCACAGTTAATTGAAAATGGAGATCCATTGCACCTGAACTGTACAAAACAGACAGCTAAAACAGTACATACAGATCATGAACAGACCTTCACTCAAGTTGGGTGAATCCCATAAATGTTGGTATAAGGAAATAATTAATGTTAGGATATTTTTTTCCAGTGGAAATATGGATAGACGTCTGTATCAAGAAACTTAAAACCCTAAATAACATAAAAGAATAAAGCAATGAACAGTTAGAAAAAGATTGGATGATCCCACCTGCACCCTCAATCATCATTGATACAATTATCCCCTGTCCCCTGCTTCTTTCTTTGTTGATTCTTGTACCCTATAATTCAATACAACCAACAAACTAAACAACAAGATAAATAAAATTCGATACGGTCGCATCCAGATACTGTATTTTGCATCACAAAGCAAAAAATCAGTGTAGGAAGAAAAATTAGCTATCGCAACGAAAATGGTGACAGATCAAAAGAAGATAATGAAATAAAAAATGGGAAAATGGAAGGGGGACAAGAATAATGAAGACATAAAAACCATGTAGCCGCTATATATGTATATATATATATAGAATTTGTTCAACCACAAGATACATGAGAAATACTACATTAACTTATTTCTGTTGAAGCACAAGAAACACTAAGAAAACAGAATCTCTTTATGTTCAGCATTAGAGTGCAAGCATCTTGTGATAATATAGTATACTCCCGTAAGGAATAGCAAAAGTAATGCCAAAAATATCAGTTAAAGAAAAGGGGAAAGATAAACATTTTGTCTTGGGAGAAATCCACCATTAGGAGAGCCATATCAGCTTTCTAGATTTCTCAAAAAGAACTTTCTTTTTTTCCATCTCCGAGTGCTTTTACAATTTTCAAAATACCCAAAAATGTAACAATTTGATGTGTGTATGTATATCTGTGAAGGGAAGACATCTTTTTCACCTCAATGGATGCCTACCAATCTATTAATTCACTGTCACATGAATGTGACATAGAAGAGTACAAATAACGAGGCTTACGAAACAAACCTTTTAATTACAAGTAACCTGGTGCACTACAAAAGCCATAAGAGAAACTCATGTGAATTTAGGTTTAGGGGTAGGGGTGGGGGAGCCACTAGGGTGCACGGGACCAAGCTTTTGAATCCAATGAAGAAGACCTTTCTTGTGATCTTGGAAAGTTGGGTTTTGTACCAAATTTAGAGTCCCATCACGGGCAAGCGAAGACTCAAATTCCTCTAATACCTTCACGATTTGCCAAAATTCGGGCCTCTTCTCAGGTTGCAAGGACCAGCATTGCTCAATTAAGGCTCTCATGGCAGGAGGGCAGTCCCGTGGTACAACAGGTCTCAAATTCTGCAAAGAGATAACAGAACTGATTTAGAAAAACGGCAAAGAAATAGGAAATAAAACAAATCAAAAAGATATTGCTTTGCTAATTCCAGTCAAACCATTCCAATATTAACTCTGCCAATAGAAAAATTGAGATTTCCAGCATAATAAAAAGACCATTAAATCTTTCTTTGGAACCTTCACATAAGTAATCCTATAAAGAACAATATCTATAACTATAACAAGCAAGAAATAGACATTTCTTATCAAAGTAGATTTCACTAGATATACTTTATTCCAAAAGGAGTAGAAGCTACTTTGTCTTAATGAGGTATAATCACAGTATAATTGGTATTTATGCTATTTATAACAGTAAGTTTTTATATGTCCCTTCATCTCATCATCAGAAGTTTCCTCCCCAAATGCTATGGAATACAAATATCTTTAATGATGAATTTTCATGATAGCATTCCATCTAAAAGTATCTTACACCAAGAAAATTGGACCTCTAAAAGCTCCAGCATCGAGCCATTGGGAAAAAAATGTGAAAGGCAGCAAGATACGATATTTTGATCATTAAGTCCAATCTATAAGCTTATTGTTGGATAACAACTGACTGGGCATGATTAATATGTTGTGGGGATCCCAAACCCCCTACTCAAAGAGAATGGTAACAGCTTACATCTAAACCCACCCCGCCCTTTTTCTTTGGACACCAAACCACTGTATAGATGTGAGAGATAATAGGACGTAAGAAGAATTTAATGAAACGAGTGGAGAGTCAATTGCCCTTAAAACTTTGGCTGCGATTAAGCAAAACCCTAGAGTTATCAGCAAGCTCAAATTAACCAAACCTTCCATGCAATCTAGTTGGGGCCAGCTCATAGATTCTGCCTCCAGTTTATTGATTTTTGGATTGCATTCATAGAAGTTCTACTGCCTTAGCTACATATCGATTAGAAGACAGAGATACAAGATGGAATGAGATGGGCAAAATACAGTTACAACGGGGGAAAAGAATTTACCTTGTTTACTACGGCAAAAGCAGCTTGTATGGGATTCATATCTTCATAGGGAATTGTTCCTGCCACCATTTCCCATAAAATGAGCCCAAAACTATACACATCGACCCTTCTCCCATAGGATTTCTTTTTTATCATCTCAGGTGCCATCCATCTATAAGTTCCTGGGTCATCAGCTAATGCATCACAATATGCCTCCTCACAAGCTATACCAAAATCAGCAATCTTTAAATGAAACTCTTGATCAATGAGAACATTCTCAGGCTTAAGATCTCGATGAATGACACCTTGAGAATGTATATATTCCATTCCACGAGCAATGTCCAGAGCAATTGCAATAAGCTTCGGCAAGGGGAGCAACTTATGTTCAAGCTTGTGCAAGTATGCCCTCAAGGAACCTTCTGATAAATATTCTGTTATGACACAATAAACTGCTGGCTTTTTGCATGCTGCAACAAACTGCATTAGCAGATCAAAATGCCTATAAGCACTGATTCATGAAAAAGCCATAAACTTACTCCGCTAGTTTTTAACCATAGTTAAAAGTGCATGAATATTGTTTGCCAATCAGATAATCCATAATTTAAAAAAAAAAAAAAAAAATTCCAACACCAGCAAAAGGAAAGGGAAGTTGGAATGACCTCCCTGTTAAATTCCATAAACAGATAACAAATCGAACAACCAAGATAAAGAAAAGGAAATGAATTCAATTACCCTTATGACATTAGGATGGTGAAGGCGAGATAAAAGCGTGACTTCTCTGTCGTATTGATTCTTTAATCTAAGGGCTAAAGTTCCATTTTCATCATCATCGGGTGCTCTGATAATTTTAACTGCAACAGGCTCATCCTTGTATACACCATGGTAAAGCCTGCTATGTGCTCCATGAGCAAACCTGAGCCCCAAAAACAGCTGGGACATATCCACACTAAATTCATCAGCCGCTTCCACGGCATTAACTCTACCTCCAGCATGGTCAAAATACTTTGTCCAGGCAGAATCCTTCTTGCCCTTCGATTTTTCATGACCTTTCAAGTGCAAAAGAGGGCTTGAATTTGATGAAGTATTAGTCGACTTGGTTTCCGATGATTCCTTGTGGAAAAACTTTCCCATGATTCCCTTATCGTGATCTTTCCTGCGAGGATGTGGAGTTGAAAATCTCTTCCTATCAAACCTTGCTTCCTTAAAAGTATCAGAAAGGGTCGTTTCAGGCAAAGGAGATAAAGATCTCTGCTTGTTGGTGATTGGATTTCGCTGAATCTGAAAATCACTAGTAACTGATGATCTCTGAGTGGGAAAGGAAACGGATTTCTGATAAGGAGAGGACTTTCCAGGCCTTGATTTCAGCCCAGCATTTCTCTCAGACGGAATGGATAAAGGAAAAGACACCAATCTTGAAGAATCTAAACGATGACATACCGTATGTGAAAACTTTGTCCTCCTAATCCAAGAACTATCTTCTTCCATTTATTTTACCTTTTGGCTTCTTTATCCCAGTAATTCAAAACTTGAAACCCTAAAACAAATTGCTACACCCACAGATTTCCTCAACCAAACTTTACTGTCTTCTTCTTCAGCTGGATAAAAGAAGAAGGATTGAAATGCAGAAAGCAACTTGCAAAACTCAAGGAAGCAAATTTTCCATAAACCATTAACGATTGAGCTTTAAAAATTCAAATTTTTTGGGTCCATGAGAATCAACAAACCATTCAAACCCATGAAAGTAAATCAAGAAATACACCAGGACAGATTTTAATCCCTTTTCCATAATAACTAAAATCCCACCTAACCTATCATAATCCATCAACAAAAAAAAAAAAAAAAAAATAATCAACAAACCATGTTCAACCCATGAAAGCCTAAATCAAGAAATACACCAGGACAGATTTTAATCCCTTTTCCATAATAACTAAAATCCCACCTAAACCTTATCATAATCCATCAACAAAAAAAAAAAAAAAAAATTCTCTCGACACCAATCAAATCCATTGATCATTACCACCAAAACCCAACCTCTGGCCTCATGAACAGAATCCTTTTTTCTAGCTTCAAAGTCAAAAATAGCACCTTCCGTAGAAGAAGCCTGCAAATCCCACAATGGGCAACCCGCCAATGGCCACATAAAACCAAATATTGATTAAAAAAAATTATTTCCAAAAAAAAAAGTATCCTCAATTATTTAGGAAAACAAAGAAAACACCCATGATTACATTCCCGCATTAAACTCTGGAAAGAAACCAGATCATTATTGTCAAAACAATCATTCACACAAATAAAATCACCAAAAAAAAAAAAAAAAAAAAAAAATTCTCTCACACCATCAAATCCATTGATCATTACCACCAAACCCAACCTCTGGCCTCATGAACAGAACCTTTTTTCTAAGCTTCAAAGTCAAAATAGCACCTTCCGTAGAAGCCTGGCAAATCCCACAATGGGCACCCCCAATGGCCAATAAACAAATATGATTAAAAAAATTATTCCAAAAAAAAAGTATCCTCAATTATTTAGGAAAACAAAGAAACACCCATGATTACATCCCCATTAAACTCTGGAAAGAAAACCAATCATTATGTCAAAACAATCATTCACACAAATAAAATCACAAAAAATAAAAATGACCTCAATATATACAAACACTAACCTGGAATAAAGAATCGGTAGAAAGAAAGAAATAAATAAATAAATAATGGAGGTTAGTGCTTACCATTAGGAAGGCACATAGCTTTCAAACAGTAGTGACGTTATTCTCCTTTAAAAAAAAATCCTTCTTTTAAAGGGCTCTATACTTATTTGTTGCGTGCATGAGAGAGAGAAAAAGGAAGAAAGGATTTTTTCTTTTTTCTTTTTTTTTTTTTTTTCTTTTGTGGAGATAGAAAATTGCCGTAGATGGAATTTCGATATGCTAAATCAGAGAATATAAAAATACGTATCGTATACGGAGACACCGTAGATTCCCGTGGACCCGATATTTTTGGTGAAGACTGAAGGGAGGAGGTGGGGCCGAAGATTAGAGATTGTGTAAGTGGGTGGTGGTTGGGGGCCCACACATTAAAAGTCAATTAAAAGACGTTGTCTATTGTTTTTCTTTTTCTTCTTTGTGTGTGTTTTTATTTTAATATGTAGTTTTTCCGTTATTAATAATTTAATTTAAAAATAGGTAAGGAATCCAAGTGTCATAATCGGAGAGAATTATATTAGGCCGCTACAGTTAGATGGTACGGTTCGCACGGATTCGTTTTTATGCTGTTTGGTAAGTGGCGGGCGGAGACGCTTGTGGTGGTGGAGTGGAGGTGGTAGTGGAGGCGATGGTGGTGACTTTTGGAATCTTCTTTATTTGGTTGTGTGTGGTACGCCGCTACGTGTACGGTGGGATTTATAACTTTTAGTTGGATTTTCATCATTTTTGGAGTTGTGTCTTTTGGATTCTTTCAAATGGCATCTTAAATTCTTAATTCTTGAAGAGCTCATTTTCAATATTTGTCACTCGCTTATTTTTTTAGTTAAAAAACTCTTTTGTGACTAAATAATAAATATTCCAAATCTAAATTTTATTTATTATTATTGTTATTATTTTAATAATCTATCTACATCTATCTATAATCTAAAATATATAAGTGGAAATGGAGAGGTAAAATTCTTAAAAATAACCATATGATATTTATGAATTGATCAAATTATTTATAATGTAATTTAATTTGATTGGTTATATTTATTTTACTTTTAAATCTAAATTTTATTAGCTAAAAAATAAAATACAAAATTAGATTGCATATTAAGTATAATATTTATTACATCTCAAAAAAATAAATATAATATTTATTAAATATCTGGTAAGAATATAATATAAAAAAATGGAGTTGATTTATTATTAATGTTTAATTATATTATATATTTGAGAATTACTTTATTTTTGCATGATCTTTGAGAATTTATTTTCGAAACCACATTATTTCTCTCTCTTTTAAAATATGTTGATGGAGTGTTTCTTTTACAGTAAGCACCACCGATTTCTCTTCTAGGTATTGCACGCTGGAAATAATCATGTGTGTAACGTTTTGGGAGAAAATTGAGAAGTCAGAGTTTGGGTTTCAAGCAACAAAAATGGACTTGACAGATGAATTGGACATAAAAAAGCCCAAATAACCAAATTTTCAGGAGTTGAGTACTTTAGAGTTTAGAACGCATGGCCCATTTTGAAGTCTCCCAAGAAAACAACGAAATGGATAAAATTGTCTACGCAACTGCTTTTTAGATTTTCGTTTTTCTGTTTTCAAAATTCTGCTTTTGTTACAGTTGATAACACAATTTTTCTTTTCCATTTTATTCTTGAGTACTGTTGGCCTATAGAGAGGGGCAGAGGCAACCCTCTGTGTCAATTTTGATATTCAAATTCGAAACTTTAATTAAATGGCAAAGAATCCCGATTATTTTATCTCAATCATTGCTCGTGAAAGTTCTGTTTTTATTTTGTTTTATTGTTCTAACTTTTGAATGTCAATTTTCTTTATTTGCAAAATAAGTTTTTGGTCAATTTTTTCTTCAAAATTGCTAATGCTTTTTCATTGATTTAGCGGAAACTGTGGAAAAATCTACTGTTATTGTTATCTGGCTTTGGATTGACTAGAGTGCTGAGGCCAGTGTTTGCCTCTCTTTTGTGCAAGGGGCAAGCCGCTAGAGTTCAACTTATAAATATAATCCCACATCGAAAACAAGAGAAGAGTTAGATGTAGACAGCGTCAATAAAATGAAACTTGAAACACTGCACAATTCATACCTTTCTCGGCCTTTTGGCTAAGATCAAGTGTAGTATCTGTTCTTATCAGTTTGATATCTGATACGTGGGCCAATGGCCCACATGATATTAAATGAATTTTTCAGAGGGGAGGGCCCATAACGGTAGCTTGCTACTGGGTCTCTCATGCGTCGCCCAAGCGTTGCACTATAGCATGGGCCTGGCGCACCCTACCAATGTTAGTTCGATCTTTTCTTTCATCTTTCAATGAGCCATATTGCAAATGGTTTCTTTTACTAATTTTAATTGATAATTAATGAATTACATTTTTATTATTAATTACTTCAATTTATTCCCTGTTTTTATAATTTCAATATCCTATTAATTTTTCTTTCCTAATCTACCCTTAATGTTCTATTCATCATAATATAATTATCCATCTTCTATTTAATAGAGCCAATGGTGGGGTGGAGAAATAAAAAATATATATTTTTAAATTAATCAATTAATTTCATTTGATTGGAGGGCAAAATATACATTGTATAAACTAATTTTTGTAAAATTTAGATTAATTGCATTATTTAATTTATGTGGAAATTTATTTTGAAATGGACAGAGTAATTAATGAATTGCATTTATTACAAAGAAATTTGTTAATACTCAAATCTCCCTTGAAATATTATTCGTATTAGTTTGGACAAAAAGAAAATAGACGAGTAATGAAAATATGAACTCAATTTATTTTTTCTTTAATAAAAACCATCAGCCTGTTCCATATTTCTATTTTACAAAAAAAATATATATATACATGAGGATATATTAATAAAGAAAGCTAAACAAAATTTTAAGCCTCAAGTCTAATTTCTACACTTTACTTAGGTTTAATCATATAACAATTATATATTTTATATTAATTAGGAAAATTGTAGAAACAATGTACAGTGTTTTTTTATATTAATGTGAATTTATTTATAAATATATTTGTATAACTCACTCGACGCCAATCTAATTAACCCAACTCCAATTATTTATAAATTAAAATATTTTTATTTTAGTATTATGGAGAATATTCCAACCTCCATCAATTGTTAGGTTAAAGAAATATAAATGGCATATAATTTAGTTAGGTTGTATAAGATAAATATCATGAAAAAATAATACTCAGTGGAGCAAATATCGAAGTGCAAAAAAAATCTCATAATTACTCAACAGACTAAAAATGCAGTGTGGAAAAGAAGAATGATCACACCTTTCAATTGTCACGTGATCGATTTTTGTCAAATTGTGCCAATATTACTCAATCCCCAAGTTTACATACATAATATATTTCCTCACACTATTAAACATCACAACTTGAAAACAAAAAAGAACAAAATTTTGATTTCGCCGAATCACACAACCTCAACTGCTGTATAATGCATATTGGGCAGCATCTCTAGCAAATCCACAGTTAGCATAGAAGCCTTTGGCTTTGGAACCCTGCCGGAATATCCCATTGAGATGGCCGGCATAGATGTTCTCCTTTCACAACTACTTAACCACTTTGCCTGCATGTATCTTTGTTTTCTCCATGGCCCTAAGTGCATTTTCTTTTCTTTCATGCATTTCTTAGCAGCCAAACATATTATCTTAATTACATTGTTTAATCTTTCAACTTTTCCGACGAATACCTCCGGTAACCGCCGGACTAGTTTATTGTATTCTTCGCTTGCTTTTGCCATCTCGAACTCAGCCCGAAAATTCAATTCAATTATCACCCTTACTTCTCCCTTTTTAGAACTCGAATTGTCTATTACATCTAAAAACGTATGTTCTCCTGCACATTATATGTAGAAGATAATCTTGTTAATTTCAAGAACTAATATTTTTAAAAAAAAAAAAAAAAATTTAGATTTAAAGATGGTGATTTCAAATTTGTTCTTTACCTGATGGAATATCTGGAGAGCTTCTCCACTTAGACTTGCAAATAGCACTATTGTAACCCGCATTTCGGAGGCGGCTGGAGACCTCCGACATCAAACAATTCCGGCAACCGCCTGCCATTGGTCTACCACAACCACAGATTGTTCCTGCCATTTGAATTTCTTTTATTGCTTCTTTGGTGATATTTCTAATACCTGATTCCAAGGAGCTAGTTCTACATAAGGTAGCCTGTTCGCATAGGAACAAAAATAAATCAATACTTTCCTGCATTAACAATTTAACAGACAACTAAACATGTAAAGATAGATTTAAAAAATTAATTACTTGTAAGAGCTGATGTTGATTTTCCCAAAAGTTCTTGTCTTCTCCAACATTCCCGTTCTCTCTTTCTTCATCTTCTTCGTCTACTTCC
This sequence comes from Jatropha curcas, assembly GCF_014843425.1. Next base: position 302,679 of record NW_023590807.1, read on the forward strand.
TCAATTTCGCGGCAATCCTGATCACTGCCAGGACTTGACTGGAATGATTCTTCACTTTCTTCAAGAAACCCAAAAACCATATCGGAGAAACTCGACGGAGCTTGATCGTGAAAATCAAGTTCACGACCATTGCCTAGAAAATTCGGTTGATGAATCGAAACTCTAAATCTTGCAGTTGGCATTGTTTTACTCTAATTGTTTATTCAGTTTCTATCGATCAAAACCGAAAAAGTAGTAATGAACACAGATCAGGGACAGCTCGTTTATATACGTAGATTTGGACTAAGTGCGACCCAAAACCATACAGTGGACCATCGAACCGCCGCGCGCATGTGGGTTCCTTCTCTTGCTTACATGGCTTTTTTTAATTGCGCCAAGTAAATCGTACAGCAGGGATCCACGTCAGTTTGGTTCAATAATTTTGATCTAGAGACCAATATGGATATGCTCGAATATTCATATACATATATATTTTTTTTCCTTCTCCATGTGTTTGCGTAATTTATTTTATATAGAAACTAAATTAAAAAATTTTGTAAAATAAAAACAAATTGTGAAAGTGACGTTTTATCCTAATCTTATGACTCAGGTAGGGCCATGGCCTTGTAGCGATGTGATTGAGTGTAAATCTGGATGCCACGTGGTGTCACTAAAGTCGTCGATGAGAAGGTTTATCCGGAAATGTGGGGTCTACTTGCCTGCCACCTAACACAAATCATCTCTTGTAATCATATGCTATGTGCATTGTCAGATTTTTGGTTTATTTATCGCCAAAAGAATATTAAAAAAAGCATGTTGGGAAAACGCGGCGTCTTGCCACTGGTTTTGCTTATTATCCCGTAGAAGACAAGATTCCCTTGGTGAATTTTCTGGATCTTATATTAGAGACAAGACTGAGGGTATTTTGGTCATTCCAAAAAGGCAATAATTTTGTGCCCTAGTCACTTTGAGGATTGGATAGTAAAATAATTGAGCAATTTTTTGACCATGAGACTAATGCTATGTTCGGGAAGGGATAGAGGAAAATAAGAGAAGAGCGTTACTGTTATTTTTTTGGACGATCTCTTCAAATCGGAGAAAATATTACTATTTACGAAAGTTACGAAAATAACCTACATTACCCATAAAAATTTATAATAATGCCTAATCCATACATATATAATAAATAAAAATATAAATTTCCAATAATATCATTTTTTTTTCCCTCTTCTATTAGGGCCTTTCAAATAAAGCAAATTGATTTTATTTTCTTTCTTCTCTTTAAATTGGTAACTCAATAACCATTAGAACTGACATAATTTCTAATACCATTTGGATCAGATACGTTAAGGGTATTTTTGTATTTTTGATTATAAGGTTGCTTATGTATATTTTTCACCCACTTTCACTTCTGCCCATTTTCCATCCTCCCAAACATACCCTTAAAAGACCACATAAAAATATTTTGAGCTTTTTTTTTTTTTTTTTTCGTATTTTGTATTTTTGATTATTTAAGCGTTGCTTATGTATATTTTTCCACCCACTTTTCACTTCTGCCCATATTTTCCCATTCCTCCAAAACATACCCTTAAAAGACCCACATAAAAATATTTTGAGCCTTTTTTTTTTTTTTTTTTGAATTAATAAATATTTGAGTCTTTCAAAGGGCATTAATTGTGGTTTTTTTAAACTTTTTTTTTTTTTTTTTTGAATTATAAAATATTTTGAGTTTAAATGCATTAATTGTTGGTTTTTTTAAACTCTATTTTGTACAAATTATCACATATGGTCGTATACTCTAGGAGTTTCTAGAGATGATTTTTTTAGGTAAGTCTTCAGGATTAAAAAACTCAAAATAATAAGAATAATTATAATTTTTTGTCCATATTAATTTAACAATATAGCTCACTGTTATAATCTTATCATGTAGCTTAAAATAATTGAAAAATCCTACACTAAATAATAATAATATAAAGATTAAAGTGCATGGTCCAAATTAATTAACATAAAAGAACATTATAATATATAATGCCACGACAATGGAATTGATGCCATCAGTATATTATATCGCAAAGTGGTGCTTTTGATGCTTTCACCATACTTTCTGTCTTTGCCAATTAATTTAATTATTATCGTCGTTCTTATCACCCAAAAAATCTTTCATTATATCCCCTAACCTCATCTAATTTTTTCATCTTACAATGATATAATTAATTTAAAATCAAGATTAGCTAAGGACTTGTTTTGTCTCAAGTAACATGTTCAAGACAACAACTTGATCTTCATCCGTAAAATATTAATCTGTAACGTAATTCGAACCGGTCATGAGGATGCAATTGATTCCTTTTTCTAAGAAAAGAAGGATATAATTCCGTTGCACGAAGCAATGTTTTAATTACTTCCTTTATTCGTAACTATAAATTGTTTTAAAGTAGTTATTTTAAGAATATCAAAGAGTAATTAGTAATGTATTTTTAATTCTACCATTATTTGTATTAAATGCAATAATTATTTCTATAATTTTTAAAAATATATAATTTAATTTAATGAACATTTTATTATAATTTAACAGAATTAATTATGTGTTTAATCACTACGAAACAATCTTAAACGATTTATATTTGTGAATATAAAAGCAAATTAAATTAATAAAATAAAAAATAACCGTTTGTTTTGAAAGGAGAGGAAGGAAAATAATAGAGAAAATGCCGAGTAATTGCAAATTTTCTTTCCATAGCTATTTTCTATCATTTTTATTTATTTGGAAAGACAAAAATTTTAGAGGAAAGAAAATATCATTTCACTCAAATGCTCTAGTATTAAGACAAAAAAAAAATAAATTTATTAACTAATTTAACATATTTAGATAATTTAATAAAAATAGAAAAAATTAAAAACATATATAAATAATTCATTAATTTCTTTCTCTTTTTTAAATTAAAAAAAAAACAATTTCCTTACATATTTTCTATGTAGTTATTTTTCTTCCTTAAAAACAATTCCCATCCAAGGATTAATTATAATTAAGTTGCCATCTCGTGGAGTGCACTGTTGGCATCAAGAAGCCAATAGAGAAGATAAGATTGAATGTCGTGTCGATCAGAAAATGTTGCCATTAAGAAAAAACAAAAGTTGAAAGTCGTATATTTCATGATCTTGTGGTGTATGAGAATTGAGAAGGCAGAAGAAGTTAATTAATTGGATAAATGAGCAGCTGGATTTCGACCCAATCTTAGGTTCTGCTTATCTTTGTGCACGTGCCTTGTCTGTAATGTAAATCTTACATACGTAACGCAAGTCCAATGTACATGATATATGAAGCAAATAACTCAAGAACAGAAAATTGAAATCCATAAACTTTTTTTTAACAACTATTTATTTTTTTATATAGTTTCTAGAGTTATCATAAAGGTTTATTTAATTTAGTTATTCGTTAAAAGATGCAGAATTCGTTCTTACTTGTATTTTTTTATTATTTATTTTGAAATATAAAAAGAAAAAGAAGAACGGTGCATTATTTGACGTATGAATGGTACTGATGTCAGTTGATTATTTACGGTGCCAGGTGCCAACTAAGTAGTAGCCCCCTCTCCTCTCTCAGTCTCTCTCATTCATGTGGAACAAGAAGACGAAGGTGGAATATTCGGGACTGATGGTCCATGTTCTGTTTTGTATCCTTCCTTCTTGGGCGTCGGAAGCTACAACTCATCCCAAAAAAAAAAAAAAAAAAAATGTCCATGTTCTGTTTTGTATCCTTCCTGTCTTGGGCGTTCGGGAAGCTACAACTCATGCCCAAAAAAAAAAAAAAAAAAAAAGCAAAAAATGGCCAAAAAAATCATCAAAATCAAATGAGTTTCAATTGGGTCCGCAACTTTTTAGTTTTGGGCTCAATTAAAAAAAAAAAAAAAAAAAAGCAAAATGGCCCAAAATCATCAAATCGAGTTTCAATTGGGCCGCACTTTTAGTTTTGGGCTCAATTGGTCTTGGACAAAAAAACAAAACTAGAAAACTAAAATTACAGCCACGAACTTCAAATCTTCAGTCTGACACACTCCGTTCGTATAATAATAACTAACTAACTAACTACCAACAGTGAAATGTAACTGATCTACTGAGCACTAGTTGTAGAACAGGACAAAGCCAAAATGATTTTTATGTCATGATCATTTTGATGGAAAGTTTACAGACAAAAATTAGCTGTTCTCATAAAGTAATTGAATTGTATCAGCATCTAAAATTCATCCTTCATATATCACAATGTGGTATGTTACGCACATAGCTAGTATACAAACAAACCATAAGCTTTTCCTTTTCCAAAAAAAAAAAAATCTTGTCCACTATACATCATCCAACAAAACAAATATGAATCACCCATGTATGAGAAAAGAAAAAAATAAGAAGTTGCAGTCCATGGTTAACATCAAAAGCTACATCGCCATCCTTTATCTGAATTTATGTGCTCTTTGATCTCATTTGTCCCAACATCTGCATCTTCATCCTCGGTATTGTTTCACTCCAAACATCTGCTAAAACCAGTGCATCAAAGTTGGGATAAAACCGAGAACATGATACAACTCATTACTAAGTGATGTAGAAAAAGTTGCAGATATATCACCTACCCTCCACTATGCTATTGGTCCAAGAGAGAGACATGGATGAAGACCCAGATTGCTTAATTTCATCAAATGTAGGGTGTGATGAAAAGCCCAATTTTTGAGAGTAATTTGACCACAAATCCTTAGACTTCATACGTTCTAGCAAATATGCGTCCATGTCCTCACTTTCAGCCTCGTTAGACTCATTTTTCCCTTCCAAAATCTTCACTACTTGCCTCATTGTTGGTCTAGCGCTCGCATCAGGATATGTGCACAACAAGCCTAAATGAAGTACTCTCTCCATTTCTTCCTCGTCGCACTCTCCTCTCGCCTTTAGTCTTGGATCTAAAACACTGAGTAATTGCTCTTGCATCATTGATTGCCATACCAATTCTACTAATGGAGGTTTTCCTTCCTCTATAGGCCTCCTCCCACACATGACTTCTAAAATCAAGACTCCAAAACCGAACACATCAGTTTGTGCTGATGCTCTACCACTGCGAACCACTTCAGGAGCTAAATACCCCACCGTTCCAACAACCCTTGTGGTGCTAGCCACTTGACCATGGTTATGCATCCTGGCTAACCCAAAATCACCTAACCTTCCATTCATCTCCTTGTCAAGTAACACATTGCTAGCCTTAATGTCTCTATGTAGGACTTTAACCTCCCATCCTTCATGCAAATACAATACTCCTGAAGCAACGTCTTTCAAAATTCTAATTCTTTCTTCACAACTTAACATTTTAGTCTCATCACAATCAAATATCCTCTTATCTAAACTTCCATTTTCCATATAATCATATACTAACATGAAGCTTCCTTTTTCTCTTTTGCACCAACCTCTCAATCCAACCAAGTTCCTATGCTTCAGTCTTCCAATACTAGAAATTTCAGCCAAAAATTCTCTCATCCCATCATTTCCATGTGAAATTCGCTTCACTGCCACCTCAGCACCTCCTGTTAATACACCCTTAAAGACTTTGCCATTTCCTCCAATTCCAATAACATTTTCTTCACTAAATCCATTAGTTGCTGCCTCAATTTCCTGATATGTAATTCTATGTGGCCAATATTCCAACTCCCACTCCTCCATGTCTGCTCTCGCCCTTGCCTTTCTTCGTTGCCTCCTAATAAATAACAAAGTAATCAAGGCAATGGACACAATAACAACAAAACCTCCAGCTGTGGCCCCTGCAATGAACCCTTTTGACCTGAAAAATGAACCCTTTGGAAGAACAAAAGATGGCAACCCAACTGTGATTAACCTTTCACTTAATGAAAAATTTGAATTACTAAAGCTCCAAGCCAAAATCTTGTGACTCTGAACAAGTCTTCCAGTGGAAGCTGTAAACCCAATATACATCTCTTCCTCAAAAACTTCAGAAAGATCAAGAGAAGCATTTAACAAAGGCTTTTTAGGCCTTTTAGTGCCTAAAGGAGCCATCGTAACATTAATCAAAGAATCTGCATAATCAATCCAAACTTGGTAATTTTTACCATTATTTAGCTTCAATTTCTTGAATGACTTGCTATCGTTGCCGCCGCCGCTGCTGCTAATTTCATCGTCAGGCCAATACCCTGCATCTTCTGCAAATTTTGATGTAAGGGAATTTACATCTATACCCACATGGTTATCGTTTATATCATTGAATTCTTGATTAGAAAATACATCGAACTCGATCCCCAATACATGGTTGCTAGATTGCCCATCATTTGTTCGATTAAAAAGCCCTAAATTTTGTGATGCTGTTGTACCATCTATGCCTGTACGTGGGACAAAAATGAAAACCAGACCATGTCCTGGAAGGATATTCTCGTAAGGAGCCATAGCAAAAATAAAAGAAGTTGAAAATGGGTATACATGAGAAGAATTGGGAGCTTTTGTGGGTACTTTTGATGGGTATAAAGCACGACCAATTGCGAAAGTTGTGCTGTTAGTAAGAGAAAGAATACGAGATTCAATGGCGGCATTGCCGTAAAGAAGCAAACTTGAGGAATTGAAGCCATTGAAGACAAAATCAATAGCTGATACAGATTGACAGTATAGGATCAAAGAAAGCAAAATCAACAAAAAAGGAGGCTTTTGGTGCTTCTTCATTGCTAGCAGCAAAGTAAAAGCAGAAACAAAAGCAGCCTCTGTTTCTTAGGTAGATAGATATGGTTTGAATGGAAGGAAGAGGGACAAAGTAAAGAAGTTTGTAGAGAAAGATCAAGTTAGCTGACACATTTACAGCATGTCAGCAACTTTTTTGAATTTTCATGGTCAAACATTTGCAATCTTTAGAAACGGATTTGAATTTGGACATTGGTTTCGTCTCAATATTACAAAGATGAAAGATGTACGGTGGGATACTTGTATTTGTACGGAGTATAGATTAATCCAAATATAATTCTTTTATGTGCATGTTTTTATTTCCTTCGTTTCAGATAAATTTTGGATTAAGCACAAAGATTTTTGGATCTCTTCAGCAAAAGGAAGTACTAATTTCTTCTCTCTACATTGGTTATTATTATTATTATTATTATTTCTCTCTCAATACAAACATGTACTATCTTATATTAGTTTATTGGGATATAATGGTGACGCCCATGCAACTTGCAAGGACAGATTGATAAGTTTGTGCAAAAGAAAACCCGACAAGGGAGTAGTTGATCGAGTTTCAATGAAGGTTCGAGCTTACATGGCGTTCGTCCGACATGAAAATATCTAAAATCTAAAGCAAGATGAGAAAAGGTCAATGGAAACGACAAGAAGAAAGGAACAGTTGGTTTGACACCATTCCTTTGCGCAAAAGTAAACGGCCGGCTAAATATTTCTTTTGCCTTCTGTACAGTGTACATTACGGACATTTGCATTCACTGGATTTCACAATCACGGTGTGGGGATTTGTTCACTGTGATTCTGAAAAAGTTTTTAATTTGAGCACCAATACAAAAACTTCAATCCTAATTAAGACATTATTAAATGTAAGATTAACAATTCTTAATACATACTTATTTTCATGATTAATTAATTAATTATTTTATTGTCTGTATTAGATCTATTATGTGTGCTTTAAGAAAAACTAGAACCCAGATTAATTAGTGATGGTATCATAAAACCAATAATGCTGTTCGTTGGTGCTAAATTTTCATTTCTCATTACAAGTTGTTAGAATTATAATTGTTACTTTTCTTTCTCTGTTAATTGAAGTGCTCATAACCTAATAATAGTAGGCAGGGAAGCACCAAATGATGATTAATACCTATAGAAAAAATGAAAATTCATATCCCAGACTTTCGCTTTTCATCTTTTTAAAAATAATAAAAAAAAATTATTTATGAGAAGTTGAAATGGAATGAAAACATCCTAGTTGACTAGTGTGACAGCGATCTATTTATTTACTTTTTTTATAAATACCAAAAATTAAAAATTTTAAATTTAAGCTTTTTTTTTTATTTTCAATTATCATCGGCTTAACTAATTTGAATTTGCGCTGTACAAGCTCACAAAGATAGTAAATTACTTCTTCCGGAGTATTTAAAAGAAAAAGTTTAAACTGAAGACTTTTAATTAAGTGGAAAGGTAAATTTGAGTTATTTAATAATTACGGTGAGAGTTTTCATTTATACAGTGAAAAATAAATAAATTTATAAAATTATCCTGAAAATAAATTCATACCTATTAAATAAAATAATTAACCTCAGCAGGTCAGTTATCAATCTGACCACTAGCAAACTGGCTATGACAGTGATCTGATTTTGTTCATAGAGATGAAATCTGCTTGAATTGATGGAAAATTGTGGTTCGAGACGTTTGACTAAGCAAAATTTCAATCCATATATTATTGAGTTCAACTTTAAACTTTTCAGCAATCATACGATATAATATACATTGAATTTAAGTTCTCAAGATCCTAAATTAAAAAATATATATATATATTTCATAAGGGATTAATATTTTATATCTTCTGTTATAATACGAGTTATGTTAGTTTTATTATTGAAAATAATTTAATCAAATTCTTTTCGTTTATAATTATTTATTATGCTTGAAATTTTGATATCATTAATTGATCTATACCTTTTCTTAAAAAAATATCTATATGAGACCATATTCAGGCTGCTAATAGCAAATGTTAGAAAAAAAAAAAAAAAGTTGCAAATGAGTGTCATTAGTCTTTTCTAATGATGATATAATGTGGAAAGTTAGAAATATACGAAAGGCAGCCGCCTGTCTTGTCTCTTTGATTATGCCCTAGTACACTTTCTTCTTTTTTTTTTTATTTTATTTTATTTTTTTTTAATAAATAAATAAGTAAACAAAGAGTTTCACACGCAATTCTTAAAAACCATACAATTTTGATTTGAAATGATATAACAAAAAACTAATTAATCATACAATTAAATTCAAATGAAATCGATAAGTATAGGAAACTTCCTAAATTGGTCAAAATGAAAGAATTTTCAATTTTTTCGTCAGCTTTTGTAGATTTCTGTCTTCTTCTATTCACAGTCAGATGGGGAAATGTCAACCTTTTTACTGTTTTGCCTCATTTTTAATTCACCAATTTGTCAATAACTGACAACTCTCTTTAATATTAATTCCTGCCATAATACATAAATTAAATAAGCAAAATTCAAACAAAGTTTCCTGCGTTCACACGAAATAATAAAAATATAGAACTAAATAGCTATAAACTTTCAAACAAGACATTCACAACAAGTTGTGTTAGGTAGAATTAATGTGTTTGATTGTGTAACACTTTTATAAGAAAAGGAAAAAAAAAAATGATTCTTGAATAAAATAAACGAACAAAAGCACATCACAGAATATTTGTTTCTCTGTCTATTCATAATTATTAGCTTCTCACAGAAAAGCTGAAATCGAATATGATTAGTATAATACGTACTTTCATGATCAAAATCAAATCTTTTTCGTAACCCTATAAACCTTAATGCATTGAGCATTAGACTGCCAACCAAAGATGAAAGTTACTGATTCTGGCTGACAAATCCAAAGTAAACCATCCACAAGAGCTTCAAAACATTCTCTCTGCTGAACTTTAGAATGAACTTTTAGCTTCAAGTGCTTCACGTTTGGTAAAGCAGGAATAGATTTACCTTCCAAATCTCCTTTAAAGAATACAATCTGCAAACAAATGGTAATAAAAGTTATTTGAAAAGATATCAGTTGACTGCATAAGGAAATGACTTGTCTGGCTTCTTTTAAACATATAGCGTTCCAGTAGCAAAATGCAAGGTGATAACTTTGGCTTGTCTGACTTAATTTTCTGGGTAAAATCGCAATTATTCACCTTAACCTATTTCAATTTCTTTAACTCATCAGTAAGTTGAAGACTTTCTATCTTATAACAATATGATAATGCAAGATCCTCAAGCAAGGGGGCAGACAACCTCGACGTTCTGAATAATCTGCGGGTGAACAAAAACATAACTCAAACACAGCACTCGTAAAGATTGGAACCTTGGATTGTCAATTAAAAGGGGCAGATTTAGATTGCAACTCCTCCACATTGCAGTCAATTACTCGTTGTATCAAATGATCAACAGGAGTACCAGCTTGAAATCTTTGAATGAAACCAAAATTATCACTGGCAATAGATCATCTGAACCTCTGCATGCATAGCTTGTGCTTACGTGTTCTTGCTAAAGAATCATTTACAAATTTCATAAATTTTATGCCCTTGTCTTTAATGTCCTCGTCGTCACTACTTGTATCCTCCGATGTAGGATTAATTTCGAACAAGGAGACAGAATAATCTGATATCGGAAATGAATCCATTACAGTTAATTGCCAGGTCTTGATTTTCTGTAACTTATTAATTAAATATTTTATTTCACGTAAACGCGTTTTTGATTTTCTGTTCTTTACATGTTTTCTGCCTTCGCTTTGCCCTCCTGCCCATTGATGAGCCCAATTTGGAAAGACCATTTCCTATGGGCCTGAGAGTTCTTTGTGTCTCTCCTCGCTAATCAAGCAAAAGTTCAGAATATATGAGTACTCTCAAACAAAGGATACAATGGTAAATTGAACAAGTTTTTTTGCATGAAGATAATCAATTAATTAATTGAAAAAATAATTTTAAAATTTAAATAGAGTGAGATGGCAAGTTAACCTCATAGCTCTTGCATCAAATCTATCATAATTTCGCAATGTGACTTGAAAATGTTAATGATTTTGAAGTCTGGCAGGAGACAATAATTAATTAATTAAATTTGAAATTTGTGTTTGAGAACATATAGACAAATTAGAAATTTTCAAATTGATGGAAGTCTTTGATTTTTTAATTTATTAAAGAGTTTATCAAGCCAAAATAATTTGGCCATGTATAAAAAAAAAAAAATTTCCTTTTAAATTAACAAAATTAGTAAAAATTTTTATAGTCGAAAAATTTTCAACCAAATATACATTCTTATAAATAGAATGCAATATAAATAAATAAATAAATAAAGGGAAAAACTTATAATTCACATGCTGGCAAAAAAACAAAATGATGGAAAAATTGATAATTCCAAAGACAACAACAGAAAGATAGGTCCTTATGAACTGGTGGTGGATCCATTATGCGGTAGCTAGGCGTGCATTATCCACCTCGAAATTAATTGCCCAATTATTTTACGATGTGTTATCCAATGATTAATCACAATTTTTGTTTCACAAAATAATTTTAGAAAAATAGAAATAAATGAATAATTGGCTAATTCTTAAGTTGTTTTTGATGTTTAATTAAATTATTCCACTAACAAGATCATCCCCAGGTACATGTTTGTTTTTCAGGGGAACGTTTAAAACTTTAAATATATAAAATAATTTTTTTTGAAATTATTTCAAAAAACTTTAAATAAATTTTATAATTATATTTAACAATATATTAAATACGTTTCTGATTTCTTATATTATAATTATAATTATTATTTTAACATTTAATCTATTTATATGTAAATAAATAAAACATTCAATTAACCGATTCTAATTAATTTAGAATTAAAAAATTTGCTAATTGTATATTTATTTCAAAAAAGCTGATTATGAAATTAATTATTAGTCGCTTTTTTATCTACACAAGAGATAAAATTAACTGTTTGAAGTTATCAAATTTTACAATTTAATGATAGGGTAAAAAAAATTAGAGAACTTATTTAGAAGAATAAAACTCATATATGTGTGTGTAGGCGCAAGTGCAAAGTGTATAGAAGTATATATAAATTCACAAGATAAAATATAATTTTATTAATAAGTTAGGCTAAATTTTTATTAATTCGATATAAATTATTGAAATAAATATTTAAAATTAGTAATGTAGTATAATTTCTTCGAAATGATATCTGTATATAATATATTATTTTATTTTGGAAAGAATTGTATGAGTACACTATTACCTATCTGAGCCTAACACATGACCGTCCGATTACATGTAACATAATGCAGATTCACGCACATGGCATGGATTAGCCTATCAAAACACTTCCCTGTTTAATTTAATTTCCTTGACGTTTTTGTTTAAAAAATTTTGTAAAAATATTACGTTCAATTTATTATTATTATTTTTTTTTTTGCAAATGCCCTAAAAAGAAATTTACAGAAACCAGATTTGATAGAATAGAAAGAAAACCTCGATTTCACCAACCAACCATTTGATTTATTTTTTCTCAAAACCCTATCCGCCAATCACAAACCCTAGATTTATACTTCTCAATATTCAATATTAATAATAAGAATCCTCCGTTTTAGTATATTTTTAAACTCAAATTTGACTTCGATCTGTGAATTTGTAGATAGATTCAATATTTTTTATTGCCCACTTCTGTTTTTGGAATGGTCGAGTGCAATTTGGTTGTATAGAGCCTTTGATTTCAGTGAAAACTAAAGGTGCCCCACTAGTTTGAGGGGCCAATTTCGTTAACTGGGTCTGAACTGTTTCGCTCTCTTACCATTGTTGTTTTGTGATTTTAGGCTCCCATTATTGTTTTGGTGATTTTAGACTACTTTATCTCATAGCTGCCAATTTGGCGACTGGTTCTTGATTATTTTTTCTTTTTTAATCCATTCGTTTTTGGTGGATTTATAATATTATTGAGAATAGTAATATCGAAGAAGTAGTGTATTTTTTTTTTCTTTTCTTTTTTTCGGTTTGAGAAGGAAATGAGATGAGAGGGGTATTGTGTACTTTGAGGTTTAAGGAGAGACGATGACTGGAGGGTCACTGGGGTCTTTGGGGATTCGTTCTGGCAGTTATGGATCATTGGAGAAGCATTTTCAACAACATCAACAGAACGGTGGCGGTGCTCACTTGCCGGGTCAAATGATAGGCCGCAATAAACCTGCCAAGATGTTCAAGGAAAAGGAGAGACTCTTTCATTGGATCTGCAAGTTCGCTGGCCGCAAAAAGGTTGGAATGCTGTTTCTCTGTATCATCTCCGCTGCCGTTTTCATCTGGGTTTTGTATGTAGGAAAAGGTCTGCTAATCCTTCCATCTCCTTATGTTTTTTTATTAGTATTTTTTTTTCCTGTAATTGTTAAATCGTAACTTATGGAATTATAATGATTATGGCCCTTTCTGGGCTTTGAAGGACATGCTCAAATTCGTTACTGTTAATTCAATTTTTTCATTTTTTTTTTTTTTTGTATAGCCGCGCCTATATTGCTTGTGATATAGTTCTTGCAGCTTGAGTTGGCTGTTTGAATTGCGAAGTGCGTGCTCAGGGTTGCACTTCAGCGTTGTGCTGTTGCTCATAAAGGGGATAATAGCATTTGAACTAATTTGATAATTTTGATATGTACAAATACAGCTTTTTATATTAAAATTTTGATTTATATTCACCTGTTTTAGTCACCTTTGGATACCATTTCTCCTAATGCACCTTCCCATGAGGTGGTCTGAGTTGTAATTCGTTTGCTGATTCACCAATGAGAAGAGAATTGACACATTTTGAAATATTGTTGTTTGTTTACAGGTGAAGATTCACAAGAAGGTGATCATGTCCCTAGCATTAGTATTAGGATTAATAGCACTCTGAACAATAGCAGTCTAAATAATGAGACTGATAAAATTGAGGAGTTAGCTTTGCCTCCTCCTCCTCCTCCTCCTCCTCCCCCATCTCCTTTAACAACACCACCTCCTCCTTCTCAATATTTTCTGGGCTACACCCTTCCTCCAGGGCATCCATGTAATAGCTTCACTTTACCTCCTCCACCAGCTGATAAAAAAAGAACTGGGCCAAGGCGTAAGTTCTCCCCCACCCTCCTCGTGTTTTTTCTACTTTTTGTTTCTTCTCTCTTTCCGTTTTGGGTTTAATTAATAGTTTTGCTGGAAATTGCTCCAGTTGTAATATTAATCTATAGATGCTTCAAGATAGTAAGAGGTATTGAGTTTGTACATAGTAAACAAATAACATGATACGATTGATTTTGCTGAGATCCCTCTGTAATTTACAATTTCAGCATGTCCCGTGTGTTACCTTCCTGTCGAAGAAGCGATTGCTTTGACACCAAAGTTACCTTCATTTTCTCCAGTGGTTAAGAATTTGACATATATCTATGAGGATCCACTAAGTAGAGATGCAGAATTTGGAGGCTCTGACTTTGGTGGGTATCCTACTCTACACCAGAGAAGTGATTATTTTGAGATTAGAGAGTCAATGAGCGTGCATTGTGGGTATGTTCTCTTTCTGTCTTTGTTGATCTTATTGTACATTTTATAAGTACTGCAGATTATGTTCTTCCGAATTTTGCAAATCTACATTATATATTCTATTGGTTGTTGCCTCTTATATATTCATCGTGTATTTCTTTTATTGTTGCATTTGTGCATTAATCAGATTTGTCAGAGGAAAAAAACCTGGCCAAAATACAGGATTTGACATGGATGAAACTGACCTGGCTGCTATGGAGCAGTGCAATGGAGTGGTCGTTGCTTCAGCAATATTTGGTATTTCAATTGTTCATTTGGTATTTCATAGTAGAATTTCAATTGTTCATTTCTCAGCCTGAGCTGGCTGGTAGCTTATTGACTAATCTTATTCGTTTCCAGGAGCCTTTGATGAAATCCAACAGCCAAGTAATATTAGTGAATACTCCAGGAAAAATGTGTGCTTCTTCATGTTTGTGGATGAAGAAACAGAAGCATATTTGAAGAAGAAAAGTGGTCTAGACAGCAACCGGAAAATTGGAATATGGAGAATTGTTGTTGTTCATAATCTTCCTTACTCTGATGGAAGACGCAATGGGAAGGTAAATGCTCAAGTTTTGTTTGCATTTTTTTTTTTTAAACTTCAGATCAGATTTTATTTTATTGTTTCTCTATTTGTTCAAAATATGATAAAAGTGAAATGTGAGAATTCATTTCCTCGGCCAATGCTTTATGACATGAATGGATGGGACGATTCATATGGTTTATTGTCCTTGATTTGTGCTTTTATATGTGTCCATGTAGCAACCTCTAGGAACATTTTAAGATAATGTTTGAAAGCATATGGTATTTAGTTTCTTTTGTTAACTGATTTCATATGAGCCCTGGAATTGCTTTACATTTAATACAAGGAGGATTAATGGGATTTTGCGATTAAAAGACTGGTAAACATTCAAGACAGCTTTGGAATATGCCTTTTGACTTAGTTTTTGCCAATGGCAGGTTCCAAAGCTTCTATCACACAGGATGTTTCCAAATGCCCGCTTTTCTTTATGGATTGATGGGAAACTTGAACTTGTTGTGGATCCGTATCAAATTCTTGAGAGGTAAATCTGGTTTCTGCTCTTTCCTTTGTGCTAACTATTCTGGATTCATGTATAAACTCTTTTCAGTCATGTACACACCTTCAAGTGTGAATCCTTATGGTTAACAAGCTACATATGTTTGACACATGGTATAATTGATCTGTGGAGCAGGGGCGGAGGGAGGGGGGGCCTCCCCAAACTCTAGAATATTTTCTAATTTGCTTTATAATTCAGTACAAAAAAATTTTTTCTTCATTTTCGTCCCCCTAACTTTTGAAAATTTTATTTTGGCTTCCCCAAGTTCTAAAGTCTAGCTCCGCCCCTGCTGTGAAGTTTCAAGAATTGGATACTATGTGTTCCCTTTGCAATCATTTACCATAATATTAACCCCTGGTTATCTGCTTGCCTGACTTGTTTCTGCTTTCCAGTTCACATTTTTTTTCTTCCCTTTTGTGTTAGCATTCGTTCTACCTCTTGCTATGAAAAATGTTTTTCCTCTCACTCCTGAAAATATTGTGTTTGTTTTATTTGGAATTTTCTGGGGAGTAGTTGACAGTTGGGGCTCATGGGATTCACAAGATTCCAACTGTTTCTGTGAATCTCTTTGTTATCTATATGTAGTCTTTATCTGATATATACTTTTCTTCCATGAATCTTTAGAAGTCGAGGCCCTGCAGTTCCTCAGTTGCTTGGCATTGGCTAAATTTGTGTAATACTGTCTTGGGATGCTTGTATTTGTTGGGTTCAAATTCCAGTGTTATATGAAATTGAAGAAAAAACACAGTTTGTCTCAGAATGGAGTATGGTGGATCTTGCAAACTTTTTACTTCTCTTTTGCTTCACTCAATCCCTATTAATGGTTTAATTTTTCAGCCTTATTAGGACAATGTATTTTCTGCATTGCTTGTTTATGGTAAAGTTATGTGCTTAGGCATGGATAAAAAAGTCAAGCTGCAGGTGGTGGATTTATTATCTAATGAGCATATAAAGAGAGGTAAATGTTTGCATCTAGAGTGGTTCTTAATGCCAGCATGTAAACTAAGATGGTGTCACCAAAGGAATGTGGGGTTTTAATGGTGGCACTTCATGTTAAAACAGGCGCATTAAACTGTTATATTTTGGTCTCCTTAAACTTTTTGGGTTTCGCCACAGTCGACTTTGGTCTCCTTAATGATTTTTCTTTTGTATGCTAATCCTCAGGCACCTATGGAGAAAAAATGCCTCTTTTGCAATTTCTAGACATTATAAACGATTTGACGTGTTTGTGGAGGCTGAGGCAAATAAAGCGGCTGGGAAGTATGATAATGCCTCCATTGACTTTCAGATTGATTTTTATAAAAAGGAGGGTTTAAGACCATTTTCTTCTGCAAAGTTTCCAATAACAAGTGGTAGACTGAATATCCTTCTTTCTTTCTTTCTGTTTCATTGCAGCTTGTTAGGTTTTTTTTTTTTTTTTTTTTTTTTTTCTGAATATCCTTCTTCTATTCTCTATTTCTGTTTATCTCCTATTGCAGAACTTGCTTAGGTTTGTTTTTTTTTTTCTTTTTTTTTTTCAGTTGCCCACTGAACTTCTGTCATCAATTATTGAGAGCATTTTCTGCCTGATGAATGTCCTCTGCAGATGTTCCGAAGGTATGTTATAATTTCTGGAGCATGTTCCATATCAAGCAACCTCTTTACTTTGTCTTTGGTTCAATGAAGTTTATCCGCTTTACTTTCAGGACCAAATAGCTTTGTCTACTGTAAAGATGCATAAGGTTCAGGCAAAATAACAAATTGGCATTGGACTTTTTTTTTTTTTTTTTTTTTTTTTTTCAGTTGCACTGAACTTCTGTCATCAATATGAGGTTTCTGCTGATGAATGTCTCTGCAGATGTTCCTGAAGGATGTGTTATAATTCGGGAGCATGTTCCAATCAGCAACCTCTTTACTTGTCTTTGGTTCAATGAAGTTGACCGCTTTACTTCAAGGGACCAAATTAGCTTTTCTACTGTAAGAGATAAGGTTCAGGCAAAAACAAATTGGACTGTCAACATGTTCTTGGACTGTGAAAGGCGCAACTTCGTGGTTCAGGTAATCGTTTTATGCATTGTTGATCAGGCTTCTTCAAATTAGAATATATTTTAAACAAGGTAGTTTGTAAAAAAAAAAAAACATTGCAAGAACTTAACAAATTTTGTTAATTCTAAATTGTCTTTTTCTCTTGTCCTGTAATATTGTCCTGTTTTTAGATAACAATATAGTGTTTCCTTCTGATTTTTAACTGATTATTTTTTATGTTACACTTGGCTGTCCAATGGGAATTTATATGTTTTATTTTGTTGTTGCATTATCATACAAAATTGTAACTATGAACTGTTTCTAGTCTTGTGCATGGTTTATCAAGGTTTCTTTGTCTTGTGGGAATTTGTTTGCTTCATTGTTTATACTTTGTTTTTCTGCATTGGAATCATAGATATGCTAATATTGTCATGGTGGTCTTCATAAAAGGTTGCGATTCGCAACACCTGCTATTTCACTGTCAGAGACATATCCCATATCACATAATCATATATGTCCTCAAATTACACTAATCAAGCACATTACATCATCATCTTCACTATCTTTAGGCTGCTGGATACACATTTGAGCATGACTTGTGACTGAATTGATGTTTCTGAAAATTATAACATACTTTTATGAAATCCTCCTTTGAAATATTACTTCCCGTAGTGATTATTATTTCTTAACATGCTTTCTCAAAGGATATTTGTATTTCTTGGTATCCCTTTTGCCAAGATAAATCCTCACGCATTCATTTCTAACCTCCCATGTTTCTTTTACCATCTGCAGAAGTACCATAGGGATGTTTTAGAGCACATGGCTCTTCCTCCTCCAGTTCATAACCTCCCATCTTTCTTTTACTATCTGCAGAAGTACCATAGAGATGTTTTAGAGCAGATGGCTCTTCCTCCTCCAGTTCATCTACTGCCAGCGCCACCTGCTTTGGTATATAAACCACCAATTAGAACAGGAGTTGAAACTTCAGGTCAAAGGGCTGTGATTATTCCAGTTCAGAAGGCAAGGCGAGGGAGAAAGTCTGGCTCTAGGCGTCACCGGAAAGTCGTGGCCGGTGTCAAGGACATTGATTCGAGTTAAAAAAAGTTTTGTTCGGGGAGTTATCATTCTTTTTCCTTCCCTCTTAACAATCGTTCATTGCAGGGGTGGAAGATTTGTGCAAGATGAGTATTGTAGTTCTGTTACCACAGAGAAGAACAGTCTCTCATTCTTTTGTTATTTCCTAGTTTTGAACGCTCCTTTTCTTATTGATTTTTTTATTGTATATATGTTATAATTTCCAATAATTATATTGTGGGTTGCTACCAAAGTCCTGAAATGTAGTAACCCATTTTGTTGTTCATTAGTATAGCAAAAGTTGTATTGTGACTCAGTTATTTAATGGCAATATTTATGCCTTCGCTCAGTGAAAATGAATCGATGCGAGTAAATTGGTAAATATATTTTCCTTGAAATTATAGCATCTTTTCACTGTGTATTGTTTTGAAAATCTTGGTACCAATAATCCATATGTCTGAGTTGAATTTATAAATAAAACATTATCTTCTGTCTTTAGTGAAACAGGAAGTCTTATTCTTGTCCTGCAATTCATTTTCCCTGGCATTTGCATGTGGAATTAATGGCTGCATCCCACCATATAACTAACCAAGTAAACTCGTACCAGTAGAAAATGTTTACCTTAGATGAGAGCTATCTCTGATTTTCACCCTAAATCAGGAAACTACAGAGTTGAAATTTAGGGCTTACCATTGTGTAGGACTCTGGAAATATGATTGATACAGTTCATATGTTTCAAAACTTTAGGATTCCAATAATGTTGATCACGATAGTTCTTTTATGAGTCTTTGTTTGCTGAAACTATTTTTGGTTTCCCAACCATATTGAAGATAAGAGATGGCCTCTATAAAGACCTTGATGGTGATGCTATAACCTCCCCCTCCAATTTTTCATTTTCTAAAATTATTAATAATTTTGTCTTAAAGAAAATTTTGATAATACTGAAATTGAAAGCAAGATTAACAATAATTGAGAGAATTATCTAGATATTACCCAATTCAGTATAAAGACATATGCGAATTAAAAAAATGGAATAGACTTTATTTGAATACTAAATAAAAATAAAAGCAATTGGTTATAATACATTAATTAATCTTTGTAAAATAATATAAAAGTGATAATTCTAGAATTTAAGCATATCACAAAAATTATTATTATCAATTTAGGAGTTATCATCAACAGTGTAAAAAAGAAAAAAAATCCAGGTTTGAATTCATTTTTAATGCTCAAAACAAAAAAAATAAATTGTGAATTTTTATTTTTAACTAATATAAAAACATTTGACGGTCGTCTTTTGTCGGCACTAATAGAAAATTGCCAAGTGGAAGACAAAATAGTTTAATGAATAGGGCCCTACGAAAAAAATATCTTACACTTTTAAAAATTGTTATCAAATCGAGTTTGTTGAATCTTCATCAACAACAAAAAAATCATGATTTCATTGTCGTTTTGGTTCTTTTCTCTCTCTCTCAAATAACCTCATCGATCAATCCTCTATACCATGCCTAGACTCTCAATCAAATCTCAACCGTCTGATTAGAGGATCATACCCAAATGTCACCACCACAACCACCGTCATCGTCATCGACATCGTCGGCCTTCTCCGTCATTTGTATCCTCCACTCTCTCATCGCCATCACTAGTGGCACTCTCATGATGTTCCATATGAAGGAAATCTACACCTTTACCCATGGCCTCGACACAGCCACCAAGCTTTTGGGCTCCACACCACATGACCAGCTCCTGATCCGGACCTCCGATTCTTTTTCCGGTTTGTTACTCTTCGCAATTGGGTTTCTCATATTCATGGTCTCTTTTGTAAAGGATCGAGAGTTCCAGTCTTTCTTCGCTAAAGGGTGTACTGTTCTTCATGTCTTCATGGCTCTGTGGAGGGTTTATTTTGAGAGAAGGGTTGATGTTTTGGCTTGGGATTGGTTAAGGCAGACAGTTGGCGATATCTTATTGGCACTCTCCTGGGTTTTTTTTCTTGTGTATTCTTGGAGAGAGAAGTATGATTAGTCTTATTCTAATACGTTATGTGAGTTCTTTTATTATTATTATTTTTTTTTTTTGCTTCTTTTTTTTTTTTTTTTTTTTTTTTTTTTTTTTTTTTTTTACTGTTCTTCAGTGTCTTCATGGCCTCGTGGAGGTTGTTTATTTGAAGTAAGGGTTGGTTTTGGCTTGGGCTCTCACCTTGGGATGCTGTAAGGCAGACAGTTGGATATCTTATTTAAGGCACTCTCCTGGGTTTTTTTTCTGTGATTCTTGGAGAGAAAGTTATTGATTAGGGTCTTATTTCTAATACGTTATTGTGAGTTCTTATGTATTTATTTATTTTTTTTTTTGCTTTCTTTTCTTTTTTTTTTTTTTGGAATTTGAATTTGTTATTGTAGTGTAATTTGAAGATTGGTAACATACTGTGCTTTACTAGCATATGTTTTAGTTGGCTTTAAAAATATGTCATTAATATAATAGCATACCATGAGTTTAGATTGATCCATTGTCATTTGGGTTGCATTAAATGTTATGCATGAAAATTAGATATTTGTATTTTAAGGTTTAATTATTTCCTGCCTCAAAAGAATAATCTTTACTTAATTGTGCTTGGTGGTTTGTAATAATAGAAGAATTTTTTTTTTTTTTTTTTTTTTTTTTTTGAATTTTTTTTTGAATTTTGTTATGTAGTGTAATTTGAAGAGGTACATACTGCCTTACAGCAAGTTTTAGTTGGCTTTAAAAAATTGTCATTAATAAATAATGCATACATGAGTTTAGATGGATCATTGTCATTTGGGTTGTAAAGTTATGGCATGAAAATTTAGAATTTGTATTGTTAAGGTTAATTATTTTCCTGCTCAAAGAAAATCTTTACTAATTGCTTGGTGGTTTGAATAAAGAAGATCGATTTCATTGTCATCTTCATTTGGTAATTGTTTTTTGGTTATTTTAGTTATCGTTGCTACTTGCTCATGGATGAAATCAAGAACTGTCTATTTTGAGCCACCTGGGCTAAGGTGGCAATTGTGTTCGACGTTTCATTGTTGGTAATGGTAATCTCCAGTTTGCAAAAAAGAACTGGTCCCTTTGGATATGGGAAGCTCTGGCCAAAGAGCGAAAAGGAATTGCCTAGATGTTTAAAAGGATGTACTTTTGTAAAGCTTCATTTTCAATTTAGTACATATCTGGATTGGTGAAAATCCCTTGCTGTCCAGATTGTGCTTTTCTTGCAAAGAAAAGAATTTTCAGGACTGCTTCCAAGGAACCGAGACGAAGCCATGAAGGTAATTTCTATTGTTTCGTTTCCATATACTTCCCACTGGTTAATCTACCTCTGATGATGTTGAAAACATAGCAAAGCCCTTTTTCTGTTTAGATTAACTTTAGTATTTATAACACCGATTTTCAGCTCCAATTTCTGTTGGGGATTAATGATTATGATGTTTCCTACTTTCTTTGAATGCTCTACATGTTTGCTTTTAGAATCTTTATATATTCTCCATGTCAATTTCCTTTGCTCTCCTTTTAATTCTCCAAGCAAATTTAATATGGACAGTTGAGTGCAAAACTGAAACTTGTTCTTTTACTTAACTGTAACTATTTGTTAATAGGAATGTCCTGTTCTAGTCTTTTTCACTTCCCCTTGCAGCACCTAAGATTTTCTTAGCCTACCAGCTAACGTATGATCTTTTGGCAGATGAAAAACCATTGTCAAGTTAGCCAAGCTTGCTCTTGCCCTTTCTGTATGCTAAGTGTTATTCCTACAATTTCTCTCTCTTTATATCATCTATTATAATATAATGCCTTAAGTCCCTTACTCTTTTCTTCACTTGTTGTCTTTCGACCATTAATATTTTTTTCACTACAACTCATTCTACCTCTTCTCACCGGATTACCTTTCATCATATTTTTCCAGTTCATGAAAATCCAACTTCAGGTGTCAGATATAGGTTTGGAACCTTGGACAAATACAAGGTACCAGTAGATAAAATGTCTATCTATGCTCTCTCTCTCTCTCTCTCTCTCTCTCTAATCTTGTGTTGCTTTTCATAATCTGACTGTAGGGAGTGCTATATTATTCTGTTAGTTCTATGCTTTGTATGAATAAGCTATTAGGCACCCTTCTAGAACTAATTCCAGGCTGTGAGCTTGGCGTGATCAGCTCTTATGGTGAAACCCCTGCTTCAGATCTATTCCTCAGTGTTATACTACTATTTTTCTTTCTGAATCTGCTTTTCTATTCTCGTTAATTCTGTTGAGAACTTGCAAAATGCTTCATGACTTCAGGTTCTCCAGAATATGTAGAAAGTTCTTTTTCTATCACCAAGATACTCTCCATGGTCATGTGTTGAAAGAATACCAAATAGTTTTACTTCCCTGTTTCCTTGAGGAAATTCTTATAGTTAGGATCATGTTTCATTGCCATTAATCTTCGTATGAATGGAGGCCAAAATTTATTGTTGCATGTTGTGCTGATACAATCCATATGATGGTGGTGAGAATAGATGTAAGATCATCAGGAGTCGAAAGTTTAGGCCACCAATTCCAAGTTGATGACGCCTTGTACAAAGCTTGAAGTTTCATACTAAAATAATTCGACTCAGGATCTCAATGGTGGACCATATAAGAAGGCCATCAGAGGCACAAGGATAATCTTCTATGGTTAGTCGTATCCCTTTGGTTCCTGTTGGGTCTGGTTTTACATAATCTACATTAACACAACAAAATTGATGCCAGTTAGCTTGAGCAGCTTTTGTGTTACTATTGCCTAATGTTCTGAAGTTGATGAAACTAGCCATATTATTTTGCAATCTAAAATTTAGAAGTTCCAAATCTTAAGAGTAAGATAATACCTTCTATTTAGATCAGCAGGAAGGGCATCCATGTCAAAACGCCCGTCTCGATAGACTGAGGCACTAATATGCATAATTTATTTAGCTGGGGCGAAAGAGAATTCAATGATTCATCCAGCATTGATGGGAAATCCACGGGCTTGTGCATTTATTTCTAGGGCGTATTGCATGTGTGAATGGAGAAGCTTGGATATGGGATTCATTTTGCTCAATTTCCTCTATGCAAGCATGTACGTGCAACCTGTTCGTTTCATCAGAGCAACTTTAGGCTGTTTTTTGCATAAAAGAAAGTGCAATATTTTATGTGTATGTTACATTGATATTTTTTATTGAACATCTGCAGTATGGAAAAGCAACTGCAATACCGCATGCCAATGTGATGAACAAGTTGATGAAGACCAGCATCACTGGAGCATACATGGGCTTTTGCTAGGAGCCAGTTGGTGGTGGCATTTACAGGAGTAAGAAGCTGTTTTGATGGGTGATTTCGATTTACTGATGGAGGTCGAGTTTCTATAATGGAGTTAAAAAGAAAATTGTACGCGTTGCACATACGCTTTTCAGTTACAGGGGGTCTGTATACAAGATGCAGGATCGTCAATCCTAAGTAGTTCCATTAAGTACCGATTAACTGTGTTAATCTTGTTATGCATTTAGAATTAAGTAGGAGATTCATATTCTACTGAGCTGTTAACATGTGGTGTTGTATTCATTTGAAAATCAATACATGGAACCCAATGTTAATTGGCATATGATTTAGATTGCTTCACAAGAACCGACCAAGGAGGCCAAAATGTTGTTTTAGTTCCATTTCTCTAGCTTCTTTCAACCCTGCTGATGCCTAACAAGTTATATACCTGCTGAGTCCGACAAATAATAATGATGAAAAAATTTAAATGCTTTTATTAATTTTTTTTTTCTACGCATGAATGGTCACTATTAGGATTTTAGTATTGTTTGTTGTTGTCACCTCCAATCCAATTAACCTCAAGTACTACCGCAGATAGTTAAAAGGCCACTCAAACTAAATCATGACAGTAGTCACCACTTACACATCAATTCAATTCGATTCAGAAACCTTAAACAATCACCGAGAACACATAAGAAACATTACATGATCAATAATCTCTCAATCACCATTTTTATGCTGTATTAACATAAAACTATTATCCCTTTTATATTCAGTATCATTCACGACCTTCAAACGCCCACAAGCCTAAATCAAAATTTTAACGTCTCAAATGAAAACCATATGCTTAAATAGCAAAATAAAATACCAAAAATGTATATCGCAAGACCAGTCAAAAATAAAAAAATAGAAGGAAGACTGCACTTGGTAAGGCAAAGAAAAGGAGAGACCCAAACTAGTATCGGACGACATCCTGAAGGCAATCATAAAAATGAGCTATCTTGATCTTCTGTCTGCCAGAGTAGATTGCCTCTGCAGATCCTCCATGCTCACCTTGGGCTGCCATCTCAATCAACATATATAGCTTCTTGATTGGCATCTATATAGTGAAATCCAACAGAAACAAGATTAGAATGAGTATCGATGCATAAAAATTCCTTCTCCGAGGAAACAAGATTGGAACAAAAACATTTTCAAAAACGATAATAGGATTACGTCATTCAGTGCTTCAGCAGCTGCATCAATGTCCTCTTCGGCAAAAACATTTAGTTGTTTTAGTACCTGGGGAGGGAAATGGAAAAATCTACATTAAATTCATATTTTGTGAAGTATTTTCTCAGTTAACAGTTAACTGAGAAGCCGATCATATTTGTAGCATCCATCTAGGATCAAGAAAATCAATTACAAAAGAAACCACACACAATATATCCAAGGTATCCAAGAGCAGTTCACATATATTGCTAGCAACAATCAGATATCTATCATGAGGCACATTCCAGTGACAATAAAGCCATTGCCAGCTCCCATGCTCAAATATGTTGTGAATTTGTTAGAATTTCTGAATCGAGCTAGAAGCAAAGAAATTGCCCTTAAAAAGCAAGTGGCAAAAAACACTATTTTTAATGAAGAAACACCACTTGACCATCAACATCATAGTTGCAATGTAAAACCACATAACATTTTTCAAACCACCAAATAAGCCTTTCAAAGATTTTAAACTTCAAGATACAAAAGAACCGAGGAGTTTTTTCTGATTTATAACCAATGGTTCAATGTAGTACGAAAACTAGACTAAAACAGCAAGAGTTTGTAAATGACAGGGCTCTAACATTAACAAGCACATCAACCAGCACCCTATGATTCCCTTGTACAGTTGCATAATATAATGATAAGGAAATGATACTGAGCAGCAAAAGAAGTGAAAACAAGACTATGAATGAACTGTTTACCTTCTTTGCATCGTCTGCCTTCAATCTGGGAACATGGTAAGTTACAGAGAAAGAATCGCAAATGCCAATTGAATCTAAAAAGCCGACTTCACTCGTGGTTCCTATCACCAGAAGTTTCTTTCCCTGAATGTATGGTTCAAAAGTGTGATAATTACAGGTTCGGCAAGATCAGAAAAACTACCAAATGACATATAACACAAAATAATTTAACAAAACATAGCAGATGAAAGATATATGCACCATAAAAATACGTAATAAATTTCATTATATGATCATTTACTGTCCTGAAGAGAGCTAAAAAGAGAAGAGGTTCACCAAGAACTACTTCGAGGGAAGTTATCATTAAGGATATATGGTCTTTGGATATTAGTGAGGATATAGTTATGAACATAATAGAATGGAGGCAAAAGATTTATGTAGCAGACTCCAGTTAGTTGTTCCCTATTTTATGCTTTGTCTTATTTATTAATATATCAAATGATTTTAAAATTTCCCCTTCAGGAATTTTTTTTTTTACAAAAATATTTCAAATTATCTCCGCTACTTTGCTTGGCATCAATATTAACTTGATGAAAGCGGATATTAGAAAAAGAATGACATGATAAAAAAGCACAATTTACATTTCTGACCATTTCAAGGGTCCCAGGTCCAATGTTGACACAGAGAGATTGAGACAGAGATATATGGTATTATACATATAATTTAGTCTAACCCTAAAGCCTAGACCAATTTCTCTCCTCCTCCTTCCATCATCTTCAAAAAAAAAAAAAAAAAAAAAAAAACATACTGATCCATTTCAAGGGTCCCAGGTCCAATGTTTGACACAGAGAGATTGAGACAGGATTATATCGGTATTTATACATATAATTTAGTCTAATCCCTAAAGCCTGTGAGACCAATTTCTCTCCTCCTTCCTTCCAATCATCTTCATAAAAAAAAAAAAAAAAAAAAAAAAAAAAAAAAAAAAGTTAAATAATGTGTGTGTGTGTGTAGAGAGAGAGATAATATCATACATGAAATTCAATCTAACCTTGAAGCCATGAGGAATTCTCTCTCTCTCTCTCTCTCTCTCTCTCTCATTTTATTTTAAATATAATTAGCATGGCACGCATTTCATGCGAGAGTCATGTCAGAACAATTATTTATTTCAGCCACAAAGGAGACATGATCATGAGATATATAACAGTCTTGCAAATGCAGCCAAAAAAAAGCAAGAGAAATTAAACCTTAGGAGGGAGGCGTTTGAGGAGAACCAACAATGTCTGGGAAATCAAGTTTGAAAAGCGCGGGCCAATGGCAACATACTCAAGTAGTCTACACAATACATAGAATAACATTTATCAACACACTGAACTAGGGAACAAACAAGTGATTAAGGTTAATGCAAATTCAAATTCTGATTTAGAAGAATATACCTCTCAATATCGTCAAGGACTATAATGCTTAGTGGTGACTTATATGCATCCTCAAACACCTATTAAAAAGATGAAGTTATAAACATTAGACAGCAAAGGCCTTAATGAGCATCATACAAAAATAAACCAAGAAATCTATATTATTGCCAATTTGCAGTAGACCACTGCTGTCTCTGTGAGCATCAGCATAGACATTTAAAGAAGTGAAATGTCCAAATTATAAAAGGGAAAAGAGGAGGGGCCAATGGGAAGAAGGAAAAAACCCTAGATTCACTAGACCTTAATTGCCAATCAACAAACCTTAACAATCTGAGCACATTTAGTGCTTTCATGAAGGCCAATCATTGATTCAGCCGAAACCTACAAAATAGAAACAGAAACTCCGGAAGTTAGAAACAGATAACATATTAACGGAACAAAGGATTCTTGAAATTATGAACAAAATATAGGGCAAGAGCTTACTATCTTGACATATGGAAAATCACTGTCAATCCCAACAGTTGCTGACATTGCTGTTTTACCACTGTCCAAGATTATTTTATTAGAATCCACAGTTCATAAATTTTTAAAAATTACAAAAAAGTTAAAATAAATTAAAAATAAAATAAGGACCTACCTTCCACTTGGGCCTTCCAGAAGGCAAGTTACAAGTGGACTTCCTTTACTAACTTTAACTTGCTCCACCAGTAACATAGCTCTTTGATAAATGTGCTTATGTCGATCACCACAATCCACCATGCCGTTAAGTCTAGAAGTCATGTTTGTGGCAAAATTCAGTCATCGACAAAGTTTCACTCTTTCATTTACAGATATAATATATTTTAGTTTAGATAGAAATTATTTTATCCATGCAGTGCAAAACAAAGAATTCAACTCCATATAAATGCCCAGAGCTTTAAGTTCAAAGCTATGATGTTCAGAAGCTGCAGTGAGATTCACATCACACCAAGACTGATGACTTCTTGAAAGCCGGCTTCGAAACATGTTAAGGTAGTTCTACTAGATTAAACCATTAGTAAGTGGACTTTTTGATGCATTTAAAGCTTCAATTATTTTTTACTCTACCTGCATCGTTCAAGATCATCGGTGGAAGCTCCAAATGCAGGAATAATTTCTTGGAGTGCATGTAGAAAATCTTCCATTGTAACTTTAATGCTTTCTTCATCCACTGGCTTGGTAAGGTCATCCATACTTAGTTGTCTATTCAAAGCAAAAGATACTGCACTTTTGACAACACCTTCAAGTTCTGCTCCACTATAATTCTTGGTCCGAGCAGCTGGTACAGAAAAGCAACTTTGTAAACAAATCCCATCACTGTCTTTACATTTGTTACATCCCCAATGTTACTCATCTTTTTATAAGTAATTCAGCTCAAATTATTGTCAACATCTTCAAAATTAAATGAAGAAACTTAAAAGGATATGCATGGTTGAGGTTTTGAGGTAATCACTCACATCCACTGATATGACAGAGGCCCAATTAAAAAGTCACCTTAATAACATAAGGTTCCCTTCCAAGCAGAGAAGGCCTGTTCAAGAATAACAATTTCATACATGGATAATTGCTTAGTATCCTATCATTTGCCAATTCACATTAAATCAATCCATGGGAGACTGGGGAGTGGAAACTAGCACAAATGAATTCAACTTTTTCCCTCCAGACCAACTTTCATCAACTTGTGATATACACATCCAGATCTTTAGGAGGAACTTGAGAGATGATGAAAGATATAAGAAACTACAAGCAACTTTACACGATCACCCATCTGCAGCACTAACACCTTTCCCATATGTCCTGAGACCCCCTCCTCAAAAGGCTATTTTATTTTCAATAGTACCTAAAGGTTGGAACTTCTGATAATCGACCATCTCTCACATAAATCATAAGAATTTTAATACCTTAACAGTTCAATATCCAAATGAACACATAGGGTAGTACTATAATTTAACTAAAATTTATACAAATCCCACAATCATGCATTAGGATTGCATACCAAGCTCTTGAAGGTTCACATCAGGAGCAAGAAAAGAATTCTCTTTCATCTTGTTTGTATGAATTTGAAGAATCTGCAAGCGGCCATTTTCATCAGGAAGGCTTATCTCAACTTGAACTTCCAATCGTCCAGGTCTACAAACCATCAGGTTCAAAACGTTCAGTCATATATTAAAGGAACGTGTCAAATATTATTTGTAGCACATAGATCAGTTTGTTAACTCCAGCTAAACACATAAAAAGTAAGGAAATAACAATAAATTAGTTAATTCTTCAATTGCAAGAAAACAAAATCCTTGCTCAATGTACTAGCAATTTATGATCCATTACGCACGCTTTATCTGACTTGTCATTGATCCCCCATGAGAAAGGACAAATAACTAAAAGTTCTTAATAGACTTTCAACTAAATACAAACTCACTTGCATTATTATTTGACACTCACACGTAGATGATGTTAGAGAATTTAAATACAACATATAAGAGTTGAAAGAAAGAGAATAACCTCAAAAGTGCTTCATCAAGCAAATCCTTTCTATTGGTCATTCCAATAAGTAATACATTATTTAGAGACTCCACGCCATCTATCTGAAACACAAGTAACCTTTTACTCATTCTGAGTCTGACATCACAATCCACAAACATAGAGTACAACAGCCAGTTCACAATGCATTTACACACTCTTTACTGACCTTTGTAAGTAACTGGTTCACAATACTGTCATGAACTCCTGTGCCATCTCTTGTTGATCCTCTTGACTGCAATATAAATCAAAGGCAAGATTTACGGCCTAAAACACTTAGATTTGCAGAGCAAACATCCTCAAATCCAACATACATGAATGCTCAAGATCTTATGGTTATAGTGAACACTCAAAGAGCATTGTTTTCATGGGCAGCTATGGCACCATGATTTCTAATAGAAGGACTACCAAAAGCAAGTAAATTTCCAAATTAGAGTTGCCATATAATTAGGAATCACAAGCTCAGTCAAATGAAGAATGGTTATTTAACACAGCATAGTGAAAAAAATTGTAGTTAGGGGCAAATGTAGTAGTAAGATTTTCAACAGCAATTAATTAAACAAAGCCACCAAAAAATTAGAAAAGTAGGTGATATTTCTGATTTCACAAGCATTTGACCTAATTTTAATATAGATGTGAGAATTGCATACCTTACATATAGCATCAATCTCATCAAAGATTATCACGTGCAAATCACTTTGGTCACCTGAAGAGCAAAAGGATGAAATGCCATTATCATCAAGGAAACAAAACGGATGGCTAAATTATACTTGACTGATAAGGTCCTTACCACGTGCCCTTTGATCATTTTCAGCATCAGCAAACAGGTCTCTAACATTTTTTTCAGTTTCACCCACAAACTTGCTTAGGACTTCAGGACCATTAACAATCTAGCACAGTTCAACAATAAAACATTATCTTGATTGTCAGCATTAAATAGTAAATATAACACAAAAAGAAGTTTTTGTTCCTGCTAGAAAAAAAGTTGCATGTTCAATCAGGCAACCAACTTTCATACATGATTGCAATTAATTATCCCAAATAAAAGTAATTGGAAGTGGAACCATGCATTTACATTAATAACCAACTATAATACGTTGCTCATAGGAAAATAGCAAAGATATTAACCATTTCAATGTGCCTGAGAGCCACATAAACAGGATTAGCAAAACAATGATTGCCATACGACTAGTCCAAGATATCATGAAACCAATTTTACAGAATTCGCCAAAAATTCATAGACAAAAAAAATAAAATGAAAGCCTCTTGACTTTTTAAAATAGAAGAAGAACAATATTGCACTTTTTAGATGACACTAGCCCCCAAAAAGATACAATTTACTTTCTTTTTTTTTTTTTTTTTTAAAATAGCAAACGATATTTAACCATTTCAATTGATGCCTGAAGCCACATAAACAGGAATTAGGCAAAAACAATGATTGCATACGACTAGTCCAAGATATCATGAAAACCAATTTACCACGAATTCGCCAAAAATTCATAGACAAAAAAAATAAAATGAAAGCCTTGACTTTTTAAAAATAGAAGAAGAAACAATATTGCACTTTTAGATGACGACTAGCCCCCAAAAAAAGATACCAATCTGACTTTCTTTTTTTTTTTTTTTTTTGCCTTCTATTAAAAGTCGAAGCCATAAATTTTTTTTTTTTTTTTTTTGCCTTCTATTAAGTCGAGCATAAAAGAAGGAAAAGTCATGTTCAAACCTTTGGTTCCTTCCCATTCAACATTTTCCCAATCTGACGAGCCATGAGAGTTTTTCCTGTGCCAGGAGGCCCATAAAGCAGCATGCCCTTTACATGCTTAATCCCCAATCTAGAAAATCAAGTGCTTCATTATTATTAAGAACATAAATGTACATTCCAAGGTGCAGATGCATATAAATTGAAGAATTGGTCTTATTACTTGCTTGTCACATGTGGTGGAAAAACTCTGGAGGCAAAGGCTCTTCGAAATATATCTGCAAACTCTGCACTCAAGCCTCCTATACCCAGCGACTGAAGATTAAACTCCTTGTGTCTAAAAATGTTACTACTGGCAGCTTCTCGTTGATTAACAATCTGCATAGAACAAATCAATAGCTCAATAAAGTTAACAACTGGATGAGCAAAGAGTACAAAATGTGTTCTGTCACATTGGGTCATCATACCAAAATGACAAAAACTAAGTTGAAATGAAGATAAGCAGTAAGAGAAGTTAGGAAAACAAATTCAACTTTTGCAGATGTCTATCATAGTATACCATCACAAACACATCCACTTCCATTTAAAGTATGCATGTGTTCATCAGGTGCAAATTCTATAAAAACTAGGATTGTACTGTTTCATACATTATATAGAAACTGCTGTGAGAACATAAGGCTTGAAACCATTACAAACACATAGAAAGTGTTATCAACAATAAACATAGGAAAATAATTTGATTTCCCATGCATGTAAAAGGTGAAAAGAAAAGGCGTGCCAAGTCCAAACAAGAAGTGATGAAAAGGTGGGAAGGAGCATGCATATCCAGGTCATACCATTAAAATCCACAACTGTAACTTTTGCCATCTCAAAGTTGCAAAATCTAGAAATAAAGTATAGAAGAATATAAAGTAACAAATGTGTGAAGAAAGAAAAACGATAAGATGAAAATATAATCATTAGATGTTGACCTTGATGCCACTTGAATTTGATGCTTCAAAGATAAAGTAAGTGTCACTTGTAATCATCCCTCTTTCAAGATCATTAGATCTTTCTCGGCCCTCTACTGCTGCTTGATTGACTGTAAAAATATAATTATTTCCATGATACTCGAATGATACTCTTTGCCCAGTGGTCATAACCTGCATAAGACAATATCAAATTCCATAACTACAACAAAATATGCCCCCAGATTAGTAAGAAACAGAACCAGGATCAAAACGGATCAGAATTGAATATTGAAGTCTGGTAAGTTGAATCTATGTATAGAGAGAGGGGGAGAGGAAAAGGGAGGAGGTTATAACATCACAAGAAGATTACTCCCGGTCTTATCAACCAGTTAATTCCAACTGTTCGAAAATGTGATCATATCCAATCCTCTATTTTTTCCTACAATTCGATTGTTACAGCCAGCTACGGCTAGCTTCAGAACATTCATTTTATGTGATAGGAAATGGGCAAAAGCAAAGCACAAACTCATAATTTCGTTACATCTATTCATAATAAAAAAAATCCAATTATGCTTTTGGCATCTTGATTTTTGGACACGATTGTTCTTTCATTTTTCTTCATGTTTGGCAATGATGTGATATGAACACTAAGCAATCTGGATAAGCAAGGACATGCACCCACATTCTCGTAAAAGTAACAATTTTCTAACTTTACCAGGCAACATCCACATGAAATTACAAAACTTCAGTAATCCAAATGGTTCTGATAAAAAGTCTAAAATCTTTAAGGAAAAAAACAGGAAATGAAGTCATATTCAGCCAGCACAAGCATAAGCAATGCACAATGGATATATAATAACTCACCTGGTTAATGAATCTTTTCCTGAGTTGGTTGGCCAGTAAAATAGCATCTACCTGCATAATCATAAAATTCTTTCAATCCAGTTAACCTATGTTATAACAAAAAAAAAAAAAAAAAAAAAAAACTTGGCCCAGTAAAAATACATTCTCTACCGCAAATCATACAAAAATTCTTTCAAATCCCAGATTAAAACCTAATGTTATTAACAAAAAAAAAAAAAAAAAAACAAAAAAAAGATAGCAATATTAAATTCTGAATACCACGATTAATACTTTTAATTTCCCCAAAAAAAAAAAAAAAAAAAAAAAAAGAAGCAATATAAAATCTGGATACCATGGATTAATTTTTTTTTCCCTATAGAGAAAAAGGACAACATCGTCATTCCTCAAACTACAAATTAGAAAACACAAAAGGAGAAAATGAAAGAGGCTGATACACTGCATACCTGTTCGTTCTTAGTGCCCTTTTTCACAAATTCCAACTCAAGTGTCAACAATGCGAGATTAAAATCATCAGGAGGGATAAACCTAACAGGTTCATCAAAAGAACAATTAGATAATCAGAAACCATAAAAAGGAGCAGGACAATGAAGGAATTAGATAAGGTATCAATGTAACCTGCTGACAGAAATGGAGTCTCCAGAAGAAACTCTTGCATGCCGACGTTGAATAGCATTCAGGGCAATATGACCAGGACGAATGTTTTCATGAGGAGTAATTCTTTGTTAAGGACACAAAATGTAATAACAGCTGTAATGGATAGATTTTGTAACAGTTATAAGGGGTAGATTAAATGTTATTACAACAATAACTAAGCTTTTATTCCAAACTAGTTGGTATTACTAAATGACTCCTTTGTTTTCATTCCACTCACTAATGCAAAGAAGTAATAGGTCTTTGGGACAACTTTACTCCATGTGAATCTAGGTTTACCTCTTCCAGCTTTAACACGCTCCACTATCTACAAAAAGGGACAAATGGGAGTCTAAATAGACCAAATCATCTCAGAAATCCTTCTTTCATTTTATCTCTAACTTGTGCTACTTGCACCTTTTGTCGTATGTAATCATTTTTAATCTTGTCCAATCTTGCGTACCATCTTAACATCTGTATTTGAATTTTTGCAACAGTTATCTTATAAATATGTTGGACTTTCAAGGACCAACATTTACTCCAGTATACCATCGTAAGTCTCAATACTGTTCTAGAGAACTTGCCTTTCACTCTGTAAGATATTTTCCTATTGCATAGAACACTTGTAGCACTCTTCCAATTCATTCATTCTATAATTTAGATATTCATTTGTCTTGATCTCTTCTAAAATAGTAAAATACATAGCCTAGATATCTGAATTGACTGCATTTAGGCACCAAAATACTATCAAACTTGACCTCAATTCACCTCCATTCTTCTTAATGGGGCTGAGCTTGAAGTGCATGTATTTTGACTAACATATGCTTAACCTAAAACCCTTGTTCTCTAGAGTTTCTCCATAATTCCAACTTTCAGTTTATTTCCTGGCTATTTCATCGACTAGAACAATATCATATGTGAATAATATGCACTGAACATTATCTTGTATTAACTGGGGCAAACAAGTGTAGGCTCAAGGAGATTAAAATGTTACCATAATAAATAAATTACATGATTAAAACGCATTTCAAATATGTGCTATGCTTCTCCTTCAATACTGAATTTGATTGAAGTGTTGCAAACACCTCAAAACCTAAATTTCATTTACTTAGAACTATTAAATTTCTATGAAAAATGTAATCACCGGCAGCAATTAAACCTAATAGCAGTATCATGATTACATAAATTTTGAATTTCACCAAATACGGTAATTGGCCGAATATGAAAATGTAATTATCAATATCATAAGACAAATGTGATGGCATTGAGTCTCTGAAAACAATTATGGACAGCAAAATTTTTATTCTCAAACCATTCAGACAACAAAATTGATCTCAAAATAAAAACTCAGATTCTAGAGGAAAAAAGAAAGAAAGATATTCCACGGCTGAAATGCAGATGATTAGGAAAAATGAGAATGCGCATTAAAGGATATGAAAGAGATAGAACAAAGGAGTCGCCGATCAAAGCCATGAAGAGCTTGGTTCCAGGGACAGCGAAGTTGTGGAGATCGGTTGCCGAACAGTACGCGAGGTTGGTGAGGGCGAGATCCGGCGATGGTGTATTGGTGACGATCATCGCCGTGGGTGCAGACCCTGACCGGCCCGCCATTTTTTTCTTTTTTTTCTGGTTAAGATCTGTTTAGTTATTTGGGAAAGGGAAAAGTAAACTATATAGCTGGGTTTCCTTCGAGTTGAAGAAAATGAAATTGTACTGGTCAAGTACTTGAATCTTGCGCGGGAGAGAATTGCAATTGGCCAGGAATTTGGATCGAATCAGTAAAGAGTAAGATTTTCATTTAACGCTCATATGACCGGCGGTGTCATGGACTCATGGTTGCGTACTTGCTTTGGGAATTGGATTTGCGCCAAGGTAGGCCTAAAACCAAGTCTAGAACTGGAAGAGAACAGGTCGGACCAATGGTGCTGGGATTTCAATTGATTATTTTATCTTTATGCAGGTATATTTGGTGAGCATTCGATTCAATTGGATCACCCTAACTGAAAAATCGGACTTGAAAAAAAAAAAAGTAAAAATGAAACCGAACCTAACAGCGTAAAGAACCAAATCAAAATAGTTTTGTTTTATTAATAAAAAATGGAACTAAATAACTAAAATCACAATTTTTACCTTCCAAAATAAAGCAATTTAACTGAAAATTTGAACCTATTATCTTTAATTTGAATTTAGATTCGCATATTTTTTTATAAAAATCAAATATTCAATCTATTCTATTATCTTCAGAGAAGCACGAACCAAATTCCATTAACTGAACTTTGAAAAATAAAAATTAAGCCAAATCATTTTTATTGAATAGCCCAACTAAACCAAATTGAATAGCATTAGTTAGATTCGTAAGCAAATATTGTATATAAGTAAGTCTTTTATGCAACACTAAATATTTTCATATGCTGTCATGCATAAAAAAATAATTATATATTGAAAAAATAAAAATTCAAGCCAAAATCATTTTTAATTGAATACCCAAACTAAACAAAATTGAATAGCATTCAGATTAGATTCGAGTAAGCAAATAATTGTATATAAGTAAGATCTTTATATGCAACACATAAATATTTTCATACTGCTGTTCATGCATAAAAAAATAATTATATATATATATATAACTATTATATACATATACATACCAAATAATAGCATACCCAGTGAGTAGTTGGGTGCAACGGGCAAAACCGAAACTCGTACGAGTGAGAAAAAGAAGTGAGTAAGATGAATGCGGGTTGGTGTGGAGGTGTTTATGTGAAATTTGATTTTTTTGGAGTTCAGCAAGTGATAGAATTTTTTACCGCGATAAGGTGGCACCTATAGTTGCGGTTATATCATTGTCCCTTGCCTCCCGTAAATATATAAATAAAATAATAGCATACCATATATTGTCAACCAAAACCAAAACTACATGAAAAAAAATTTATAAGATAATCGGTTTATGTTTATTAAATTTGATTTTTTTGGAGTTCATCAAGGTGATAGAATTTTTTACCGCGATAAGGTGGCACTCTATAGTTGGGTTATATCATTTCCCTTGCCTCCGTAAAGAAAGAGAACTAACTAATAATGGGGCAACGAGAAATATATAGAGTATCAAAAAAATATCGACTAAATCAAATAAAAATCAAAACCCATATTTTGATTATTAAATTGAAGCTAACTTATAAACTCTCCGGTATCAAATAAATTAGTATGAAAATACTCATAAGTTACTCGAAATTGATTTATGAAAGTAGTTAAATTTAATGCTAATTTTTAATTAAATTCAAATAGTTCCTTTCAAAAAATAAAAAATAAATTGAAATAGTTTCACTAAAGAGTAGAGCTGAATTGAATAATAATTTACTAATTCGATCTCAATTTTTTTTCTCATAAAATATATTCAGTTGGGAGAGAAATTTTTGATAGCAGTCAGGATTTATTTTATTATTCATAAATGATTATTTTTTAAATAATAATTTAACCACGCAATTCTTTTTTTTTTCCCCTGTTGTATAAGCCATGTAATGTAATTTGTTTTTGGTTGCACAAAGCAGTTTTTACGTCTCAACGACAAAACCAAATGATACGCTGTTCAAGGTCGATTAGCTCGTCAAATAAGACGACAGCTAACTAAGGATGCCTCATGCAAAACAACTTGTCGTTCTTGTACCCGCACCGGTAAAAACAGCAAAATGTAAGCACTAAGAAATAGGAAACCTTCAAAACCCCCATTCCACGTGTGCTAAACCCTAATGAACACTCAACAACACTGAACTAGCTGAATTTGGTTTTTCACGTCCTGGGTAACCACCATCATCACCAGCCATGGCACAGAGGCGGTGTCTCCACAGCCTAACCCGTCAAACCGTAGCTCTTCTCTCCTCAAACCCTACCACACTGCACCATTCTCTCAAAGCTTCACCTTCTATCCCCAATTCAATTTCTATCAAATCTCTCATCTTCAGATCCTCCATTTTTACGAAAGCTGATATCACCTGGTGTTCTCTCTGGTCTCACCACCATCGTCGCCATTTCGCGTCAAGTTCACGGGACGAAAGCGATGATAACGAGGAAGATGAAGAGACGGAGGGAGAGGATAGTGAGGGAGAGTATAGTGAAGGAGAGGAGCCAACGGGGTCTGCTTTGAACATAGAGTACTCGGCGCAGGAGAAGGAAGAGGAGGCTGCAGCTATTGGTTACAAAGTAATTGGACCACTCGACAAGTCCGACCAACTCTTTAAACCATACGAGCCGGTTTTCGCTGTTGTTCAGGTTTATTCGATTGGATGTCATTACCTCGCCTTGTCATCTGGAGTCTTCTTTATACGTTGATGTTAAGATCATGTGTTTTTTTCTTTGTAGATTGGATCGCATCAATTCAAGGTGAGCAATGGGGATTCTATTTTCACTGAGAGATTGAAATTCTGCGACGTAAATGACAAGGTGAGTTTTGAATTCGTGCTTCTTAATTCAATTCCATTATTGTTTAAGGCATTCGAAATTCTATAAATCTGTCTGTCCACCACCAATTTACCATTTCAAGGCACACAGGCACATTTACATCGTGCATAGATTAGTGTGAATGCTGATAGGTAATCCTCATTTGTTTGGTTTTGCTCCATTAATGTCTGCTGCGTTCGTCATCTATTAACAATTGAAGAATAAGTTCGTTAAGGAGGTGCAGAGTATACATGCATATTTGTATCTGTTAAGTAAGATTGCTCTTGTCGACTTCATTTTAGTATCATAGAACGTTATGCTCAATTTGATTGTTCAAAACCTTTTGAAAATGGGTGCTTTAGTGATTCTTGATTCTGGCTAGGTGGTGCTGTGGGAATCACGGTGGTTGTCTTTCTTTAATAAGAAATATATTCATTACTAAAGGTGAGGAAAAGTCATGGCTTATGTTACAAAAGCCCCAAAATGAAAAAACACCTGTGGGCCTGTGAAAGTGATCTTTAACCATGCAGTTATTTTTAGTGCGTCAAAGGAGATTGCTATAAAAATTTTGAGCAATTAAGAGTCTTTTCAATAACAGATGGTAAGATTATGAGCATATAGTCTAAAATAGATGAGTCATAACTAAATGCATTCATGTGAATTGGGTAGGTGACTTTAGTTCGGGA
The DNA here is from genome assembly GCF_014843425.1 of Jatropha curcas. Next base: position 341,484 of record NW_023590807.1, read on the forward strand.
GAGTAACCATGAGGATGCATCTCTATAAGAAAGTGGAAACTACCTGCCTGAAAAGTAATAACTTGGTGTTGGTCAGAGATTGTTGTTCTTGGATAACTTAAGGGTGGAGCAGCAAAAGTATTGGTCTGTGAGCTGTGCCTGAATCAAATACGAAAACAAAACAAGGTTTTGTTAGGTTAAGTTGGGGTGATGCAAAAATATTATGCTTGGAAATAAGTCTTCTTTGGTTGAGTTTTATGTTCAATAAAACTCACATTTCAAGATCAGGCTGTGTTGCCTTGCTTACTCTTGTGATTCTCACAGTTATAAAGTGAACATGCAGTTAATTCGAACTGTGGAAGCTGGTTTTACGATATCCTCATGCCTTCAATTTTTTTTTTTTTTTTAAAAGAAAGAATATCTTAGTAGTTGAGCAATATTAAACTGGTTCAGATGATGTGCCATTCCACAAGTCCCTTTTTTGTTCTCACTTACGCATGAGAAAGTAAGCGGTAAACTTAACTTTGGTTACATCCTCATACCTGTTTCTACTCTCTCTCACTTTTTCATGCATACCTTTTCCTGTTCCTTGTTTTAATATATCAATACAAATCATTTTGGTGGGGCTAAGGTGGGGATGATGTCAGGTATTTCTTGATGTCTGCTCTGAAGCTAACTGCTACTTGTCCGATAGAATATTTACTTCTAGACTTTTTTTTTTTGTAAAGAAAAAGAACTGTTCTTTTACTTGATTCATCCATAATTTGTCTATTGCAGTTGATTTTGAACAAGGTTCTGTTGTTAGGATCAAGTACTCAAACAATTATTGGCAGGCCCATGGTGCCAGATGCAGCTGTTCATGCAGTTGTTGAGCAACATGTAAGTGTGACGAATCTAATCCCTCTCTGCTCCTCTCTTTGTTTCTCATACTCTCACATGTGCAAGTACACCAGAGAACACTCATAAACTTGCATGCAAATCTCAGTGATTTATGGAAGTGCTAGTAGTTAGACGCTAAAGCGATGTGGTCAATCTCTTTTGGTTTCAATGGGATGTGTTTCTTGCAAAAGTTATCCCTTGGAAGGAATTAAGTTTCAAGTTCATCTTGCCAAGTTTGTTTCCAGATCCTTTTCAAGTTGTTTTGATGATCATCTGACTTAGATTCGTCACCTTTGCTTGTTTTTAAATTAAGTCAATTAATCAACAAATAAGACTTAGTTCTGTATGGGTTATAGTGCAGTTTAACTCTTAGATGTATAGATCCCATCTAATTGCTGTCTATATTTGTGAACTAGTAGGTTTCTGATAAATTGCAGTCTCACCATTCCAGCCTTAGTAGGGCTTGTGTGGTGGATTAATGAAAAGTTGATGAAAGAAATCAAACATGTCAGATAGTGGGGACAGAGAATTACCATAAATCAGATTGAGGTGGCTGAATAATCTGGTTATAGATGAATTCTATGCTTGGAACTAACGAATTGCTTAAAAGTAAATTCTTATGCTTTAGATGAATGCTTGGTTATTTATAGGTATGCGAAATTGTATGTACTCTTGGTGATCGGATTGAGGAGTGATAAGAAATGTAAGGTGATTAAATCTTTATGATAAATGGGAAGACATTATATTGTATTCTTAATGCACGTGCTTGAACTTGATCTAGGTTTTTGAACTTATGCAAAGAGGTTTCTGGTGTGATATCGATCTCCTCTTTTGCTTCACATGAGAAGGGTGTTTCATTGTAAAAGTTTGCTGGTGTATGGAGACTGAGATTTCACTTTGACGAGATTTTGTAGGGACACATTGCTTCAACCATTATATGCTAGTGAACTGTGGATTTTCCTCCCCTTTATTTTTTTGAGGAAAAGAGTACTTTGTTAAATGGACTCCCCTTTATTTTTTTTTTAGTTAGCAAAACTATGCATTCTTAACAGTCAACAGTTTAATATGCTTTCTGGGTTATGCTTGTAAAATTTAACCGCTGTACTTCATTTTCTCATAGGCATTAGATGCAAAGGTAATTATCTTCAAGAAGAAGAGAAGGAAGAATTACCGCAGAACCAAAGGACATCGGCAGGTCAGCCAAGGATCAGTAATTTAAATGGTTTTAGTTAAATTCAAGTTTGTGTTTGTTTTCTCTCAACTCATGTTCCTCTGCTTTTCAGGAACTGACTAAATTAAGAATAACTGATATTCAAGGAATTGAGAAACCAGAAAGGAAAATTGATTCTCCAAAGTCTAAAAAGGCAGCAGCCAAAAAGCAAGAAAAGGTTGCAGTTGCTGCTTAAGAGGGATTTTCCCCGCGACATATTTTCACAATAATGGCTTCCCATGTTTATATTCTGCTGCAACTTTCTGATACAATTTGATGGAACTATATCCAGTGTACATTTGGGATGCCATAGGAAGCAGAAAAAACACCATTTTGACCAGATACCTTTTCTAGGATTATTATTTGGGAATTCCCCTGCTAGAGTTTTTGTGTTGCCTACACTGTTCATGTTGCCTCGCTAGTAGACTCTTGCTCGTAACAGAGTTGAATCGAGTTATTCCCAAGGATAAAGCAATTAGTCGTTGCACTTAGTTGAATATTATTATTTTATTAAACCTTAAGACAGCCTTTTATGATTTGCTTGTAGCTTCATGGTCATCCTGGACTTTGTAAACTATAATGATTATTGATCTTCCGTGTATCTTTTACAAATTACTAGTATTGGAAGATGACCTCTTAGCTCTCCCATAATTAGTTTATTTTAAAAAATAAATTTTTTTGAATGATAAAAATGTAACTTATTAATTAGATGAAATCTTAAACTAACTAAATAACAATTTATCAAAAAAAAAAAAAAGAATTCTTATTTTTGAATATCATGGACACATGTTTTAACTATTTGGAATGTCATAAAACATATGGATAGAGACAATGACTTAGCATTCCATCTCCTCGTTCCGACTACCAACAGTGACCCCATTGATTACGAAAGATGGGAATTCATCGAAATTAGCAAACAACTACACGTGAAATTAGCAAACAACTACACGTGTTACTGTTTTCATGAGTTGACATAAAAAATTTAGTTGATAAAAATTATTTTATCCTTTTTTTTTAGCCTTTAACTCATTAAAGATATTAATAAAAATTCATCATTTAACGAAAGATCATAAAGATTACAGTGAAAAAAATAATTATTTATATATCTAAATTTAGAAATCTTGCAAATGTCTTAGAACATTTCAAAAAATAATAACAAGCAAACAAAATAAAATTAAGGGAATATATATATATATATATATATATGTCATTTCTCTTGTTTTCTTGATATTATATTGGCTTCATGGTTTTTATGTACCGGAAAATTTTTAAATAATAATTATTAATACTTGTAAATAGAAAATGGGAAAAAAACTTACCTTGCACCTAGTTATAAGATAATTAGGAATGCTAAAATAAATTTGGAAATCAGAAGTTGAAAATGCCCTAGCAAAAGGGGTAAATTGTTAAAAGGCGAAGCCAACAAGACGAAATTAAGCCACTTCTTATACATTTTATCTTATAATTGCAACAATTAAGAGTACATTATATGCAAATTTTTCTATACTTTTTTTTACGGGTGGTTGAAACTTGAAAGGCAACGGTGTTTATATTATATGGAATGAATATCCCAATCCATCAAACTAAGTGCCTTCAAGTGGACTCACTTTAATTATTTGCCATCCAACCTCTTTCCTCTCAATCATCTTTTCTAACTTCTACTATGCATAAATAATATAAAGACTTGGAATTTTCTTAAGCACTCTGTTACACCCACGCTTTCCTTTTAAATATGATTGTGCTAATTGAATTCCCAAAAATCACAATAGTTTTCTCCACTTCATCACCTCCCAGTTACATATTTATTTATTTCTATATGATAAAATAATTGTTTTTTTTTTCGAGTGATCGATTAAAATTAAACTTAAAAAAAAAAAAAAAAGAAAAAGGGCAAATAAAATTCCAACACGTTTTCAAGTTCTGGTAGTATCCGAACCAATTAAGCAATAAGCACCATCAAATCTTAATAGTGATTTAATTATAACGCAATTGGAATGATATATTACTATTTGGCCACCTTATTTTGTTTTTATGTATTAAAGAAAGATAGTGCTCAAGGCTGGATTTCCTTTCTCACCCTTTTATTTATTTTTCTTCGCAAAAAGAAAATGGTTTTTCTCTCATGCATGCACTTCATAATGGATCCACCGTCACACTTCCAAAAATTAAATAAATAAAAGGCATGACATAGTATATTACTCGGGTCATCTACAATTAATTTTAATTTCTATTTTCTATTTTTTTTTCAACAAAACATGCTATGTTCAAATTTTAATCCCAATTATTTTCAAGATAAAAAAAATTACACTACATAGCGAATAAAATTATTTCATCAGAAAAATAAATTTAGCATGAGAAACGAGAGAAATCAAATCAAATACGAAAAAAAAAAATCACATTGCATGATTCAAAAATGCTTTCCCCTCCTTATTATATCTTTCCTTTTGAAGCAAGCTTTCCCTTTTTAGAAAAGTATACAATTAAAAAAACTAACAGAAGAAGGCAAATAGAAAGAAATGCAGAGGTGACTAATGAAAGAAGTTGCCTATATTCCCTGATAACAGAAGTCAAGAAAATTAGGCTGTCTGGCTCCATATATCTGTATAAGGATGCAGAAATCTAGCTTCAAGCATGTGGCAATTTATAGTATTGACTTTGAAAAATGCAATGAAAAAGAAAGACTTTAGTTAGTCATATTGTGCATAATTGAAAAAACCACTTTTTAATATATATATATGTATATTGTTAAATGATAATCATAAAGAACAAAACTTTCCCTTCTTCATCTAACATGTGACCCCATATGTACAATACAATACAATAGTGTTGCATAAAGAAAGAGAGTGATTCTTCCACTAAAATTGTATATGTATATATATATAAATGCTGAATTTTTGAGTCCACATTCATCGGTTATTAAGCTTCTACATATGTATAATTTACTGATGTGTTTATTTTACATAAAATATTTTTCAAGAAAAGAAATCGTATATTTGAATTAATTGATTCTTTATATCTGACGGCATATATTCAAATTATGGAAATAATTTATTTACAAAAGCAGGGAAATCCATAAATCTTTCATACACTACATCACTTTTTTACTCGGTTACTGAATTATAATTCAACATGTACAGGATCTAGTATATATAAATTCTTATATGATTTGGTTAATAGCCTAACTAAGTTTAGATACATAGCTTGGATTAGAGTTACCTTATTGGCCATGCAAAAGAGCACAATTGAAATCATATGCAATCTCAAGTACATATTATAGTTACATAATGACACTTAAAAAATCTTTCCCTAAAATCCCATCCCTTTTGTTCAAAAAAGTTGCTTCAACTTGTATGCTGACACTTGCTCCAACCCAAACTCTATTGAGCATTGACCCATTATAGTCACTATAGAGCCGGTGCATAACTTGGGATCACACCTAGGGCAAATACAAGAAAGAAAGAAAGAAAGAAATGGCAATTTGTAATTAATCCACCTAAAAAGAGAAAAAAGAAGACATAAAATATTGTGTTTAACTTTTGTTATTGATTGAAGTGGGAAAAGATGGTTAGGAACTAGTCATTTTCATTGCCATTTTATAGCATTATATTTGCCTTTCCAACTAGATAGTGAATTAGTGCTGTTTGAGTAAATCAAAATTTTGAAAGATTATGTTTATACCTACAACAAGTTATTGTCTATGAAGTCTCATTGGATCTTCCTGTAGTGTGATGGGTGGGTGATGCTGTTATTGTCCACAAGATACTATTGGTGGGTGAATTTTCCAAAAAAAAAAAAAAAAAAAAAATGGGATCACACCTAGTGGAAATACAAGAAGCAAAGTAAAAGAAAAGAATGGCAATTTGTAATTATCCACCAAAAGAGAAAAAAAGAAGACATAAAATATTGGTGTTTAACTTTTGGTTTATGATTAGAGATGGGCAATGATGGTTAGGAAACATAGTCATTTTATCATTGCCATTTTAATAGTACAACCATTAATATTTGCCTTTCACAACTAGTAGTGAATTAGTGCTGTATTGAGTAAATTCAAATAATATTTGAAAGATTATGTTTATACCTACAACAAAGTTATTGTCCTATGAAGTCTCATTGGATTCTTCCTGTAGTGTGATGGGTGGGTGATGCTGTTATTGTCCACAAGAATACTATGGGTGGGTGAATTTTTCCCAAAAAAAAAAAAAAAAAAAAAAAAACAACCAAACCGAAAATAAAATAAAGAAAAAAAAAAAAAAAAAAAAAACCGAAAATAAAATAAAGCCACGTCAGCATCTTATTTATAACAAAAAAAATGTAAAAGAATTAATATAAAATAAACTAAAAAAAAAGGCAAGTTGCTGATGTGGTTTTATTTCATTGGATAAAGATATGATAAACTGAATTTATCTAAAAATTTCTCAAATACAGATACACATTACATATAATATTATCCAATTTCTCAAAATAAACAACGCAAGCATATATTCTCTATTATCTATTGAAATAAAAGAGAAGGGAATCCTATCTATCAAAGTCACAAATGGGTTTGTGAAAAGTGAACCTAAAATCAGAATATACTTGAGGATGAACTATGGCAATTAGTATAAACCCTTGCTTTTTATTCAGACATTAGTGCTTTGATGATCACCTTTGTTCTGCAAATTAAAGCGATCTTATTGAGCACTTGTTTTGTCATTAAAAGTAAAATAAATAAAAGAATGCAATTGGTCTCCTTGGTTTGAACATTCGAACCATGTCAATTTCTTGCATATCTAGGTTGGCTTGATAGGATTTCCTTCTACTTATATCAATAGATAATATTTTTCTATAAATGCAAAGATTTGACCTAAAATTTTTTCCTTTTCCCTTGACTTACAGGCACCTAATTGGTGGTGTTTATGGACTTCAGAATACACAGTGAGTAATGTTCCAAGTATATTCTTTATGTGCTGTTCCTAAAATAATGTTTTAGAAACTATTGTGAATTAGCAATCAATCAAGAAGTTAACATGTGGAAGCCATTATTATGTTCCCATTTCAATAATATACAGGAATCATTTTTTTTTTCTTTTATTACTCTTGAGGTCATAGTTTCTGCTGCCATGTGCACTCAGGCAAAAGAAAATTGAAGCATTAGCTATGTCTTTCCTGACAATGCCCTTCGACAAGAACCCAGAAATATTTAAAAAAAAAAAAAAAGAAAAGTCATTAATTTGTTGCCAAGTGATTGATGAGCCAATGGAATTGAATGCCATTTTCTTTTTTTTTTTAGAGATATAAATATAGGGAAAGCTAAAGAAAGAATCTTGGTTTTTTTAAGCAATTAAATGCTTATTTAGAAATTTAATTTGAAAGGACAAAAAAAAAAAAAAATGGTATACCAAATGTTTAGCCATTTGATACAATCATGAAAAGAAAAAAAAAAAAAAATGGTAGATTATTACCAAATTGTTAGCCATTTGATACAATCATGAAGAGTAATTTAGCCAAATAAAGGGCAACTTAGTCAATTCAGATGCTTTACAGTTGTAGTTAGAGGTTTCTAGAGATCGGTTTTAGTTAAAAGTGCAGAGTGGAGGGAGTATTTGTGTGTGATACTGTTGGTATATTCTGTGCCGTATCCATAAGCAATAGTCTCTATATTTCATTGGACACGAAGGCAACTCGTAAACCTCCAACGTCTACCATTTTTAAGAGAGATTGTACCAAATTCAATAGAGCGAAACAAAAAGACGATCCTTTGTTGCAATGTTTTCGAGTCTTGATCATGGCATGATGGATGGGGTTTGGGGAGGAACTTAACCTCTCTGAATTCCCAAATAAATTGCTAAGGAAGTCAGAGAAAATCAGAGGAACATGGTTTTGTTTGCAAGTTTTGAACTGGGTCAAGTTCCTTTGGTTGACTTGTCAATATTCTGTGCTAGTTTTCACTAGTTTTCACGACGATAGTTTATATGACTCCAGTAATATATAGAAGCGGCAAATGGTACAGTTTTCAACTTCTTCTTTGCTATATATCATTTTTCGATATATTTGTTTACATGCATACACATGTATTTATTTGTTTATATATATGGCTTTGAAAGCTCTGTTTATTGTAAAAGTTGATGAATTTTAAGTTCTTGAGGTCTTAATGATAAGTCTAAGTTCAAATTTCTGGTGTGCGTTGGGCTCCTTGGTGGTTAATTGTCACATTCCACACCTAATAAGTTTAGAATTAGTTTGGAGTTTAGTTCCTCTTTTGGGTATTAACGGAATATAAATTGTTTGGGAGGAATATGTTTGTGTATAGAATTTTGTTTACAGAGATTGGTAGAATTTGATGTTTATTAAGTACGATTCATGGAAGAGGATTATGGAGTTTCTTAAATTGTACCCATCACGATTTTATAGGTTTCTTCCTGGAGAAGAAGTCCATAATAAGTTGCATATCTAGCTTCTGAAATGGAAGAATCCGAATTTTATTTTTTTGGATTATATATTTGAAGCTAATTATGTTCAAAGGGTCATATAAATTTCTATTTAATCTTTCCCTTTTTCCTGAAATGTTAAAGACACCCTCTGGATGCTATTTATCAAATATAATTATTGGGTGGTTATTTTTTATTTGTGATAAAATATGATAACAATAATTCAGAATGATAAATTATCTTGTTCTCAGTATCATCTCTGGTTTTCTTTTTTCATCAATTCATATGGCCCCCAGTTTGTGCCTGACGTCTTTATTTTTATCAATGCATACCTCGTTGTATTAGACTCTTTAGAAATGATTAAAGCTATCTTAGCTTGATTCTTAGATTATCTGCTTATATTTTCTGTAAATGATATCAATCCTAGTTGTTTCCATGGCAGGTTGCATGGAAATGTTAAACTAGATGGAGAAGCACCTGCTTTCTAATACTAAAATTGGCTATTAAATCAAGCTGTGAGGACATGTCTGCATGACCTGGTCTTCCTGCAAACTTCTTCTGGTTTAACGAACTCTTTTAGTGAGGCAAATTTTCTCTGGCACTGGATCTACCTGACAGAAAGTTCGTCTTGAAGAAAGAAGGACCTTTTGGCAATATATATTTAATTTCTTAAAGAAGTGAATCTCTTCGGGTTGGGAAGTCATCAGGATTCAGCTCGTTGGGGCAAATCTCCTTTGGCAAAGTTACTGAAGTTTCCTCTAGCCGGGTAGTTCACCTGATAGTGAATAACTAAGCAGAGTTGAGACTTTCAGATTATTATCATTTACTGAGGATTGCATCCTTGCTACAGAGCAGATCTCCTTTTGTTTGAATTTTTGCTCTGGCAAATTTTTTGTATCTTGTTGATATATATCCTTACAGTGCAATCTTCATTGGAAGTTTCTTCTTGCAAGAGCTTCAGTCCATTTCTTGGGCAAATCTCCTTTGGCAGCTGGAGTCCAAGTTGACTCCTATCATCCCCGTGGGCTATCGGGAATCTTGAGTTGGATCCCTTTATCCCTGTAGGGCAAATCTCCTTTGGCATTTGGTAAGCCTGAATTGGCTTCCTGTTATCACTTTACAAGGCTTAAGCATAAGATCTCTATTTTCAGAGGTCAAGATATATTTTTGTACTATCTACATTTGAAGCTTGGCAACAATACCAAAAATAAACTAACATCAGAGTTCTACTAGCATTGATACTGTAGCTGATCTTTGCCAGACCATCAATTGCAGTGTGTTTTAGAGTATCAGACGGGTACAACTTTTGGAATTTCAAGTTGCTTAAGCAAGTGAAAATTTAGTGGTACGTTCTCTCTTTGTGCTCACTATTGTTGTTTCTTATATTTTCACGTGTATTACAACTGCATTTTCTGATGATAACCTCAGAGTAGCTCAAAGTTTCTCTGGTAAAAGAAATGATCCTCTCCTTTAAATTGAAAATTTCAAATGCTAAAATAACCTATATCTTGCTTTTCTTTCCAGGTATACGGGCTTTTAATAATAGGAAATATTTTTCGAGTCAAAGTTCCAGTGCACCTAGGGAGGAAAATTATAAAAAAAAAAAAAAAAGGAAAACAAAAGAAACAAAGTTGCTGAATTGAAGTGTTGATATATTCTTGTAGATGATGGATATTCTCTCGAGTGATTCTGATTGGGAAAGTGACAGCGGCAGCGAGCTTGACTTTCTCTACAGTGGGCAGGCACATTGCATTTTGTCAAGCCTGGAGGAAAGCCTAGGCAAAATTGATGATTTCCTCTCATTTGAGAGGGGCTTCGTGCATGGGGACATTGTTTGCTCCGCTGTAGATCCATCTGGACAGATGGGGAGAGTTGTGAATGTCAAAATGTCAGTTGACTTGGAAAATGTTAATGGAAAAATCATAAAAGATGTTGATTCCAAGGATCTTTTAAAGATCCGTTCCATTTCGTTGGGAGATTATGTGGTCCATGGACCATGGATAGGAAGGGCTGAGAAAATTCTTGACAATGTCACTATCATCTTTGATGATGGGACAAAGTGTGAGGTAACTGCACCAGATAAAGAAAAGGTTTTGCCTGTTTTTCCAAACATGCTTGAAGATTCAGTATATCCCTACTATCCAGGACAGAAAGTGCAGGTTAGGCTTTCTGGTGCTTCGAAGTCTTCTAGATGGTTATGTGGTTCTTGGAAGGAAAACCAAGATATAGGAACTGTTTCTTCTGTAAAAGCTGGTCTAGTGTACGTTGATTGGATTGCCTGTGCTCTTGTTGGTTGTGAATCCAGTTTGCCTGCTCCCCAACATTTGCAGGCTGCAAAAAACTTGACTCTTTTGCCGTGTTTTTCACATGAAGGTTGGCAGCTTGGTGACTGGTGTATGCTTTCTGATTGTAAGGGTGTGAAGGAGCAGATGGTTTTTGACGAGTCTAACCTTGAGCTCAGTAATGAGCATGATAAGATAGGAAAAGGGTCGAAGAGACAATCTTCTTGCTCCAATTTTAATGAAATCTTTGTTATTGTGAAGACAAAGACCAGAGTTGATGTTTTGTGGCAGGATGGTGACAGCTCATTGGGATTGGATTCACAGTCTCTGGTCCCCGTAAATGTTGTTAATGCTTATGAATTCTGGCCAGGGCAGTTTGTTGTTGAGAAGAGTGCTTGTGATGACCAACATGTTTCTGGCAACCAAAGATGGGGAGTTGTAAGTGCTGTGGATGCAAAGGAACATACAGTTAGGGTGAATTGGAAATCAACCACAGTGAACCAGGCTACTGATGTGCAGGCCAACCAGATGGAAGAAACTCTTGGTGCTTATGAACTGGTTGAGCACCCGGACTACTCCTATTGTTATGGTGATATCGTATTCAGAAATGTAGATCAGGCTGATAAGCATCATTTGAGTAGGGGGATGAGTATGGGTGATACTGAAAGCAAGGACTGTAATAGACACCATATTCATAATGGCTACTTGTCCTGTATTGGCTATGTTACAGGCTTTATAGATGGTGTGGTGGAGGTGGTGTGGGCTTCTGGTGTTAAAACCAAGGTTTGAGTCATTTGCATTGCTTATTCATTAGTTGTTTATATTAAAGACTAATAGTTTTAGTAGTGCATCAGATTTTGAGAGTTTTATATAAATTTGCTCCTTCCTCTTATTGTATACGCATGCAGTTCATGTTGTCTCTATGATTGATTGCTTGTTGTGTAATGATATAATTAACCAAAAGGGATTTATGCCTAATTTCAACAGTTGTTGAAAATTTTGACAAAAATCCTGTGGTGCTAATAGCAAAATTTGTCTGTCCTAGTTCGGTTATTTTTCTGTGAGACATGTATTTTTGCTTGATATTTTTTTCTATTTCAGTTATTATTGCTATTGCAAGTCACGGAAATAATGGCATGTATATATTCAAGCCGCTGGATTTGGTTCTCCCTTTCTACTTTTGAGCAATTGCATGTTTGCTTTGGCATTTCTTTGAACTTAGACCATTCGTGACTGTTTGCTAGAATTGCGGAAAATCTGTCAGGTTCCTAGAATAGTCCATGTCACCGTGTCCCTGGTGAAATGGTTTGAATTAAAATTAAGATTTACATATTTAGATAGGAAAGAGTGGAAAGATTTTGCAAGTGAGGGAGTTCTTCCCCAAAAAACAAACAATGTGGCCCTTGATGTGTAATAATTTTAGCTTTGCAAACTATCTTTTTTTTCTTGAAGGGAAAGCAAACTATCTAAGACTTACAAATATTAGACTCTACCAATCTTAGCTTCTGGTTTAAGTTATCTTTTAGGTGACTGCCTCTTCTGTTTTCTTCCACTGTTGGTGACAGATTGAAGCGTCCATCTTACACAATTTGTCTTGCATTGTTACAGGTTGAACCTAGTGACATTTTCCGAATTGATAAATATGGAAATTCAGTGACAAATTCTGCAATGAATGAGCAGAATATTGATGAAATGAATGAGGAAAAAGAGATGATCGATCTTGACAAACAATCCTCTAGCTTGAAAGGAAAGGTAATGCCAATTCTCTCTGTTATTTATGAAAAAGTTGGCATCAGATATGTAGGGGTGATCACGGCTTCAAGCTGATTTGCAAATATGGACCAATTTCTTAAAGCTGATTTTGATTGCTGAGAAAATGTAGGAACAAAAGCATGAACAAATAAAAGTTGGCTACTAGCACAGTACAAACTCGTTATGTGATTTGCTCATAAAAGTATCTTTTGCTTCATTGGATATGCTAACATTGCAAGCGAAAAAAAAAAAAAAATTATAGTCTGTTTGTTCTGAGACTGATGAACATTCTTGTAATCAATGAAGAAGCTTATATCTTTTGTTTCTGTCGTTAAAAACTGGAAACTAAACTATAGTACCATTCTTAGGATTTGCTAAATTCTAATAGCAAGAATGAGTCCAAAACGTGCCCATGGAAATCAAGCTCCTTTTTTCTTCCTCAATCCACTGTTGGATTTTTCAAGGGCATTGCAGCAAGTATATTTGAATCCTTTGGTTCTACATCGCTGTCTGGCCCATTACCATATGACTCTATTTCTAAAGATGACAATCAATCTGAGACACCTGAAGAGAAAGGAATACCAGAAAACTGCAAGCTCTGCACAGAGATGCAACCTGTAATACCAGGTGAGATGCAGAGATCTGAAATCACAAGTTTAAAGTGGGAAGTCAATCTCTTTCAGGACAATAAAGAATTTCCACCTTCACCAGAGAGCAAGAGTGTGGGACAGTTCAGACAATTTGAAATGGTCAACGATTGCTCTGATCACCAATTTATTGAAGGTGCAGGCAAGGGATTGTTTTCAATATATGAGGTCAGAAACTACTCCATTTTCACTAAAAACTGTATTAATTAATAGGTTTAAACAGTTATGACATCTTTTCTCCATGCTACACCTCATAGGTTAAAAGAAGTTGGTTGAAGAAGGTCCAACAAGAATGGAGTACCCTAGAGAAAGATCTTCCTGGTTAGCACTTAATCCTTTTTTTTTTTCTGCTTTGCTTGGAGTGTTATTTTGATAGTTGGTTCGTTTTTTACTTCATATTTCTATTAAGACCTGTGATGACCTCCACAGAATCAATATATGTCCGCATCTATGAGGAAAGAATGGATCTTCTTCGAGCAGCTATTGTTGGTGCCCCTGGAACTCCCTATCATGATGGGGTGTTCTTCTTTGATATATATTTTCCTCCAGAGTATCCTCTTGAACCTCCTGTAAGTTATTTAAGTTTTACAAGTCTAATGATGACCTGATTCAAGTGGGACGTCCAATTTGCTAAAATTAGGTTGTCTTCTATAGCTATCTGTATATTATTTTTGCATTGTCTAATCCACTCATATATTCATATTCGATGAGGAACTTATTTGTTGATGTAATCTATCATGCAGTTGGTATACTATCATTCTGGTGGGCTTCGTGTCAATCCCAATTTATATGAGTCTGGAAAGATCTGCCTCAGTCTCCTCAACACATGGACGGGCACAGGCACTGAAGTGTGGAATCCAGAGAGCTCCAATATTCTTCAAGTTCTTCTCTCCCTCCAGGCCCTTGTGCTTAATGAAAAACCTTATTTCAATGAAGCTGGGTATGATAAGCAGATAGGAAGAGCCGAGGGAGAGAAAAATTCCGTGAGTTATAATGAAAATGCATTCCTCATGACCTGGAAGTCCATGCTTTACTTGCTTCGCCGCCCGCCAAAGGTAAAACAATCAATTCTTGGATCAATTTGCTCCATTTTACATTGATTTAGTAATGGATAAGCTGATAATTACTTCTGGATGATAATATATCATCAGAAAGTTAGTAGCCTCTGCATTGATTATTTTCATTTATAAGAAATCCACGTGACAAAAAAAAAAAAAAAAAAAAAAAAAAAAAAAGCTGATAATGACTTCTGGATGATAAAGTATATCATCAGAAAGTTAGTAGCCTCTGCATTGATTATTTTCATTTATAAGAAATCCACGTGACAAAAAAAAAAAAAAAAAAAAAAAAAAAAAAAAAAAAAAAAAAAAAAAAACAGAACTATATTTCTTGTCAGCAGAAAACAAGAAATCATTGCCGTGAAAATGATGATATAATCTATTATTTCTCATCGGTGCAGCACTTTGAAGCACTCATGGAGGAACACTTGCAGCAACGATCTCAAAATATTCTATTGGCTTGTAAAGCATATATGGAAGGAGCTCCAGTAGCATGCCTAACTGGAAGTGGACAGATGGAGCATAGATGTGAAAGGGGCAGTTCTACTGGTTTCAAACTAATGCTTGCTAAGATCTTCCCAAAATTGGTGGAGGCATTTTCTGCCCACGGAATTGATTGCAGCCAATTTGCAGAGTTAGCACATTAAAATGTGCAGATCAATACATTTGTACCATATGTATAAAATCTGTATCGTATCAAAATGTGTTTGAAGACTGAAGGAGTGCTTTTATGCCTGTCTTGTTTGCTTATTTTGCTTGAAGGATGTTGTCTATGAAATGTCATCTTGTGTTGTGTATATTTTTGAGGGAGAATAAAGGAGTTGCAGATAAACATTAATACAACTCCTGGTTATGTGATTATGTTAATGTTCTGTAACAGTGTGATTAATAAAAACTATAAGTAATTAAGTATTGTTTATCTTCTGGTTTCTTATCGGTTCATATTAACTTGTATTTAACAGAATTGCTCTCAACAAAACTCACATTGAGAAGTCTTTTACCTGGGGATGAATATACATTGGTTAATCTGAAAAATTGAATAGAATTAACTTATACTAATTAATTTCGATTTTTGATTCGATTGCAAAAAATAAATTAATGTTTAAAAATCAAATGGAATTAAATCGATTAACCAAATATAATTCTAATTCAATTTAAAGAAAAAATAAAAAAAAAATCGATTTTTTCTCAGTTTGCAATTGAACCGCTCAAGTGCCCTAATTTTACCCATATTCTGTACGAATTTTAAAAATGAAGTAATTTTAACATTTGATGTTGCATATTTCTATTTTTTTTAAAAGAATTATCAAATAGGATGTTTTGATTCATTGTCTCATTTATATAAAAAAAAGGGTAAAAAATTTAAAATTCGAGTAAATACTATCATATTTTGTACTATCAGCGGTATTTCAGCCATCGAGTCTAATGAATAAAAAAATATATACTCTCTCTATTACATTTTATTTGCATGGTTTGATAAAAAATTCATATTAAGAATTTAATCAATAAAAATTATTTTGCCTTTACCCTTAACTCATTGAACATATTAATAAAAGTTATTTATTTAATAAAAATAAAAAATTATAAAAATTATTTATAAAAAATTATTTATATTATTTTAAATTTAAAATTAGTAATATTTTAAGAATTTAATCAATAAAAATTATTTTGCCTTTACCCTTAACTCATTGAACATATTAATAAAAGTTATTTATTTAATAAAAAATTATAAAAATTATTATAAAAAATTATTTATATATTTAAATTTAAAATTATGTAAATATTTTAAGATTTAAAAAAAAAAGAATTACAAATAAATAAAATGGAATGAAAAAAGTATAATGGATTCTTTTGAGGATACGAATCCGGGTCGGCTATAGTAACAAACATCCGAAAAAACGGATCTTTAGAAGTCGGTTGCACTGACTTTCCATATTTACGAGTTCCTCCTTCAGCTTCCTCGGAGAAGGAACAATGGAGGAAACTGGTAATGTTCTTCAATTATCTTCATTACGGAAATTTAATTTCCAAGTTAAACCTTCAAAAATCCTCAAATTCCTGTATATTCCACTTCTTATCTGCTTCTATTCCCCTTTTCTCACTTCTCCAACAGCAACAGCAATAGCAACAACTTCAATTTCAGCCTCAAACTTTCTATCGTATTATGGCCCTCAATGTGACCACATAGTTCGTCAATCTCTATCTTCTGATACCCACGTGACCTTTGTTTTTGGCGAAGACAAAATCCTCTATTTTGATATTGCTTACTTCACCGGCGGCAGCCCAATCCTACGCAAAAGGGCTGATAACGGTGACGCGGATTCGCCTTCCATTTCGCTCTCATTTCGCCCAAAAGGAAATACAATTTCTCTTACCCAAATCCCACACGTGCTTAAGCTACAAGCTACTCTCAGATTCCATTTTCCTTTCCATTTGAACATGACGTGGAACCGGAATTTGAGGGAGATCAGGTTCCGGCCACCAAGATTTCCCGTGAAGGCAAGGTCTTTGGTTTTCGAGTTATACGGGTTTTGGTCTATGGATACTGGGAAGCTGTGTATGGTTGGATCTGGATCGAGTCACCCACATTTGGGTATTGTAAGTTCTTCGAATGTTGTTTTAAAGCTTAATTATCCAGTGCATTTTAGTAATATTAGTGGCTTGATCATTGGGGCTTTAGAGAGTTTGAACGATAGGGGTGATTCTGGTTATTTTGAGCCTGTTTCAATTTTGGGGATACCTCATTTTGGTGAATATAAATATAGATTGATAGATAGGGGAAGTAATGTATGCGTTGGAGGAAGTGATGGAGAGAATGAGAATTTACATTTAGAGTGGCAACATCCTAGTTCTTGCTTGAGTCAATTGTATAAGTATGCTAGGTATTTTGAATTGGATTATGGCAGGGAATGTGGTAGTAATGAAGGTGGTAAATGTAACCCTCTTGGTGGGGATTCTGGGACCTTGCCCAAGTTTATGACCATTCAAGGATTTAGATGTGAACCTGGACGTGGGATTCGGCTATTGATAGGATTCTTGAACACTGGCTATCATTCTGAGCCTTTTATTTATGACAGAGTTTTTAATCCTAACAGAACGTTAATTGGTGAGGGAGTGTGGGATGATAAGAAGGATAGGCTCTGTGTGGTTGCTTGTCGAGTCTCGAATTTAAAGGATTCATTAGTTAATGCTTCTGTTGGTGATTGCTCGATTCGCTTAAGCTTGAGGTTCCCTAAGACCTTGACAATTACACAGAGGAGTACTGTTGTGGGACAAATTTCAAGCACTGTGACTGACAGTGAAACTGGCTACTTTAATAAAATCAGATTTCATGGTTCTGAGAATAGGATAACAGGCCTTCCTGGTCTGAATTATGAGTATACTATGCTTGGAAGGGTAAATAAAGCTTGTCCGAAACAGAAGACCATGAAAGGCCGAGGAAAGACATATCCTAACGCTTGTTCCACAGACATGAGATTCCAAATGATAGTGAGAAATGGTAAAGGACAACTATCACAGGGATATTCGTCACCGTTGTTTGTGGGTGATCAGCTTTTTGAGCCTTTTCAAATGAATAAAAACCACAGTGGTCTTCTAAATATTAGCTACAAGATGAGCTTCACAACTTCTTCCTCTTTGAAGTCGGGTGGTCAGCTTTTGTCAAAAAAATCAATAGAAATTTCTGCTGAAGGGACATATGACAATGAGTCTGGTGTTCTGTGCATGATAGGCTGTTCGAATTCGATATTACATGTTACGAACTCAACAAGAAATGAATCTGCAGACTGCATGATTTTGATCAATATTCAATTTTCTCCAGTGAATGCAAAGAGTGGGAATAACATTAAAGGAACTATTAAAAGCATGCGGCACAAGTTGGACCCTCTTTACTTCCAGGAACTTGAAATATCTTCTAACTCGATTTATACAAGTCAAGCTGCAGAATCCATCTGGAGAATGGATATGGAGATTACCATGGTTTTGATTTCTAATACTCTTGCTTGTGTCTTTGTGGGATTGCAACTCTATCAT
The DNA here is from genome assembly GCF_014843425.1 of Jatropha curcas. The sequence continues at coordinate 359,730 of NW_023590807.1, forward strand.
GTGAAAAAGCATCCAGACGTGCTACCCTTCATTTCCTTTGTGATGCTTGTTGTTCTTACACTAGGTTACATGATACCTCTACTGCTAAATTTTGAAGCCTTGTTCATGTCCAATCACAGCCGACAAAATAATTTTCTTGAGAGTGGTGGATGGCTTGAAGTAAATGAGGTAATAGTAAGGGTTGTAACAATGGTAGCCTTTCTTTTGCAGTTCCGTCTGCTACAACTTGGTTGGTCTGCCAGGCAGAATGATCACAATCATAGAAGTTTGTGGCTCTGTGAGAAAAGGGTTCTATGTTTGTCCTTGCCATTGTACATAGGTGGTGCGTTGGTTGCTTGGTATGCTCATCAATGGAAGAATTCCCACAGGAGTCCATTTTTACATCCTCACCACTTTGGTTACCAGCAGCATTATCACTGGAGAGACCTTAAATCTTATGCTGGTTTGATTCTGGACGGTTTTTTACTTCCACAGATAATGTTCAATGCATTCTTGAATTCAAAGGAGAATACTCTTGCCTCTTCCTTTTATCTTGGGACAACTGTTGTCCGTTTACTGCCTCACGCGTATGACCTCTACAGGGCTCGTAATTCTGCCTGGTCCCTCGATTTGTCATATATATATGGAAATCACAAACATGATTTTTATTCCACTGCATGGGACATCATTATCCCTTTTGTTGGTCTGCTGTTTGCTGCCTTTATTTACTTGCAACAGCGATATGGTGGCCGTTGTGTTCTTCCTAGGAGATATAGAGAGACATCTGATTATGAAAAGGTTCCTGTTGTGAGCAGTGATGAAGTGCCAGGGGATGCTCTTAACTGAGAGTTTATAGTCTGTATAGCCTAGACAGCTTTTGATTCAATCTGAAGTACTTTGTCCTAAATACTTTTGGGTATAGAGTTTGTTTGCAATTTATTGATTCAATATTCTGGAAATATAGATGAGCCTATTGTCAAGTTCCACCCGAAACTCTCTTTCGTGATGAAAAACAATTAGTACATGCTTTTTGGAAATTTTAGATATATTGTTTTCCATCGTAAATGTCATTAGCCAGATTGGTGCTCGTCAAGTGATGTTTTTGGGTAGGTTTTGACGGTACCATACATTACATGAACAATAAGTTATTGGTTTCAAGCCAAAATTTTATTCCAACCATCAAATTTCAAATGGTTTTCCGTGCATTGTTATTAAAGCTGCTAACTCAAAAGATTGATTTTTCACACGTGCGTGAGCGTCATATTGCCTAGCTGACTAATAGTAACAAAGGTAGCAAATACTGTCACTACCTACCTCAAACAAGCTAGCATATGAACAGATATGTACATAATAGTAAAGTGAATGAATATGGGTGCCCAAAATGCCTATCAATCACTTCGAAGCATTTTGAACATTCGAGTCGGAGTGGAATGCAGGAGCTCTATCTGACACAACGATGCAGTTAAAATCAGGATCTCATTTGTCCAACCCCTTGGAATAGCTAAGTAGGATGCGGCTGCCTCCTTGTTCAGGGGAAACACAGTACTGCCATCTACTAGAGTTGTATAAACACTATTCCAGCTGAGAATTCTGAGACAAAAAACTTTTGTTAAGACTTGCATGATATCAATGGTGATAACAATCAAGGGAGAAAAGGAGAGCCTTGCATGAGTTATATAAATTTCATTATTTCAGATTAATCCATAAATGAAATAAAAATCACAGCAAGTGCGCAGTTACAGCCCTCAGATTGCACATCCACAAGACAAACTAGTTTTGGTTTCCAAAATATTTTTTGGACATAAAAAAAGTTATGTGAAATCAAGTTTACAATTCGAATTAGTGAGGTGAAATAAATTTTCTTGGTTCCCAAAAAGAAAAAAAGGTTATTTGGAAGTAGGTCTTAAATGATTCAGGTTTATTGATGTGCTTAGAAATATCAAAGGTCACAACACAGTTGAGGCTGTTTATCCATTTCACCTCGTTGATGTTAGGAGCAGCAACAAAAAACATGAAAAGACAATTACTACCTTCATAATTTAGAAGTTAATAATAAAACATCAAACCATAATACACAAAATACCAAAACTAATCCAACTCAACCAGCTAAAATATGGTAACAAGCAATGACAATTGAAGAATTACAGATTAAAAAAAAAAAAAATAGAAATACCTTGAGTCAGCTGTTAATTGGACTTTTTGCCAGTAAGGATGAGAGATATCTGGAGACCCCTGCTGAATGCTTCATTAAATAGGATTCTTGTCTGCATGGACTGGAATCCAGGCAACCATGATAGAAATCCAACAGGAACCATAACAATAAGCCCAAACAACATATCATATAGCCGAGCCAAGGAGACAACGGTATCCCACACGACAGTAGACTGCAAAAAAGGCCTAAGCACCTGAGCAATGCATATGAGGCCCCACCCAGTGGGAATAAATGCCAAAAGGCTGCTCACAAGATCAAGAAATATAAAATCTGTGAATTCCAGTAATAGAACTATCACAAGTATCGTAAGTGAGATGACTATAAGCTGGGCCAGCCTATATTTAATGTGCTCCTTTGCAGCAAATTTGTCCTGAGCATATGTTATGCTGACATAAATTCCAACGGCTGCAACCATGTATATCCAGGATAACAGGTAAACAGCTATACTAGTGTTTTCACCAGTAATGTTCAGATGATACACAACACCATACTGGAAGAAGAAGAAACGAAGATCTAAAATTATCTCCAGTAGCTTTCCCCAGAGACCTGTTGTTCTCAGATGGTCCTGCTCCTCATACCACCATGTTTCCCAGCTTTGTTCTGCTTTTGCCAATACTCCTCTATACCATATCCAGTTCATAAAATCTTCAAAGTCATATACAGTCTTCAGCCAATCAAATCCAGAAGGATTGAACAAGAAAGGGGACAGTATCCATGAGAGCACAAGGAACCAGCAAGAGATTGTCATGATTATGTAAAGAAAAGTATCAGCAGCCAAAGCGCTATTGGCAGCATATACTATTAAAATGATTCCAAGCTCAATTGCCTTCACAAAATGGCTCCTAGCAAACAGTCTATAGTTCTCAGCAAAGCTCTTATGCTGCACCACAAACCCACGTCCAGTGGCTCTGTATTTGGCACCTCCATGAAGAATAGTTCGACCAAAGAAATGACTACGAGTTCCCATAGAGAATGTGTAAAAAAGTGAAGATAGCTGCAACTGCATTGTTAAGAAGTCCCAAACAGCTGGAAGAAACCCATGTTCAAGAGTGTTCTCCATAACCATCGGAAGGGCAGTGAAGAAGCCTAACTGAATAACAAACTGCTGATTCAGAATCGCACCAAGGGCCTTGTTGTTGTCAATATTTTTCATGGCATGTCGCTCTATACCACTGAGAGCAAGATAAAGGCGGCCCCACAGAAAAGCATAAACAGCCAATACCACAGCCATTGTGTTGAAGAAGAATCCAACAGTAGTGTAGTAAAATGAGAGCATACGAAAGAAATCCAATCTGTGGCCCAAACGGTATACATCTCTGCTCAAAACCTGCTCGCCATTGCCACTTGCAACCTTTGCCTCAAACATTGAGATTTGGTTCAAGCCAACATCCCTTCCCTTACCCACCTGTATATATTCGTGATGTGTCACATTGCCACCTCGAAGTGTGCAATTGAAGCCAGCAAATATATCCTCACTGATATTGATCACTTTTGAAGCCTTGCTGATTCCACCTCGGGGCAAGAACCAGAACCTATCAAACACATCTGGGTGACCATAGTGCATTCGTACCTTCAAAGGATTTGCAAGAACACGCTGTCCAAGTGTCACAAAACTAGTTTCCTGAGCAGACATGAACCAAGCAAGTGAGGAAACTGAACCTGTGAAGATATTCTCCCGGACACCTAAAATGGTTGGCCTCCTAATTCCATAATACTTCTTAAATTCCTCCAGCAGATTCCGCATCTTGAGTGTCTCCTCAAAATAATTGTCCTGGTTCATGTCAATTGTCTGGACTGCATCACCACGAGTAAAGATTATGGCATGGTTTTGATTTTCAGGTTTGCCTTCTCCAATCTTTAAAGGACCAGGCAATCTGATCCGATAGATCTCGTCTTCCCTCTGCAGCTGCTGATCAAACTTAACAAGAACCGAGTAATACTCAACTTCATCCCTCCCCAAGTGAACTTCGTCAACGTAAGCAACTCTAAGAGCCTCATTCTTTTTCATCAGATCTAAAATCTCCTCAGCACGCGCATCTCCCTTTGCCTTCTGCTGCCCATACACTTGGCAGGAGACCACATACGTGAATTTCATCAGAGCACTCCCATGCTCATGCCCTTTAAACAAACAACTAACGCTACTGCTTGCTCTGCCAAGTTTAGGTGGAGATGGTGGCATGACCAAGTTTTGATCATGCAAAGCATGGTTGTGCCTCGAGGAGTGATGTGAAGCAAGTTCTTGTGTGCCCATCCTTATGTCCATCTCAGATGCAGAATCAAGATAGGAAAGCATCTTAAGAGCCCTGTAGTAATACATCATTCCTCTCACAGTGCGGGCTAATGTCTGGCCTCTATATGAAGCCCAAAGGCGAAGATCCCTTGACTTTTTGTCCCAAATATCGTCATCATCTTCCATTCCTTCTCTACGCATTCTTTCTAGGAAATTATTCCACTCATCTTCATATATCTTCTGCAGATAAAATATGGTAGAAATGCCATCTTCATTTGGCCGCCGAAGCATTTCTTTAGGAAAACACACTTCTTCTTCATAATAAGGGGTCAAAACACTAAAAGCCATCATTTTCTCAACATTAGGAGCAAGAGGCATGTTCATGAAGAGTGAATTGCTAAAAAAAGCAATGCGCCGTCTTGCCTCAATGTTCTGAGGGACATTGTGCATGGAATCTTTGGAGGTAAGAATTGTGTGCAAACGCCGTAAATGCCTGTTGAATAATTCATCTTCAGTATCTGGAAACTGAATAGCATTCTCAAAGAGTAATTCATCATTGCTCAATTGACTCTCTGGGGCTAGACCTTTCTGCCTCAATTGCTCAATTGATTTTTTCGGTCCCCTTGGGAGTACTCGAACATAAAGCTCATATAATGCCTGTAATATATTGACCATCTTACTTATGTCCTTCTTCTGTCCCTTCAAAAGATCAACAAGTGATATTAACTTGGAATGAAGACGTTCTAGTATTTCCAAATTGTAAGCCTCAGTGACCTTCTCGAACTGAATGCTGTTGTCTATCTCTTCAAAAATTTTTAGAACAATTGAATATTCTTCTGTTCCCTGTCTGACAACTGTGAGAAGCAAATACTTAATGCTATCGTAGACTTCAATTACAGCACACCGCCTATACTCATTATTGCTAATTTTTAACCAAATCCACCTGTCAGGTGCATCTGCCAGCTCTATTGCCTGATTGAGAGCAAGCAATAACTCATTGCACAATAACACACACGGCCAGCGAATAACTCTGATATTCCAACAATTAGGTGGCAGTTCTAAGAGCTCAAGCTCTCTATCACTGATGATATCTTCTTCTCGGAAAGTTGTGATGATCTCATTCCATATCAAGGCAAATCTGGTCGCCTCCACTTGGCTTGATTCAATCTTTTTGTACGGCTGACCAAGCCCATATCTTAATTTCAATCTATGGATTGCATCTCGGAGCTTCTTCACAAGCGTCATTTTAGGACCAAGCAACTGCTCTTCAGGCATGAGATTGAACTGCAAAGCACTGGCAAAGAATGGAAATCTAAGCCGAAGCTGTCCAATGTTCCTAATTTCACCCAAGTGTGAGAACAGCCCAGTTGTTGCACCAACAAATGAAGCGAATATAGAATACCAGATTTGCAAATCCATAAAAAATATTGAAAGAACTGGCAACCAAATCAACACAACTGCGATTCTGTTACTACTACCAAAAAATTCATGCCAATTATAAGTCACGTTTCTAAGATTCAGTAGAAACCTTGTTGGAGTAACCATTGGCTTGATTTGAAGGAAATAGCTGAATATAAATTTTGAAGTCAATACTGCAATCCAAAACAAGGTATACTTAACGTTATTAACAAGCCCTTCCCTCAGCCCACGCCCCACAAAAATCCGAGTATGAAACCACCATGTGAACACATACAAAATACTCCAGTCCAATTCCTCAAGGGCATTCCTAATCCAAGGAAGTACAAAAAACACCAAAGCCAGCAACTCAGGGATAACAAACACAAAGACAGCCTCAAGAAAGGTCACAATTCTACTATTCGCCTCATCAGACCATGACCCAGCAGAATTCTTTGCGCTCCATATCCTCCCATAGAACACTCCGAACACAACAGTCCATGTCAAAGCAACCACACTTTTTAACACCATCCTGACCCCTAGCAACATTGTGTCCCTCGAAACCAAACTATACTGAGTCCCAGCATCAAGAATAGACTGTAGAAATCTAAGCCCACCCCAGGTGATAAAACATGTCAACAACTCAACCTGTACATCACGTTTCTTCAATGCCTGCCACGGATGGTCAGTACCATCCCAAGCAACAATTAGACTAGCCTGCAAAAACAAAATCAGCAAAACCCAAAGCTTATCAAAACTCCTAAAAACATTCCAAAACGACCTCTGCTCCACAAACCCAGTCTTGCCTACTCTCTTAGCCTTCTCAACAGTAGCAAAATAATTACAACCAAAGTACATCACGTTTCTTCAATGCCTGCCACGGATGGTCAGTACCATCCCAAGCAACAATTAGACTAGCCTGCAAAAACAAAATCAGCAAAACCCAAAGCTTATCAAAACTCCTAAAAACATTCCAAAACGACCTCTGCTCCACAAACCCAGTCTTGCCTACTCTCTTAGCCTTCTCAACAGTAGCAAAATAATTACAACCAAAATTAATAGGCCATCCCAGCTTTTTAAAACACCTCCTACTCCAAAAGAACTCATTTAGATCATCATAATTTCTCCAAGCCGAATGTGGCTTAGTCCCATTTTTACTACTATCAACTTCTGCTTTAATTGTTTGGTAAAAAGGCATTACAATGCACTTCAAATATGCACATTCACCATAAATTGAAGGCACAAATGGCCTACCAGTATTTGGGTCAGGCCATTCATCGAGAACTTGATTCAGTTCCATAGCCATATGGTGATATATATAGCATACACACTCAGGCATGAACCGAAGATTAGCTGATTCGCCCCAAATTAGAAGGTAGAGAGCAACGTAGAGCAGCTCGCGCCGGAGTTCGTTGCTGTTATTGCTACGCCTAGAGTGAGCTGCTTGAGATTTCCGGCCGAGGTAGGAGCACCAGGAAGTATAATTACTCAATAACTTATTCCGGAACCGGCGAAGCACCCTCGGGTCCAGTTCGTCTGGAATCCGAGGTGGCGGTTGCTGCCGCATTTGTGAGTTGGCCAGGTGCAGCACCAAGTGTTCTCTCTGGTTCCGCACGTTGTCTCTTTGAAACCCAAAGAGAAGTCCAAGCCAGTCCATCAAGTCCATGCGCGGGTCCCAAGTAACAAAAGGCGGCCTCGGTAAGTTACTGACGTCTCGCAAGAAGGCGGCGGCGGCTCGCACCTCCGGATACCGGAGGGACGGATGGTCGGATAGGAGGTCATGGATAGGGATTATGTTGTAAACATCCGGCAATGGCGGCCGCGGCGGCGCGTGGAGACCATTGGGGGAGCGCGTGGGCGCAACTGGCCTTTGCCTTATACTCATGGAAGCAAAGAAAGGCAACAAAATTGTTTCTTATCGTCTCATCTCAAACCGTTTTTGCTTCCGTTTTCATTTCTAGTGCTTCAGCTTGACATAAAAGTGGCGAGGAAGAGGGAAGAAGGGGTGGCTTTGTGCTGGTAAATGGACATAAAAAGAACTGAAAAGCTTACTAGAAAAAGGCCAGTTTTTTTTTGGATAACTCAAACACGAAAGTGAAGTGCGGAGGATTGTTTGTATGTTGGTTTTGGTTGTTGTCAAGAAATTTACATCTGTGGATGTTGCGTTCTTGACCACGCGCTTTTAAAGGAGTGAGAAACACGAAGCAACAAGTGAGGTGATGAGTGGTGATCATGTGGGAGCCCACGTAACTTTAAGTATATCTTGACGAAAAATTCTAAGAAGAGAAAGAGAAAAGACGCAACGTTACTAATTTGCAATAATTAATACAATGAATATTCACTGCCTCCTTAGGTCCCCTTAGCTTTATGAAACGACAGCGTGCAGTAAAGTCTAGTGCAGACGTTTCATCAATTGGTCAAGATTCTATTTTTCTTTCCAATTGATTGTTCGATGATATAAAATAATAGTATTACAGAAGAGAATCTCTCAGACATGCGATTGGTTGTGTTCTTTTTGTAGTGTAGTGAGCGGATCATGTGCGGTGCGTACTTGGTAACTAAAAATGGCAGACAAACCCACAATTCTATGTTGGCATTACACAATTGATAGATACATAATTACATATGCAAATGCTTTCCTCCATTACCATTCAATAAAATTATTATTTTTATCATTTCATTTTATTAACTTTACACATTTTCCAAATTGAGTATAAGTTACCAACTTGAAATATTTTAGAGTTGAAATAATTTAATTAACAAATCAACTTGGTACCCTATCACTTCATAAAATGACACTTTTTAAAATTTATTAAATGGAATATTGGACAGGAACCCATATGAGAAATCGTTCTTTTAAGTGAAGGGGTATAGCTATATTATAGGATTTTGATGTGCTAACTAATGCAGCAAGGTTACTTGAAGCAGTAAAATAAGTAAGACTCTAATACTAGCTAAGGAGATACAAAATTGACAACTGCTTTCTGGATATGGAAGTTGGAAGCTTTGATACGTTGCATAAGGTGCAGCATCAAAATACGAATAGAAGCTATTAAATACATGCAATGAATGCCACCAGTCTACCAGATGTCTCAATAAACACTACTATATTTGTAATCTACTTCTAATTAGCATTTTATACAAAAAAAAATTAAGACAAAATAATAATAACATCAGAAAGTGGTGTAAAGAATGATACTTTGATGAGGTGTATTAGTTCAGAGAATGTGAAATGTTAGATGCCATGTTGTGGACATCACCAGTAGTCTTGACATGAACATAAGCCATCCTTGAAGTGGTGGAACCGAAGCTTATCCCTAACTACAATTTCTCTGTTAGCAACAATTGAAATGTACTTTATTGCCCAATGACAGTCTTCACACATTCGAAGATTCTTTACAATCCTGATAGGAACTTCATCATTGCTCATTTTTAATAACCCAAATGCTACGGCAAGCTTTTCACTATGGTATCTAAGTGCAAATTCCTTTTCCTCCTCTTCCAATTCATGCATCACCGACTCTGATACTGTTGCGTAGCCTAACTCTCTACACTGCGACATCAGTTCATCTAAATAACGATAAATTTCATTTGTCTCAGGGTGTGACTTGTCACCCATGCTAAACAAATAGGTTCTCCGGTCAACTTCTATCGTACTATAGCCAACTTGCTTCTTCAAACGCTTTCGGATCATGATGTTTCTAACTATTTCCACTCGGTCCATTCTACCCGCCAAAGCATATATATTTGAGAGCATCACATAGTGACCTGGATTGTCTGGTTCAACAGCTACTAGATGCTCAGCAACTTTTACACCAAGATCAAAATTCTTATGCATCTTGCAAGCCCCAAGCATAGCTGTCCAGATAGCTGCAGCTGGCTCCTTGGGAATTTCTTCATTGATAAAGTTGTACGCGTCATCAAGGAGTCCAGCACGCCCAAGCATATCTACCAAGCAAACATAATGCTCTACGCCCGGCACCAAGAGATACTTTTCCCTCATGATTGCAAACACCAAGCGACCTTCTTTCACTAGCCCTGCATGAGCACATGCAGTCAAAACAGCAACAAATGTAATACGATTAGGAGATGGACCTTTTCTTCTCATTTCATCAAATAACTCAACCGCTTCGCGACCATAACCATTCGTTCCATATCCAGATATCATTGCTGTCCAAGAAAAAACATTTTTTTCATTGATGGAATCAAAAACTTCTCTCGCTTTCCTCACGTCCCCACACCTGGTATACATGTTAATCAAAGACGTACCCAGCACCACATTTAAATCCAAACTATGCTCAATGATATACTTATGCACCCAGCACCCCAAACAAAGTGCTCCCAACTGAGCACAAGCTGATAACAAGCTTACAAAGGTGGTCGAATCAGGCTTTACACCCACTTCCCTCATTTTCTCAAACAACAGAGTTGCCTCCTTCCCAAATCCATTTTGCTCGTATCCAGAAATCATTGAATTCCATGCCACAACGCTCCTTTCCGGCATTTTATCAAACACCTTCCTCGCATTACCCAAATCACCGGACTTGGCATAAAAGGCCACCAAAGCTGACTGCACATGCACATCCAAGCCAAACCCATTCAAAAAAACATGTCCATGAATGACTTTACCAAGTTTCAAGGATGATAAATCAGCACAGGATTTTACAACAGATGTGAAAGTATAATTTGACGGTAAGATTTTGGAAAGGAGCATGCAACCATAGAAATAAATAGAATAGATGGAGAAGTTGTGAAATTTGGATGTGGATTTGATTAAGGAATTGAATAGAAAGGCATCAGGCTTTGTCACAGAGAGGAAGATTTGGCGAGTGTAGGTAATGGAGCCTGCAGCGCAAGCTAGATTGAGAAGCTTGGTGAGAAGGGATCGGCTGTGACCAAAGCCCAAGACGATTATGTGGGCGTGGACTTGCTGGAGAGGTTTGAGACGAGGACCCGCTTTGAGAAGAATGTGGTAGGCTGGGGAGTGAGGGAGTGGAAGGAATTGTTTTGTTTCCATGAAAGTTTGCCATGAAAGCGGGAGAAAACAAAGGATGGTTGTCTTGACCGCTCAATTTGTATCGTTGGTGGCGGCACGGAATGTACTAAGCAGACGTCAATAAAAATTTTTACTTAAAAAAAATTAAAATGCAGGCTGTGGGGTTCGAACCCACGCGCACTTATGTGCAGAAGATCTTAAGTCTTCCCCCTTAACCTCTCGGGCAAACCTGCTTGTTGTTGTCGATTTCCAAATCCTACCATCTATATCCGCAACAGAACTCACGCACCCAGTTTTGAAGCTTAGTAAATCATTGGCCCTCAGTTTGAGGGCTTTTATCAGGTTCTTTTTTCTCTTTAAAAAAAAAAAAAAAAAAAGAAAAAGAAAATACTTTAGAAGAGAATGTATAGAGCTTAAGTGAATATTCACATGTTTGATTAAATTTTCAATAGAGGGATTTGGCAGTGCAATACTTCAAGCCTTGGCAGATATTAGATCACTAACTTTAGTTCACAGTAATATATGAATGCACCAACATTGCAATCATAAATGTGATATACATGCAACATTATTCCAATGTACTTCTCGATCATTTACTGTTCCATTGCACATTATGATTTAGTTTGTGCTGAAACAAATGGAAAGAAAAAGGTCTAGTAGAAATGAGCTTTATTCAGCTCATACAAGCACTCACATACACAATTCCATAGCTAGAACTACAAGTTTGTTGTTTAGCTGAAGATTATGTCTCTGAGCTGAGGCCAATAACAAGTGAGACCGAACTCTTTCTCTGCAATCTGTTCATCATCACTCTAGGAGAACTGTCCTGCTGTTTTTGGTAATAATGTTCTTGTCAGCAGAATTAGCTTTCTCATCATCTAGTGGTACCATAGAAGTTTCAATATTGATAGACATGGTCACTGTACATGTGGGCTGTTGAATTCAAAGATTGGAGCATTGCTTCTCCTCTTTCGTTGAAATCAAACACTGATATGCCTCCATTATTCACGTCGATGGCACGGAACCTGAACCGACAAAAACATTTTTAGGGCAAAATGTTAATAAAATCAAGCAGAAATGTGTCTTCATCATTTTAAATTTTCAAATATCAGAAATAAAAGGAGAGTTTCTTTATTTTATATTTTATTATTAATTTTGATATGTTTTGTTTTGATCTATGAGATCGACCTATTATGTGACAATCATGCAAAATTACTAATAACTAATGAACCAAAGCAGAAACTATTCTTAGCAATCTGAAGGCAATAAAAATGTTAAAACCATTGTTTAGTTTCTTTGTGATCGTTAATAAAACAAGAACATATAATTTTCCGTTGTAAAGAACTGCCAAGCTTCTTGTTAAAAACTATCATACATCCTACAACTCACAAGGATCACCTCAAGTAACTGCCCTGTTGACTCCAACAATACTGTCACATACCTCTCTGGGCCTAGCCCCAAAGCTGTGCAGATTAATGCTCTCAAGATTGACTTGTGTGTTACAACCAAAAAATTTTGTCCCTGATGCATGAAAAAGATTTTCACGTCAGTTATATAGTTTTCAGGAAAGAACTATATGAAGGAAAAATAAAGAGCTCACAGGTGAAAGCAAGATTTCTGTCCAAGCTTCTCTGGCTGTGGCCCATATTTTTCGGATAGGGTAGACACCGTTCACATAAAAATTAGCAGGATTTTCTCTCCACATTGTAAACTCCTTTGGATATCTCTCTCTAGCATCCACTGCCTCCAAGGACTGAACATGGTTTAGTCTTACAGCAATTATAGAAAGAATAGAAGCTAAGTACTTTTCTTAAGCTTGGCTTGGTAACTATATCAACAAGTTTCAAGCTACCTAAATACACTCTCTTAATTGTAATTGAACGAGATTCTTAAAGTTTGACTCAGTTATAAGCAAGTCGAGATTATAATAAACTAAAACATGCATAAGCATGCCAAAAGAACAGTTTATAACAGAAGTACAGTTCTCAAATTCCAAAACAAAATGAACAACCACAATAGAAGGGGACAGACCATTTTTCATGCCTTCAAGGAAAAATAGATGGGCCTCTTCTAGTGAATCGAGGAAAACTAATGGTTCTTCCCTCCCTTGCCATATGATTTCTGCAGTAGACTGCAAGAATACCCATGGTTGTTATCTTGTAATTGTTTGATTAAAGAAATCCAAAAAAAAAAAAAAAAAAAAAAAGCAGTAGACTTGCAAGAATACCCATGGTTGTTAATCTTGTAATTGTTTGAATTAAAGAATCCAAAAAAAAAAAAAAAAAAAAAAAATTGAGAGTTATTCAATTCATCATTGCTAAACAAAACCTTGCGCCAAACGAGATATGGGACTTGAAAAGCACTTTGTCAAAGTGTATATTAAAAAAAAAAAAAAAAAAAAAATTGAGAGTTATTCAGTCATCATGCTAAACAAACCTTGGCACGAGATATGGGACTTGAAAAGCACTTGTCAAAGTGTATATTTGCCATGGCTTGCCTACACCTCTCTGCTTGCCTCACTCCAGTTTCAGTTAAGACAGATAAGTTTGAGCTTCCCTAGACATTCATTAGCAATTGAATAAGCATTCAAATTGTCAATGGAATTACGGACAAGAAACAAGAAATAAGTAATCTACAGCTGACGTACAAACCTGAATTCTACCCTCTTCATTCCAAGAGCTAAGCCCATGTCTTACAATAGTGACCTTCTTTGATGATGACAACAATTTCCGAGTAAGTGATGTTGTTGCACTTTCAAAACCATATGCACCATCAGTGACTGATGCATCATTTTGAAGCATGTCTGTTAAAATTTTGCAACTAAATTCAACTTCAAGTGGGAAAATTTGCAAAGTAGAATCTCTCATAGGTGGAGAGGAAAAATAAAATTAAAAAGAAAACCTTCCTTATGCCACCCAGGTTGACATTATATTTAGGTGTACTAAAATACACTCCATTATATTCAGACAAAAATATGAAAATATGCATTTCTTTCTTTGCCAAACATATTCAATTGCATACAGACTATACTTAACAAGATTCTTTCTTTAAAGAGAGTAAATCTTGCCTAATGGAGTTCTTTCTTTGACAAAAAATTCTAAAATCTTTCACCTTAACAACTGTTATAATTGTCCCCAAAGGACACCCTTTGGCTCTATGCTCCAAGTGGCATAAGCCATAAACATTCTTTGCTGCAGTTTCTGGATATGCTAAGGCAGTTGCAGCTAGCACACAACCATCCAGAAAAGGAGGAGCTTGAGTAGGCTTGTATGACCACAAGCAGGTGAAACACTTGGCAAAGGCCTTTGAACATCATTACACCTCTCAATTCTAATCTGGCATAATAAGTTTCTAAATTACAACGCATTTTATCTTTCACTGCTGGAATTCTTTATGCAAAAAGCCAAAGACCATCCATTTGACATTCTTTCCTCGATATAATATCAAACGGGTCCCCGCTACTAATCCAAGAAAACTCAAAATGTTAAGGTCTACAAGCCACCTTAATATTAGAAATACTTACAACATTAAATTCTTAATAACTTACCCGAGGAAAATAATGAGAAAATTGAACTTACCAGTTGCAAGAGGCATGTTTGGACTAGAATTTGAGCATTGGATTCTAAGTCTTACAGGGCATTTAGTGGATCTTCTTGAATTAGATATAGTGTTGAATCTTGAATACAGAGGGATTTTGAAGGTGAGAACTTCACAAACCATCTTGCTGTGAGGTGGGCTTAAGATTTCAAAGCTTTTGTATTTATGGAAAGGGCAGTAATTCTTTCAGTTTCTTTTGCTTTTGTTTTCCATTTGGCTCTATGTTTCTTATGCATTTATGAAGGAAATGTTACCCTGTGGGGTATCATAGCTGGTAATCAGATAATCTCGTTGATAATTGGCGATTGGGTGGTGGGTACTGTGCTATTTGTTTGGTTTATGGAGATTGTTTTGGCATTTTCAAGAACGATTGTTGTCCTCACATTCATTTCCAGTGGATGGATATGCCACCGAGACATTCATGGATGCGTTTTAAATTTTTAATGGTTAAGGTGTGTTTTCCTTCTATGGAGGGGAAAGTTTCTCTGTCGTTTAATCCACTGAGAAATGACAGGAAAACTTTTCCTCCCATTCAAAATTTTGTTTCTGTTCCATAGCCAATTTCAACTCACCCAGCCCAAGGCCCTAGGCCTTAGTTTTAAGAATCTAGGCTAGCTTCCCATTTTTTTGGGCCTTGGATTATGGCCTTGTGGCTTCACAATGAGTATTTTGTTGTAAAAGTGATGATGTTAGTTTTTTTTTTATAAACCCCTGCATCCGATCCTATAATTACGAATTGCCTAATTTGATTTCGAATTTAGTCACAGTTAAGATTTTTCGTTCCTCCCTGTAAATGTGTTTAATGGAAATCAAATCTAAAAACTCTTCCCACATGCTGAGTTAGCTTTGCCAACTGATCTACAAACTATACATGATGATATTGGTAACTTTTATCAGCCAAGGATATCCATTGCACAATAAAATTCTATCTCAGACACACACTCATATAATAAACTTAAAGTGAGAGTACATAATAGTTTACCTCAAAATTGTACAATATATAATCATAAACTTAATGATAGTGATCACTAAAGAGACATTAAGCACTGACAATTAAGAAGAGAACGAAGGACAGGAGCTTTGGTAATTAACATGATTACTGGGATCTACATCTAAGGCTTTACAGCAAAAATTGGACTGAGAACCGCATGAAGGGATATGAGAAGAAGCACAAAGTAAAAAACAGCAGCAACAAAACCACAAATAAGAGATACAGTGACTTGGTCACAAAATTTGGGAACTTGTCCACATATAGGTAGCCAACCAGCATGGCTGTTCCCTTTCTTTCCCACTTGAGCTATTGCCAAGGCAGCCGTTATGCTTGTGCTGAGCAGCACTGTTATTACCTATATATACATATATAATAATCACACAGTCAAATTAGTTACAGATATCCATTTAAAAAGCAAAAAGAAATTTACAGGCAACGAAACGTAGGAACTACCATGTCAAGAATGACAATTAAGCGTCCAAGAAGACTTTCAGAGCAGAGGATCAGCAAGATAACTATAATGGTATAAACACTTGCAATTGCTTCTGCGATCACGAAATACCTGTTTATATATATGCCAATAGTTAGCGATGTTATAAAACCAGAGCAAAAATAAATGGTATCGTCACTCACTTGAACGCGGGTGTGTTGCTGTATTTTGCAGTGAAAGTTAAGTTTAACACTTGAGTGGAGTCGCGGCTCCTGACCATGACAACAATAGCAACCACAGTGGCAGCCAAGGACAGAAGCCTTAGGATGAAGGAGAAGATCTTCTTGAATTTAGCCATGGAGGAATTTCGTATAGTTGTTTATGAAAGTAGAAAAATAATAAGAACGGAGTATGTTAACGAGTTTTAAACGTGAAACATACTGAAACGTAAAACTGGTAGATGCAGGTGAGCGAGTGAGGAGGACTAGGCGTTAGAAGACAGATATAGAGGATGGGCTACTTGTTAACATGATCATGTTCCAAGAAAAAAATTGTTTGGTAACCGGTAATTGTTTGTACGAAGTCAAAGTCAAAACGAATCATTTAAATGGGCTTAAAGCTTAATTAGCTCTTTTTAATTATAGGTAATTTGTGCGGGAAAAATCATTAGAATGGCAATTGCGAGAAAATCGAAAATTGGCAAATCTAATTGGCTAGAATTATCAATCGTCTGTTCAACTGCCCACCCCCAATCGAAACGGATGTGACTATTTTTGTCTACGTGGAAGCAGGCTCTCTTCTTCTTCTTCACTATTGTGTGAAATATGGACTGGGTTTATACATTGAAGCAAGGACGATGAGCCCAAAATGTAACATCCATTGAGACGGGCTCACCATTCTTTTTCTTTTTGGGCCCGGGGCTCCACCCAAAATTAGCCGGGCGGTTCAGGTTGGGTCAACATCTATATGCGAAGAAAGAATAGAGAGGGGAAAGAAGGGATAAAAGGAAAATTCCACGTCATCGGTCACCGCCTTCCTAAGTCTACTCCCCGATAAAAGCCACCGTGCTTCCGTTTTTCGGCCTCTTTGACATAACTCTTGATGACCGAACTCGTGAATTCTCTTTGGAACCTCGTTTTAGGGTTTCACTGCACGTACTTTATCCATTAATTAAGCGTAAAAAACATAAAAAATAAATAAGTGGAAAAACAATACTTCGTTAACTAGTAATATCAAGACAATTGTTTTAAAAGGATATCAGTCTACGCCATGGACGACGAACATGAGTACGATCAGCCTCTGAACGATGAAGAAGATGATGGAGAGGAGGAGATCACTCAGGAGGATGCATGGGCTGTTATTTCTGCCTACTTCGAAGAGAAAGGTTTGGTGCGCCAACAGCTTGATTCGTTCGATGAGTTCATCCAGAACACGATGCAGGAAATCGTCGATGAGTCAGCTGATATTGAGATTCGTCCTGAGAGCCAGCACAACCCCGGCCACCAGCCCGATTTTGCTGAGGTACTTTGGGTGTTTGAGCAGTGCTTTGTTATTTGGTTTTAGGGTTTCTAGGATTTTACTGGAATAAGCGTACTTGCTTAAATGTTATTTGCATTTTGGGACCAAAGATTCTAATTTTGGTTGACTATTTTACTCATCAATGCGCTTCTCGATTTATTCAACTGGTTGTTATATTACTTGTTTAATAGCAAGTTATGCAAGTTTTTGAAGTTCAAGCTTGTTGAAGTTTGTACATCACTGTCTACTGTAATGCCAAAGTGTTTGGCAAATTGTCTGCTTATTTGGTTTCTCTGAGTAATTCTATCAGAAGCATTCTTGTACAATGGCTTTATTAGAGATATTTCTGCTCTCAACATTTCTATTTAGTTGTTGGAGTCTCTGTTCTGATGGTAAGTATACGCTAGTCTATAACTAGAGTTCCCTGTTCATTCTAAGTGATGGAAAGGTTTAAACTTTAAATTGCTCGAAATGCTCAGATTGTTTCATCAAGATTGTGGAAGATAAAACCATAGAAAATTACCTTAGTTGTGATAGGTCCTACATTATTCCTCTTGTATTATTTCAAAGCATGAAAATACCCGTCTGAAATTAAAGTAATATTTGTTCTGATATGAATTTTACATGGTTTTGTTCAGGTTCATCAATCTTTTATATTCAATGTACATTTGTTTCTCTGGCGATATTTTCCACATCCTGAATTTAATTATAGGAGATGAATGGCTTAATTTATTGAATCTCTCAAATTAGATTTGGCAAAAATATACTATTTTGTCAACAATTAGTTTATTGTATTTAATAGGATTGCTTTCTTTCGTTTCTAAAAATTCTCAAAGGACAAGATATCATTGATCCCTGTATTGCCATATTTTGCAAGCTCTAGAGAGGTGCATGTGTAAACTTGCCAATTTTTATAGTGCCCATAGTCTCATATGTAAATATGGTAATAAGTTTTTAGAGTCTGCAGATTAATTGCAAAGCATTATCTCTGTTGCTGCATAATGTTTGGTTGTAACTCTTGGCTTTATCTGCAGACTATCTACAAGATAAGCTTTGGTCAGATATACTTGAGCAAGCCCATGATGACCGAGTCAGATGGAGAAACTGCAACTTTATTTCCCAAAGCCGCAAGGTTGAGGAACCTTACATACTCTGCCCCCTTGTATGTGGATGTTACAAAGAGGGTGATAAAGAAAGGACATGATGGTGAAGAAGTCACTGAAACACAGGATTTCACTAAAGTTTTCATTGGGAAGGTGTGAAAAATAAAATGTTCATATGTTCATTGATAAGTTGATAAATGTGATTGTGGGAATTAAAGCACTCATTGTTGTATTATTTCCTATTAGGTTCCTATAATGCTTCGTTCAAGTTATTGCACACTGTACCAGAATTCAGAGAAAGATCTCACGGAGCTTGGGGAGTGTCCTTATGATCAGGGTGGCTATTTTATCATTAATGGGAGTGAAAAGGTTCTGATTGCTCAGGAGAAGATGAGCACCAATCATGTTTATGTGTTCAAGAAGAGGCAGCCAAACAAGTATGCATATGTGGCAGAAGTTCGGTCTATGGCAGAGTCCCAGAACCGTCCACCTAGTTCCATGTTTGTGCGGATGCTTTCTCGGACTAGTGCCAAGGGGGTGAGGGAAACAATGTTTTATTATGTATCGTTTCCATTCTTGTAGAAGTAGCATATGATATCTATTTGTCTTTCTCTTAACCCCTTATTTCAGGGATCTTCAGGGCAGTATATTAGGGCTACACTTCCATATATTCGAACTGAAATTCCAATTATTATTGTGTTTCGGGCGCTGGGATTTGTTGCTGACAAAGATATATTAGAACACATATGCTATGATTTCTCTGATACTCAAATGATGGAGTTGCTACGGCCTTCTCTAGAAGAAGCTTTTGTGATTCAAAATCAACAGGTACATCCTTTGTTATTTGTTTGGTTCTTTTCCCTTTATTGTTGGCTTTTGTAGTTTCGTGGCAACGTTTTTCTCTTTAGTTGTCAAGGACATGTTTACTTTTCTAGTTGTATTGCTAGCTTGTGTGCTCTTCAGAGTAGACTGTATGCTGTAATGTTTTCTGCAGGTTGCACTGGACTACATTGGTAAGCGTGGAGCTACTGTCGGTGTAACTAGAGAAAAAAGGATAAAGTATGTTACTGTTTGCTACTTTATTCTGGCAGCCAGAATTTTTGTCTGAATTTTTTATGTGTATTGAGAATCTTCTGTTCATCGTCACAGGTATGCTAAAGAGATCCTTCAAAAGGAAATGCTTCCTCATGTTGGTGTTGGAGAATATTGTGAGACAAAAAAAGCTTACTATTTTGGGTATGTTTTGTTTCAATAAGATGTGAATTTGTCATTGTGGCTTGTAACTGACAAATAATTATTTTTATGCCAGTTACATCATTCACCGGCTTCTACTTTGTGCACTGGGACGGCGGGCAGAAGATGACAGAGATCATTATGGCAACAAGAGGCTCGACCTTGCTGGTCCTTTACTCGGTGGACTCTTTCGAATGGTTTGTGTTTTGTGTGGGAAAGTTTGGAGGGTGCTTGAAATTTCTCTGTCATTATTTTTGTTTGTAATTTCTTTGAACTTTGATGTCCTTGCTTGCAGTTATTCAGAAAGTTGACCAAGGATGTCAGATCTTACGTGCAGAAGGTTTTTGCTTCAAAAAGCCAGTTCTTGTCAATTCATGTAATTCAATTTTTCTTCAGGGTTGTTTACCTACATTTTTTATGGATGATAGTGTGTGGATAATGGGAAGGATGTCAATCTGCAATTTGCTATTAAAGCAAAAACCATTACTAGTGGTCTTAAATATTCGCTTGCCACGGGGAACTGGGGGCAAGCAAATGCTGCTGGTACAAGAGCTGGAGTGTCACAGGTTTGAGCCATTATAATCTTCTGTGTTGTAAATTTGACCAATAATGTATTTGCTTTTTAACTGTTTTCTTGTCCTTATGATTTCCTAAAATGTTATCTCGTACTGCATTTCTATTTTCTTTTTACAAAATTTTTGAAATATAGGTGTTAAATCGATTGACATATGCATCTACGTTGTCACATTTGCGAAGATTAAATTCTCCAATTGGGCGTGAAGGTAACACTCTGAATGATTTTATCATCTATCTTGGATTTGCTTTTTTTCCTCCTTGGAGCCGCTGCAATACCATTTTCTCTTTTGTCGCTATCTCTCTTTGTTTGAGCTCAATCATGGGTTCTGTAACCAGGTAAATTGGCTAAACCAAGGCAGTTGCATAATTCACAATGGGGAATGATGTGCCCCGCTGAAACACCTGAAGGACAAGTGAGTCTTGTATCTCATGCATCATGTAATAATAGGCATTTTAAGGAGCTGGATGTTTCTAATGAATATGTTTTGCTGTAACATTAGGCTTGTGGATTGGTGAAGAATCTTGCATTGATGGTGTATATAACTGTCGGATCAGCTGCATATCCTATCCTGGAATTTTTGGAAGAATGGGGCACTGAGAATTTTGAGGTGTTCACTATTTCTCCTCGGTGTGAATGGATGCTTGATTTTCTGTTATGCTGTTTCCCGTTTCGACAGTTCTGACAGTTCCCTTCCATTTTAGGAAATATCTCCTGCTGTTATTCCCCAAGCTACAAAAATTTTCGTTAATGGTTGCTGGGTGGGTATCCATCGTGATCCTGATATGTTGGTCAAGACATTGAGACGACTGAGAAGACGGGTCAGCATACTCAATTCATTTTTTTAGTAGAAATTTCTGGAAAAGGATCTTTGTTCATTTGCCATAAGTGAAATATGTTTTTTTGAAATGGTAGCATTCCATATTGACAAATTGCAGAGTCCCTTGGAATGTGTCTTTTGTATGATCTTTTGGGGGTGGAGGATTTTGAGGAAAAATTAAGTGTGAGGTCATAAAAAGATGTATGCTTCCTTTTGTGTAGGCAGTGGTTTCCATGCTATAATACAGAAATAAGAGTTAAAAGAGTGTGCCTTGCAAACTGGGGATGAAGTCTTAATATTGAGTTGAATTCAAACTTTTTTTGAAAAAAAAAAAAAAAATTCCAAAATAGCTCCAGTGGCTCAACCTTTTGATCTCTTAATACCTAGAGTGCATGAAATCTGTCATTTAAATGCAGTTAAATCAGGGTTAGTGTGAACATAATACAGGGATTGATTTCATGTTGTGTACTGGTATTCTCTTTTAGTCAAATCCTTCTACAACAGAATTTTCTTTTTTTCACTATATGTTATTTTGGTGGATATCTGTGTGAACAAGGAAAGTGTTCTAGAAAGCTGATGGTCTTCAAATATACAGGTTGATGTTAATACTGAAGTTGGGGTTGTTAGAGATATTCGTTTGAAAGAGCTGCGGATATACACTGACTACGGTCGTTGCAGTCGTCCTTTGTTCATTGTTGAGAAACAGAGGCTTCTCATAAAGAAAAAGGACATTCATGCACTCCAGCAGAGGGTGAGAATATTAAATTTTAATCAGTATCTTCTCTGGAGGTCTCTTCCTGCTGTATGCCCTCTTTCTCCAGTGGTTTTAAGTCTGTGATTCTCTTTTTAACAGGAATCCTCTGAAGAGGGTGGCTGGCATGATCTTGTGGCTAAAGGTTTCATTGAATATATTGATACAGAGGAAGAAGAAACCACCATGATATCCATGACCATTCATGTGAGTGAAATAATTATGATTGGGAAAACATTTGTGTGGGATGTACCCTATTAGCTCTGTTGTTAGGAGGTTTCAGACCACATATAAAATTATGATTGTAAAATACTTGTTGCAGGATCTTGTACAAGCACGAATCAACCCGGAGGAAGCTTATTCTGATACTTACACCCATTGTGAAATCCACCCTTCACTTATTTTAGGTGTTTGTGCTTCAATTATTCCTTTTCCTGATCATAACCAGGCAAGTTTGGCATTTCTTGGGTAACTTTATCTGTGTTTCAATGACTATATTTTCTGTCCTGCTTTGCTTATTTGTTGTTGGTGCTTTTAGTCTCCTCGTAACACTTATCAATCTGCTATGGGAAAGCAAGCTATGGGAATATATGTCACCAACTATCAATTTCGAATGGTATGTTTTTTACCTTGATCCTTCTTTCCTTCTGTTTTTTTCTCCAATTGATTGATGCAGTTTGTTACATGCTTGTGTTGGTTCTTTCTGCAATGCACAGGATACATTGGCGTATGTTCTTTATTATCCTCAAAAACCACTTGTTACTACAAGAGCTATGGAGCACCTTCACTTTAGGCAGCTTCCAGCTGGCATTGTAAAGATTCGGTTTTATTAATTTCTGTCTCTCTTTTACTTCACACAATGTCACATCAGTTTTATTGATTTTTGACTCTCTTTTACTTCACACAATGTCTAAGACATCATTTGTGCCCTCCTTTCTGCCTCAGAATGCTATTGTTGCCATTGCCTGCTATTCTGGATACAACCAAGAAGATTCTGTGATTATGAATCAATCATCAATAGACCGTGGATTCTTTAGATCACTGTTCTTCCGTTCATACAGGTAAGTGAAGTGCTGGTACCTTTCTTGCCTTATGTAGTTCTGCATCTTGTCAAGTTGTGTTGTTGACACCCTCCAATTCACAGGGATGAGGAGAAAAAGATGGGGACACTAGTCAAAGAAGATTTTGGGCGGCCAGACAGAGCTAACACAATGGTGAGGAGTAGTTTTCAAGTGCATGTATTTCTTGCTTCCAGAAAAAAATTTCAAACATTGAATTGAGAATTTGTTTTATAGGGCATGCGGCATGGCTCCTATGATAAATTGGATGATGATGGCCTTGCACCTCCGGTAAGCATATTAATTCATCGTATTGACATTTTTTCTTGCTAGTTACATGAAATGTTATTTTCTTTATTTGTTATCTAAAGGCAATTTATTATGTGATTGTTAGGGTACAAGAGTTTCAGGTGAGGATGTCATCATTGGAAAGACCACTCCTATTGCTCAAGAAGAAGCTCAGGGACAATCTGCACGTTACACAAGGCGGGATCACAGCATAAGCTTACGTCATAGTGAAACAGGAATAGTGGATCAAGTAAGCTTGGTTTTGGGTTTGAGTTTGCTATATTAACATGGGGCCTTTACTAGCATTGAATTTCCAGTTCTGAGAGCATAATCTGTCAGATAAAATGCAAACTTATTATCTAGCTAGCAACTTATATATATGCTTCCTAGAATTTTGAAACACGAGGTTTTTGTGCTGCTTTTTTGTCCTGAGAACACAGATCATGATACCCCATCATAGATTCACAATTCAATGCTGAAATAATATATATTATCAGATGAAGTGTGTACTTACCGTACTTGCATATAACTGCGGTTTACATCTATGTTTCTATAAAATTGCAGACCTGATATTTTGTGAAACCTGCTTGTTCTGACAACTCGGACTCTTGTAGGTTCTCCTGACAACAAATGCTGATGGATTGAGATTTGTTAAAGTAAGGGTGAGGTCTGTCCGCATACCTCAAATTGGAGACAAATTTAGCAGTAGGCATGGGCAAAAGGGAACGGTGGGAATGACTTACACTCAAGAAGACATGCCTTGGACCGTGGAAGGCATTACCCCTGATATCATTGTGAACCCACATGCTATTCCCTCCCGAATGACAATTGGTCAGCTTATTGAATGTATTATGGGGAAGGTTGCAGCTCACATGGGAAAGGAAGGGGATGCTACCCCATTTACTGATGTTACTGTAAGTTGTGTCAGAATGCATGCTAAATTTCTAATTTGATGGTTGTTATTGTTCAAGCTTTATCCAGAGGCTTATTCATATCCACAAGACTCGATTAGTGGGTTTTCAATACTTGTTGATGACTGTATATATTAGCAAGTAAAAGCTGATGTCAATGAATTAGCAATACTAATGCTTTACCAGTGAACAATTTTATCGTTTTGTTGCATGATGGAAACAAATTTTAATATCCAGTAACTAAGAATGGAAATTCTCACGTCAGCACAAAGTATGCATGCTTGATCTGATGTTTGTTTCTTATGTTATATTTTAGGTGGACAACATTAGCAAGGCTCTTCATAAATGTGGGTATCAGATGCGTGGATTTGAGACCATGTACAATGGTCACACTGGTCGGCGGCTTACAGCTATGATTTTCCTTGGCCCTACTTATTACCAAAGACTGAAGCATATGGTTGATGACAAGATCCATTCACGTGGAAGGGGACCCGTGCAGATCCTTACTAGGCAACCTGCTGAAGGACGGTCACGTGATGGTGGCCTCCGTTTTGGGGAAATGGAACGGGATTGCATGATAGCACATGGCGCGGCACACTTTCTCAAAGAGAGGCTGTTTGACCAGAGTGATGCCTACAGAGTCCATGTTTGTGAACGATGTGGATTGATAGCCATTGCAAATCTAAAGAAGAATTCTTTCGAATGCAGAGGTTGCAAGAATAAGACTGACATTGTTCAGGTTATTTCCTTTATTAATTTTTCTTGATTGTCCATTTGCTGAATCTGTCTTCATTTTATGACTTGCTCGTGCCATTTTCATCCTCGCTTAAAGAGTTTTTTTTTTTTTACCTTTTGTCATTGATTGTATATGCAGGTGCACATTCCATATGCCTGTAAGCTGCTCTTCCAAGAGCTTATGGCCATGGCCATAGCACCGAGAATGCTCACAAAAGATATAAAACCAGTCAAAGACCATAAGAAAAAAGGAGCCTAATGTAACCAACAGTAACTTGGAAATAGTCACTCTCTTACTTTGTGGAGTACACAACCTGGTCAATCACAAGTACCTGGGTACAATGATTTAGGGGTATTGATTTATTGAGACTGGAGGAAACGGAAACTTCACAGCCACCTGCTGCATCGAGATCCTGCAAAGTTTATTTAATGTTTCTGGTTCAACAGAGATGTGAAGAAGGCATTGGATATTGAATTCCCACACTGTTTTAGATACAAAATTTAACGCGGATGTCAGTAGAAAAGAGCATCATCCAAGGTGTCTCTTCGAGTACGTGCCTAGAGAAGATTTGTTGTAATCTATGATTGGAAAGAGACTTTGGTTTCATATTTTCACCTGCAATTTTGTTTTTAATAATAGTTGCTGTATACGGTTGTGCATACAAGGAGTTGAACTCCTGGAGTGAGATTTGAACTTTAATTATTTAGCTAAATGTTCTTGACTAATTTAAATGTTGTATACCAATACCAATTTAGGTCTATTACTTAGTATTCCGTTGTTCTTTGTAAACTCGATATGAGCATTCACATTATGTCAAATTATATTATTATTATTATTATTATTATTATTTTATGGAGAGTGAACCAAGGTGTAATGACTAGCGAGTTTGTAGCTCAGCCCATGGTTAAAAATAGTAGCCTGAATTAAGAGAGCTTTTCTCTTCCCCTTCTGGGGCAATGGAAAAGAGCTGCTTGAATTATGAAAAAGCTTTCCATAGATTTTTGAAAACCTCTTTCTTTTTCCGTTCTCTTTTTCTTCTTTCTTTTTGTGAATTTTATGTGTCTATCAGCTGGTTTTCATAGCTTCTTGGGTTGGAAGCAATGCTCAACCCCCGAAAACCCATTGAAGAGTTTAGAAAGTAAGGCGAACATAACATCGCTTCAATGCTGGAGAAGCACGTCGCGCACTATTAACACAATAAATTGTTGGAACGACCATTCGTTGAGTTTTAGAATACGTGAAAGGCTTATCATCGAGAGGCAACAAAAGGCCCATTACACGCTGTCGTTCGACGAATGATCGTTGTGAATATAAGTCCAAAAACATCGTGCACCGATGAAGAATTGAAAGACAAAAACGTAATTTGATTTGCCTGACAATTTTCCTTTATTAATTTTCCTCCACTTGACTTTCGTACGTGTGATTGCGTTCGGCTGCCGTGCGGTTGCGAGAGAGACGATGAAGAGCACGGAAGCAGAAGCCATGGTAGAAGAAAAACACGAAGAGGAAGAAGGACCACCACCTGGGTGGCAATCTATTCCCCCTGCAGAGCCATCGGCACCGCCGCATCGACCTCCGTCCTCAGGTTAATCGCCTACATGTTCATTTTAAGTTAGACTAGCGTTATGCATTGCATATCGTTAAGGTTTCTAATAATAATGTTTGAGGAGTTGTTGCTTCTTAGTTTATTTGCAAATTCGCCATTTGAGGCCATGTCAATGTACTTCATGGAATTTGTGAATTGCAATTCAAGAGAAAGGAGAAATTTTTAATAAGTTCGAACTTGTATTCACTAATAGCTTGGCAGATACCTAAGTGTGATTGATATACTGCACTTGTTGCAGAAACCACTGAGAATTTGCTTTTATTTGAATGGTGATTCAGAGTTTCTAAAGGAAAAGTCTCCTAAGTTGTAAAAAGGTTTCAGCTTTCAAGGTATTGGCATGATATGGGATTTCTCTTAGAGTGTACAATCTACTTTTTTTTTTTTTTTTTTTTTTTTTTTTATTGTGTGTCTGTAAAAGAAAGACAACATTTATTTTTTGGATGCGTTTAAATCATAATATTTTCACGCAAGGTTATAGGCATTAGCTGTGAATTATTTCCCTACGAATACGACGAGTCAGGAGCTTGGAAACTAATTTCCCAACCTGATATAGAATTTTATATAGTGAGGTTATGTAATTGACACCACGAACTGCCTGCGATGTCAGAGGAATGCTTACTTTTGTCTCTTTCTTTTTCTGATGTAGAAATGGCTCAAATGGTTTGTGGTTCTTGCCGAAGCCTCCTTTCATATCCAAGAGGAGCCAGACACGTTCGATGCTCATGTTGTCAGATGGTCAACTTTGTATTAGAAGGTACTTTCCTTTTTCTTCTGTCTTCTAACTAATTAGCTGTTTGGTTTCTTGTGATCAATCAAATTTCTTATTTGACAGGAAGCCTTAAGTCCTAACTGAAGTTATGGTTTATTTTAGTTGCAAATGTAGATGCTTGGATTAGACATTATCCCTCTCTCTCCCCCCATTTTATCTTCTGAGATAACTATATGTCAGGTCAACTCTACAAGCAAGAAAATCTGATTTTGATATTCCTTCTCCGTGAATGGTATGAAATTTGCCGACCTGAAAGGCTCAAACAATTTGCACTATTATCAGAAATGAACATATTTCAAGTCGGCCCAAACTAATAATTGAAAGGGCTAATTAGCCAACATCTGCTTATTGGAATTGTTTACCTTTTAGGCACAGTACTATACCACCCATGAGTATGTTCAGTAGACTAAGGCCTTCGCTGCTAAAATTTTGCTTGACCTGATTACAAAACACAGACATTGTCACTATCATGAATGTAAATTAGGGTTTCCATCTAGATTTTTTTTTTTTTCCTTGGGCATGTGTATGCATCGATATTCCGTCTGGTATGTACAAAAGCTGAGATAATATAATGATCATAATTTATCTTGATCCCTCATTTTCAGCACATGAGGTTGGGCAAGTTAATTGTGGTAAATGCACAGTATTGCTTATGTATCCTTATGGAGCTTCATCAGTTCAATGTTCCTCCTGCCATTTCGTAACAGAAATTGGGGTATGTGAACAATTTTACATTATGTATAATCTTATCTTTGTCTTTTAATTTTCATTGGATTAAATTATTGTTGGCTTGCAATTTCTATTATTAAGTAGAAGGTATTCTATATTAACCACATTCGAGCACCATCATCATGCATGTTTTTGAACTGTAGTGTTGGAATCATCAGAACTCAATCTATCTTCAACTTCACCGTTCTTAGGTTTTGTATTGGTGATACAAAGTGTACCTTTTATTCTATGAGATACATTTTGTTAAGTTCATAGACACATCAAACTTTACTAGGCACCAGAATACATACATAATTGCAAACTTTGAGATAGATAATTGAAGGTTTTAAAAGAAAGTTCCGCACAAAATCGATCTTTTGTAACTAACATAGAAAGAAAAAAAAAAAAAAAAAAAAAAAAAAAAAGAAAAAAAAAAAAAAAAAAAAAAAAAAAGCTGAAATAACAATATCAACTAAAATATTTCTAGAGAATTATGGGCCCTTGGGTGTAAATTTCAATATGCAAAAAGTTAAAAAACAGAGTTATATTTCCGGCGTGTAGGTTCACAAACAGAGGCCACCAATGGTCTGTAATTCAGGGGCCACCCTCCCCCAATTTCCAAATGCTGTTCAGTGAGCGGCCGTTCGCGGGGTTCCTCATTCTTAAAAAAAAAAAAAAAAAAAAAAAAAAAAAAAGCTGAAATACAATATCAACTAAAATATTTCTAGAGAATTATGTGGCCTTGGTGTAAATTTCATATGCAAAAGTTAAAACAGAGTTATATTTCGTGTAGGTTCACAACAGGAGGCCACCATGGTCTGTAATTCAGGGGCACCCTCCCCCAATTTCAAATGCTGTTCAGTGAGCGGCCTTCGCGGGGTTCTCATTCTTAAGACTGCAGGCAGAATATGGCACCGCAACTGGATGGTATTTACTTCTTCAGATGATGGCTTTCCAGCCAGAGAATGATTTATGTGAGATAAATTATTTGAAAGTGCACATGAACTAGTGGACTCCGATAATTTTATCAAATTCATCTTAGAGATGTAGAAGCTATGAAGGCTTTGAGTTGCTTTATTTTGTGCACCCAATTCATTTAGGCCATTTGCTTGCAAATAACCTACTATACTGTACATTTTTTGTCCGGATCATTTTTCTGTACCCTCGACATAATCTACCATACTGTACTTTACTTGCAAGCAATCACGGTCCCAACCTTAACTTCCTCATCTTTAAGTTTCACCCGCCAACACCCAATCTTTTTCCCAATCAATATACATTAGGTTCTTGTCAATTCAAGTTGATTTATAATTTATTCTCTTATTCTATGAAGTGTGTAAACTATAAGGTTAAAAAAAACTCCATATCTAATGAATTAACTGCGTCCCTACATGAATTTTCAAACAAAACTAGAAAGAGGCTGTAGAGAAGGAATGAGTAGAAACTAATACAAAGGAAGTACAAATGAGAGAATGAAACTCTTGTATCTTATTAGTTGGAGTGGTAAGTATACATATGTGCAGCTGGCTAAAGCTAAACTAAAGAAAGGAGTAAAGTAAAAGTTATTCAGCAACTAACTCGTTTGACTATAATTATAAATTAGCTAACTAATTGTCTAAACAAGTAAATGCCTTAGTACTGTACGTCATAGAAACACTGTTGATTAAGGAAAGACTAGACAGAACCCTAACTACCTCACTCAATTACAAAACTTCGAAATGTTGGCGGGTTGCTTAATTTATAGATTCAGTAAAGGTCACATCTGACCAATGATGTTAGACGAGTAGCTAGGGTTCCAATCAACTCTAATTATAGATTCAGTGCTTCGACAGCACGTGAAACCATCAACTGCTGCGTTTGCAAATTAAACTTGCCAAACCAAAAGTGTACGAGTAAAAGCGATGATGATCCTAGAGCGATCAGGTAGGTTTCCATCAATTGGTATTAAGATTTTCATATATGTTATAAGCATATACCCTAAAGATTTTATCCAAACGTGATAATTCTGCTGGAACAAAGATAAGAAACAAGAGAAATGATTAAATGCTTACAAGTCTTTCGCAGACAGGATTTCATAAGCTAAATTGTTTTGGGATAGGAAGTAGCTATGTCTACAGCTGAAGGCTTGCACTCGCCATGCTGTCTTCTAATGCGATCTCTTAATCATCTGGTGGGAAGTCCTCATCTGAGGCATTTCCTAGGAATGAGCCAAGCGTTTTCCTCAAAATGCTGAAAGTTTTGTCATCCTGTGTTTTTCAAGCGAGAAAATGCAATTAATGGCCGTTCACATGAGGGACAGCATATCCAACAATCAGTAAATCGATGCCTGCTCCAGTTTTACCTGTTTTTTCCTTTTTAAGGACTCCTCCAATCTAGCAATCTTATCAGCACAAGTTTTCTCTTGTTCAGATATCATATTTTTCTCTTTCTTCCCTGACATTGACCAATAACAGAATTAGTGTGCAATAATGTTTCGCTCTAAGAAAGAACAAGTAATGTTAAACAGTGCTCACTTAATTGTTCATATCGCACGAACAGCCTGTCCTTGTCTTCTTCATATTTGGAAATGGTATCTGCCAAAGAAAATTAACAGTTGGCTCTGAACTCAACCAAAAGCAATCATTTGGGACTGAAATTGTTTTTTGTTTTTTTTATCATTCACAAACAGGAAGTATCAACGATGAAACGGAAGAAGATCATACAACATAGATTGTACTTAATAAAATTAAGGTAATCAAGAAAAATAATGAATCCAAATTAAATGTAACAGTAATTTAAAGAGTTAAGATTATTATTTACATTTTGTTCAAGATTATCTGTGACCAGATCTCCATAATACCCTTACAAAGTGATGATCTATATCTTGAAGTTGCATATTAATGTAAACAAAATGTAGCAGAAATTATATGGCCCGGAACATTAGCAACAGCTGAGAACATTCAGGACATTAACCGCAAAACTGGAACCTTGTAACAGGAACTACCTTTTAAGGCCTGCAAATGAGCTTCTTTCTCCTTGCAAAATTTTTCATATATCTCTTTAAACTTGGTACTCTCATTTTTCAGGCAGTTCTCACACTGCAGATGCATAATCACATGAAAAAAAAAACTATATTTCAGTCATTGCATCAAACGTCAACGTCCATGGGAAATCTAAATTTTATCCCTTCAAGTCATTAACCCCCTAATTAATATCTCCAAACCTCTTTCGAGCTCTTTGAAAGTGCCTTTGCAAAACTTTGCCTGAAAGAGAAAAACCCTTTATATGGATGAATTCACACGCATAAATTTGATTTTACATATGAATCTAATAGTTTTACTTTACCTGTCCTTTTCAATTTTCGATTTCAACTCATCAATCATGGACCTGATGTCAGACGCCACACTGTCACCATAAACAAAAATTACAGGCCCATACAAGCACAATTGTACATTTATTTTCTTTAACGACGAAGCAAAAAGAAACAATACTCAATGCTTTTAATTTTGAGCCCCTTCGTTCTGTTAATAAGCAAAAACGCTTGTAGTTTGATATAAAATGGTAAAACTCAAATTCAATTATCTAATACTTCGAAGATTTTGTTGTAGAATACTAAAATAGCAACATATCTCGCAAAAACGAAACGAGATTCAAATTCTTCAATCACAAAGAGAAATTGTCGAACAAAATACACACGGCACATAACTTCACTTGAAGGACTTTAAACAGACAGCCATCCATCTCTAGTCAGAGTCACCACATCTCTCAAAATAGAAGTCTATCGACCGGTTTCAATTAAAGCAAAACCGAGTCAACTCACCTTGAAATTGTTTCCTCGTTCTTCTTTTGATCGTCCTTTTGTGCTTTCTCTTTTATTTGTTGCAGCGCTGACATTATCCCCTTAATATCGCTGCACTTTCAAGACAGATAAAAAATCAGAGAAAGGAAAAATGAATGAGAGAATCTGATCTGAGACGAACCTGGAAAGATCGACATCGAAGTCGTCCTCGACACGGAATTTGGAGTCCGATTTGGTGAGTACCGATTCAGCGGCTCGTTTCTTGGAGCTTGTTTTCGCAGCCGACATTGTTAGTTCGTAGATTTCTCTGGAAATGAGAGAGTGAAATTCGTGATTTTGGGTTTTAGAAAGCTGAAACAAAATCTGAGTTTAGAGCGTCTTCATGTGGCGCCCCCGCTTAAAAACTTGGCTCTCGTTTCCGCAATTCAAATTAAAAATTGTCTGCAGTTTGTTGAATACTATTCCTTCTATTATCCTATAGTCAACTTCCACGTAGCCACATTCCAAGTCAGCTGCCTGTATGATTTTTCAATAATGCTTGTTCGCTCAAATTGATCTAAATCAAGAGGGTTATTGTAGGTTTTTCAACTTTTAAATTATTTAAAGATAATTAAGAACTATATTAATTGATAATTTTTCCCTTTATTCAAATTTTCATTTTCCATTTTGATTGATGCCCTTTCTAAAATCAATTAGTCATTGCCCAATTTTCCTTCTATTCATCCTCTTATTTTAGTTGGTAATTTAGAATAATTATTTAAGTAAGTTTCTGAATTATATTAAAAATTTTAAAAATAAGAAACCCAACGGTCTCAGAGCATAAACTTTGCTGAAAGGGCAAACGCATCATTCAGTATTATATTATTCTTGCATTCTTAGCATTTCAGATCTGACCCCATTGTAAATATCTATCATTGCATTTGTTTACATGCTTCACAGTTTACAAAGAGTTACTGTAGGACTCATGATCACGTGACGGATATACTATTTGTTTTTAAGAAAGAGGACCATCCTCTTGATCCAACGGACAAAAAGACAAAAGTAGGAAGTAAAACCCACATTGTTCAACTTGTGGGACCCATATTTACACTTTTCCTATGCCGTCCGATACAATAATATCACCTTTAAATCTTCCATCAAATCGGATTATATATAAAAAATATATCGTTTGGTTTATAAAAGATAATTAATTTTTAAATAAATACTGATACTTATTATCAAATGAAAATGCGGAATAATTTCATTATAATTGTGGAATTATTTAATTAAAATGAAGAGCTTAAAATTTATCTTTAACTGAATTGAAAATGAAATTTATATGAAGTGTTAAGCATGATATCATGATATAAGTGGGGTTAGTATGTATACGCATTTGGCTCATCATTTTGTCCTGTTTCGACTTTTCAAAGTGGTTGAATAAAAACATTTCATGTGATTAGATAGCGATTATTTTATAATTATTATGCTTTAGAGAGATTATTTTTAATTATTAAGATATTTCTTATTATATATCTATTGAATAAAAACTCTATTGCCCTATTTACCATAAATTTTAAATTACTATTAAAATTTATAAATTTTTTAAAAATTTTGTATTAGTAAATTTTTAATTTTATGCCTACTTTTTCAAAAGTAAAGCACTATTACAAGATTAAATCTTGTTAAAATAGATTCACTCTCATTTTTCATTTATCTCAATTATAAAATATATTTTTATTTTTAAATATTTTTTATCTATGTTTAATGTGGATATTAATCAACAGATGTACTATCATTCCCATTTTTATTATAGTATTAATTACTTTATTCAAACTTTATCATTATCAAAAGGAAAAAAAAAAGTTCATTTTGGTCCTTCAACTTGGTACAAGGAACAACCATTCAGTTATCACTAGGAAGATTGATATTAAAGTACAACATATGGGCTACAATACATGAGACATAAAATAATTTAACGAAATAATGTCGATCACACCACAAACAAATAAATAACAATTTTGTTGAGTTCTTTCAATTAACAAAGAAACAAAAAAATATTTTTCCTGAGTTACTTTTAGTTAACAAATAAACAAATTACCTTCCATATCCAGAAGAATGAGAGTCACTGTCAATTTTGGTTTTGCTTTTGAATATCAAAGAAAAATTTATTTTTTCCTCAATTGAAAGACATCGCTCATTCGTTGCTCTGCATGTGCGAACTTCATATTACAAAAGGATGTAGCTTGGCTTATTTTTTCCTCCCAACAATAATATTTAGTAACTGAATTGTTGGTTTGGAGATTCAGTTTTGAATTTATTCTCTCACTCTCTTTGTATTTTGATTATATTACACGAGTGCTGACCAGCTGAATATCTGAGCTATTTGGCTGTAATAAGCTAACTAATGGAGAAATTGACTTTAAAATTAAAATACAGATTAATTGATTTTGGAGACCAAGTTGAAGGACCAAAATGAGCCTTTTTCTTTATCAAAATGTTTCTATTAAATTTTTATCTCTCTTACTTATAAAATATTAAAAGGATAGTTCAATCAATTGATATTTTTTTTATAATTGATGTGATTCTTTTGTTTTCTTAATTGTTGTAAAAAAAAAAGTCAAAAACATCAAATTTAATGAAGGTATATCCATCATGCTATGAGTATTGTTTAAGATAATTACATAATCATTAAGAAAAATCGTTAATAACCTCAATCAAAAATAGTTGCACCAGTTCACTAAATTGCCATTTTATTGTTTCTCTAAATAAGTAATACTTAACAAGACACAGGAAAAACAGTTATAAAAATGAAAAAAATATATTTTATTAAATTTTCTAAAATGAGAAACAAGGTAGAACAAATAAAAAATAGTTATATAAGAACAGCGTCGTTTGCCATTAAATATTTTGAGAGAAAATTTTTAAAAAACGGACCGAACCGATAAAAAAAATCCAGTTATAATGGTGATATTACGAGAGAGTGAAAACACGCGCGGATAACGCATTGGATACGTTCACCACGTCAGTGAAAGTAACTAAGGCCGGTCCACAATTGTACTGTGCCGCTCCAAATACTTATATGGATTCATTCTATAAGAACCTCACAACGAAAGACACGTTCCACCGTTCACTACTCCTCTCTCTCCCTCTCTATTTCTTTACCTGCGATCTCCATTAAAGCTGCTCGTAGGAGCCCTGGATGATATCCGCTTGAATAAGCTGAAATAGAGACGATTCATCTCATTTGTCAATAACCTTTTCGGGTATGTTTTAACTGGATAGATTGATTCTATTTGTTTATTCATTTGGGAGTCATGCTTATGTTGCTATGTGTAATAAATGAAGAAAGTATGGATCTTGTGTATTTGTTAATTTCTCTCCGTTTATATTGAAATGCTTTTTCCACCTTTTGTTTGGTTTCCGGGAAAGAATGAGGGAAAGTCAAGGAAAATGATGGAAATATTGCCCAATAATATGATGTTTTGCTTTGTTTATTTGGTCTGGGAAAGCATCCGGAAAAGTTAAAAATCGTAGAAAGTCGCCTCCTCATTGGATAAATTTAGGCACAATGGAAGCTAGATTATAGGTTACATGTTGTTTTTATTTTTTTTTTCTTCTGTATTTTCTGTTGTTTCAATTTTCTACAAGAGCGGAAAGCTAAAACTTTCATCTTAGATTGGAGGTTGCAATTTTCAGAGAATAAATACTAAATAGGTCTAATTGCTAGGGTCTGTCTAATCAAATTCAAGTTCTTTCTTCTGACAATTTCATTTGCAATTGGTAAATTTTGCAATTTCAGCTGGGAGAATAATTTGATTACGACGGCTTTTTTGTGCTTTTTTTTTTTACCTAATTAGTGCTAATGCAAATTTACCTACTTTGTTGAATATGAATCTCTGGTTAAACCTTTTTTCCTGCTTCTGAATATCATAGTGTGGCCTTATTTTGGACTTCTTCTTTTCCATTCATTTGAACACAAGCTTACAATTGTAGAGGCAGCGTGCTTAGTGTAAGTCTGGTCCTAGATGATTAATAACTAAAGCGATGCTCTAATTGGCTACTGCCTGTATCTAACTTGCTCAAAGCAGAAGGCTTCTCTTTCCCCCCTTTGGTCCCTTCTGTTCTTTTAGCTGAAATAAAGATTTTAGGTCATCTATGATCTGACTTTCATGCCTAAGCACAATAGTTTGTCTTTTTCTCTGTGTTGAAATAGCTAATGCTTGTTAGCTGAAGATGGCCTTGAGAATTAATAGTGGAAACCAATTGGTCCTTGTGGTTGGAATAGCAATAGATAGAAAAATATTGATCGTATGGGGGTTTGGCGATTGTGAGAGTCTAAGTGCTAAGATAGAAAAGTGAGGAGGGGTATTCAACACTTTTACCCTTAAATGTGCCATAAAGTTGTTAATTGATGTAAAGATCTCTCTTTGAGGGGAACTACCTCCTGACCTTTATCAGGATTCAAATAGCTCGTAATTTATAGGCTTGATTGTTATCAAGCTATATAGATCTGCTTTTTAATTCTTTTAAATATATGAAAGGGCTAAAATTCTAAATATATGGAAGGGCTAAAATTGTAGATATAGCGAAATGCCTTTTAGGAAGACATGGGTTATCGGAGAGCATTTTTTTGCTTCTTTTTCTTTTTGTAATCTTCTTAGTGGTTTTTTTTTTTTTTTTAAATTTCTTTTGTTATAGTCACTTTAGTGGAATGTAATGTTAATTGTTACTGTACCTCAGTCTTTGTCATTGTTGAGTTAACCTGTTTTGCCATTTTGTATGGGTAAATCTTAAGAGGTAGATAAGCCAGTTTTTAGTATTTCATAGATTGAAAGCTTGTATCATGGCTGTTGATGTGGAGTTTTGAAATACATCCCTATATTGTTGCTAATTATATTTCAGTCAAGGATTTTGACCTAAAAAGGCCTTCACTCTAAAATTACATGGTTCACATTGTTTATTTGAACATCTCAAAGACAGTATTCGTCTTCTAGAAGGGTCAGTAGCTGATCATTGCCTGGAAGCTTCACAAGTTCACATTATGTCTACTAAATAAATGGTTCTGTTTTTCTTTTCTTGTGCTGGACTCTGTCCACCTAATGTTGTCCTAATGAGATAGACCTTAATTAATTACGTAGGCTTCATTTGAATGGGTTGCAATATTTTATTGGATTCAAAAGTCAATTTGCTGATTATTCAGTCATATGGTGTCACCATCCCTGCGCCCAATGAAGATTTTTATTAGCAATTAGGTTGAAAAACATCTCTCAGAAACTAAAACAATAATAGGCAAAACATATGAGGTTCTTCTCTCACTCTCTCAATGGAATTTCTTCTCTTTATTACATAATTCAATTTTTATCTATTTTTCTAACCAAGATCTACAACACTGTGCTTATCTTAGAGGATGGGATTTTAGAATTTTTCAAAGATTTTACTGTTTAACACACAATTTGAAATTGGGACTAAGCTTACCTTTACCAGAACTCAATGCATTCTAATTGTTGCATTTTGCAGCAGAATTAATTAATTAAGATATATATAATAGTTCTCATGTCTTCTTCAAAGAAATGGAATTGGCAGGATTTAAATGGAAAACACTAAGCGCAGAAGAAATGCAAAATCTTGTTTGGTAGACTTTATGTGATGCATTTCACTATTGATTTACTTGTTGCTTGTATAGTGTCCTTATCTGGTTTAGATAATCAAAGTTATCTAACTCTTGATGTTCTTGCTTTATTTTCCTATTTGGAATGCTTTATCTATTGGCCTTTTTGGTGAATAGAATCATGATGTGGTACCTTCTGGTTGGTGTATTTCCTTATCCTGATTTGAAGCGTCTTTATTGCTCTGTATTTTATTCAATTCTAAGGATATGTCATGTGCCTATTTATTTGTTTTATTAATATTCACGTGTAACACATTCCTTATTCGTCTACCTGTCTTTCCTCCTACATTTTTGTGTTTGCAATATTAACTTGAAATTACTACAACCCGGATGAATAAATTAACCTTTGGTGTTAATCTGGTTACACTTTCCGTTATCTCAGAGTCAAAGTAGTACCGTGGCTAAAATAGCTTCACGCCAGACCTATGGACTTTGAGCAATATTTGGCCCGTGAATGGAAATCAGTTGCTAGTGCAGCAACTGGCTCTGAAGGTTTTAGTGGTTGCTTTGATTGCAATATCTGCTTTGACTTTGCACATGAACCAGTGGTCACCCTTTGTGGTCACCTGTACTGCTGGCCCTGTATCTACAAATGGCTCCATGTCCAGAGTGCATCCCTTGCTTCTGATGAGCACCCACAATGCCCGGTCTGCAAGGCTGATATATCTCACACCACTATGGTACCCCTTTATGGCCGTGGCCAAGCCCCAGCTGAAGCTGAGCTCGAACGAAAAGCACCCTATCGAGGCATGGCTATACCTCCTAGACCATCAGCTTGTGGTGCTCAAGCTTTAGTAACTAGTACACCTAATTCTGGTCAGCAGCTTCCATACCGCAATCCTTATCAAAATCATATCTATAATGCTGATCCATACCGCAGCTTTGAAGATGCTTCTTCATCGCCTTTACTTAATCTTGGAAGTAGCACAATGACGAGTTTCCACCACCCATTTATTGGTATGTTTGGTGAGATGGTTTATGCAAGGGTTTTCGGAAACTCAGAGAGCTTATACACATATCCAAATTCGTATCACCTAGTGGGAAGTAGTAGCCCCAGACTGAGAAGGCAGGAGCTGGCCGCAGATAAGTCATTGAACAGAATCTCAATTTTCCTTTTCTGTTGTTTTCTTCTATGCCTCATCGTATTCTGAAAATAAATATAGGTCGTTAGCCACTGGACCTCTTGTATACTCTGTAAAAAGCATCGGATGTAAGCTTATGAAACATTACTAGGATGAGATATATGTGTATAACATTAAAACATATCCCATTTTCTCTAATATGTGATTGTTTGGCTTAGCTCAGTCAGCTGAGTTTGTTTATGTTGAATCTGTCAGTACCATTCTTCATTGCCGGTATACGAACGGTATATGCCAATATTCAATTTGCTTGTGAAGTTGTTTTTAATTTATTATGGATTTCTACAATTTTTGGTTCTCATTATGAGACTTGTCTGTCTGTATCCTTAATGTTCCCTTCCTTGCACGCTAAGTATTGATGTGCTTCTCAAAACTTAAATTGACCTTTATTTGATGTTTATTGATTGGTGTTTCCACCTGAAATAGATTCACATAATGTAAGAGAAGAGGCCTTTTTCTAAAGAAGAATTCTTGGACCCAAGGTGTTCATAGCAAGGTATTATAATTTTTCTGCTAAAATAGCTTGTCATGTCCTGTTTGTCCAACCAAGTCCAGTGATATAGATTATAAAATCGGATAAGACAACAACGCGGGGGTGACACGTATTGTTTGTAAAGATTAAAGAATTGCATTGATTATTCAACCATTGACTGGTCTTTTGTGGGCCAGACACTTGGGGCTTTTTATATTCTATAGCTGTATGTGTAGCAGATAATAAAAGGAACTTTACCTTTTTAAAATATGCACTTATGCAGATATATTTATTTATGTTAATAGAGTATCCCTTTCTTCTAAAAAAAAAAAAAAAAAAAAAAATTTTCTAAAGAAGAATTCTTGGACCCAAGGTGGTTCAATAGCAAGGTATTATTAATTTTTCTGCTAAAATAGCTTGTTCATGTCCTTGTTTGTCCAACCAAAGTCCAGTGATATAGATTATAAAATCCGGATATAAGACAACAACGCGGGGGTGACACGTATTGTTTGTAAGATTAAAGAATTTGCATTGAAATTATTCAAACCATTGACTGGTTCCTTTTGTGGGCCAAGACACTGGGCTTTTTATATCTATAGCTGTATTGTGTAGCCAGATAATAAAAGGGAACTTTACCCTTTTTAAAATAAATGCACTTATGCAGATATATTTTATTTTATGTTAATAGAGTATCCCTTTCTTGCTAAAAAAAAAAAAAAAAAAAAAAAATGAAATTATTTCTTCTTCGTCTAGAATCTAGATTGGTAGAATTTGGGTGTTGGCGGTGGTACCGGTGGTGGAGCCAGTTGCTTTTGTTGGGTATGCTCTTTTGTCAACTTTCTGTGCCTAGATATATAGCACACAGCAGATAATTTCTTTTTCTCTTTTTAAATATAAATCACTTAAAGTCTTTGTACGGTCATCGAAAAATAGTTAATAAATATAAATTTAATAATAAAATAATTAATACTGATAGAAATATAGAAGAAAATTTGAAAAATAAAAATAGACAATTATCTAACACCTAATTCTCATTGGGTTGGGCAAATGCTTTTAGGTATTTGTCTAATGTTGTTTGCAACTTTTAACTTATTCTAATGTTGTTAGGCTTATATAACTATCATTATATTACAAAATTAAATGTTTAGGCTGTTTTTTTCTCGCAATGCAAAATTAAAAAATAATAAAAATAATAATAATTTAAAAAAAAACAAACAAGAAAGTAGTTAAAATGATTGATTTGGTGAAGGGATAAGAGTAAAGAAAAAGATCGTACTAAAAACATAATTAAACAAAAGATAAAAAATATGTCCATATATGTCAAATCGCCATAAAAGATAAACCAACATAAATGCGTAAGGCATCTACGCGTGTGTGTGTATATATATATATATATATAAATATTATATATTATATATAAGCAGCGAAACAGTTTCTTATTATTATATAAAGAAATATAAATTTTCTAAAATTACTAAGTATGAGAAATGATTAATAATTAGTTAGTACGATTGTAATAAAATAAAGCGTATAATAATGGTTTATTGTAAGAAAAATAAGTTGGTTTTATATTTTTGTAGATATAAACATATATTTAGTTACATCCATTCAATATAATTGTATTAAATTAAATTTAAAATTTAATTAAAATACAAATAAACTCAAGCTATTTAAAATAAGAAATACTTAATTTCTTTATTTTAATAATTAACGTATCGGGATTTAGTCTTATATATCAAGAGGTTAAGTGTACAGGACACAAAGACACGAGATTACGAAAACATACAAGAATATTGATAAATTTTTTAAAAAAAAAGTAAAGACATTTCATTCGCTTAAAAACACAATACCACTAAATAAAATAATACACTAATATTTCAAATAAATAAACAATCATTTATAATAAATATAAAATAAAAAAAATACTAAAATTTTCTTATTTCAATGACATAAAAAGCAAAAATTAATAAAAAAAAAAAAAACTTTCCATTTTTATTGGTTAATAAAAAAAAAAAAAACTTCATTTTTATTGGTAATAAAAAAAATCTTAGTTGATTAGTTTGGTGTATAGAGTATTCTCATATACTAGAAGATATGTTGCACAAACACAATATACGAGATACAATAATTTTTAAAAAAAGTAGTACATCCATACGCTTATGACACATTATACTAAATAAGTAATATATTAATATTCCAAATAAATAAACAATCATTTATAAATTAAAAAAAAAAACCTTAATTTCTTATTTCAATAACATAAAAATAAATTAAAAGAAAAACAGTTCATTTTTTATTGATAATAAAAAAATCTTGGTTAATTAGCTTGGTGTATAGAGTAGTCTCATATACCAGAAATTATATTGCATGAAAACGGAATACAACAATTTTTAGAAAAGGTAGGACATCCATAACTTAGGATATAGTATAGTAGATAAGTAATACATTAATATTTCAAACAAATAAACAATCATTTATAATAAAAAATAC
This sequence comes from Jatropha curcas, assembly GCF_014843425.1. The sequence continues at coordinate 401,161 of NW_023590807.1, forward strand.
TTAATTTCTATTTCAATAACACAAAAAACAAATAAAAAAAAACACTTATTTTTATTGATAATAAAAAAAACTTGGTTGATTAGTTTGGTGTAAGAAGTAGTTTCATATACCAGGAGCTAAGTTGCACGGAAATAGAACATACGAATACGACAATTTTTAAAAAATAGGACATCTATATGCTTAGGAAACACTACACTAAATCAGTAATACATTAATATTTCAAATAAATAAACAATCATTTATAATAAATCATAAACATAAAATAAAAAATACTGAATTTCTTATTTCAATATACTGAATTTCTTATTTCAATATAATAGTTAAATATAATAAATCATAAACATAAAATAAAAAATACTGAATTTCTTATTTCAATATAATTAGTTAAATTCTCAAAATTATTATTACTATTGAAAATACATTAATACTGTGTGCAATTTTTTATGCAGTTCATACTAGAGTGTCAAAATAGGTCATAACATGTGAACACGATTCGCCTAACATGCTAAATAAATGGTTAGGGATGAGATTAAATGAGTTTGTGTCATAAACAAGTCACTCATTTATAACACAAATATAAACATATTGTGTCGTGGATTGACATACGGGTTAAGTGAGTGACCCGTTTATTTAAGAGTAAATATATAATTTTAGTGTCAGAAGACATACCTTAACATTGCAACTTTTCAGCATATTTCAGTCAGATATAATTTATCATTTTATTATATAATTTTACTATTTTTAAATGATGTTATAAAAAATTATTTTATCTTTTAATATTACTACCCGCATCGCATAGATTGAAATACTAGTATTAATAAAAGGCAAAAATTTATTTGTCGTGCTAAAGTACCTACTCCAAGCTCCACGGCAGTATATCAAAATCAAAGCATCAAAGATACGGGTGCATGTCAAATTTTTTACGTCTTTTAAATTTCCCATATGCCAAACTCTATTACTAATATTTAATTTTTTTAAAATAACTAATATTTAGTAATTAGAGTTGAAATACATAGTTTTAAATTCAAATATAATTTATCAAAATTATTAAAATTCAATTTTATTTATGGGTAACAGACTACACAATAAGTTTAACCTTCCTTTTATTTTATTAAATTAGTAAAAATAATTATAGTAGAGAGAGGACACGTAATCACTCTTATTTAAGAAAAGATCAATCTGAAATTGATTTTAAATTTTTTTATTAAATTATATTATAAAAAAATATGAAAGTTTTTTTATTCCTATGTATTTCATGATTGGTTCACCTGTCCCTATTGCTATTGCCACCCAATCCTTATCTTTTTGAATCCAAGCACTCATTCGAAAGATGACACGTCAATTGAAGAGAACAATTCTCAGAAATGTCACATCACCCACTTGCTCTGGCTGTTCTACGAAGAAAAAAACAAATCACTCCAAAAATAATAATAGATTTAATAATTTAAAAATGACAATCTTCGTGTCACCAATAATCTGCAACAATATTCGAATCGAAAATTTAATGTCTCTAAAATTAATTTTTTTTTTTTTTTTAAATTCACAGAGTAAAATCTGTGTCAAAATTTTGAAATTAGATTTTAGTTTAGCCTTAGGGCTAGACTAAGGTAGGGTAGGCTTCATTGCCAATTTTAACATATTACGACATTATTATTGGATTCATTATTACTATTATTGACGTGTTCGAAGTGTGAATATGATATGATTGTGGGAAAATAATGGAAGTAACAATCATAAGGTGTCTTCAATGTCAAAAAGAAAAAAATAAAAAAAAAACAATCATAAGGTGTCGTTTGGTGCTGCTTTAGAGTTTAGACAATTCTCAAAATAAAGTAATTAACAATCATAAGGCGTCGTTTGGTCCTGCTTTAGAGTTTAGACAATTCTCAAAATAAAGTAATTAACAATCATAAGGCGTCGTTTGGTCCTGCTTTAGAGTTTAGACAATTCTCAAAATAAAGTAATTAACAATCATCTGCTTTAGAGTTTAGACAATTCTCAAAATAAAGTAATTAACAATCATAAGGCGTCGTTTGGTCCTGCTTTAGAGTTTAGACAATTCTCAAAATAAAGTAATTTTTTAATCCGATAAGCATTGCATTCACATGTAAATAGAACAATTTTATGTTAGTGCTAACCAAGTGTATAAGTTATCACCAATTATTTTATTTTACTTTCTAATTATTTTTTTTGAAGTTGTTTACTTTCTAATTATTGAATGTAACTTTGTCTACCCATCTACAGTAATACTTTTCTGATGGTCAAGTGCATAGATATACTTCTGTATTTTACGGAAAAAATCTTGTGATATTTTAAATTTTGCGAGTGATTTATTATGTTTTTAAAGTTACGAATTTTGCTAATATTGTACCACTCTCTATACTAACATTAACATTTTTTTGTTGGTTAATATAATTTATTTTTTTTTTTTTTGGCTTACTATAGAGGCAAGTTCTGAAAAGGTAAGGATCATAATTTACCTCATATCACATAAAAGTTTTATCCTGGAAAGAGGATCTTATAAATTATTTATTTGATACATAGTACATATTTGGGATCCTATTTTCACACTTTTTTTTTTCCTAAAGAGTAGCTGTATAAATAATTAAAATATTTTCGATTTAAATCACGTATATACATAATAAGTGCTTATGTTTTATTTTTATTTTTTTTCAAAAAAAGACATGTAGTTCCACACTTGCAAAGACATTATATTGTGGAGCCCAATCCGAATGTTTGCATTTTGCAATAACAATGGACTATAAGCTAAAGCCCATTCAATCATTTTACATCACTACAATTTATGCAGCCCGGATATTAAGCCAAGGCCCAATTCAATACTCTCTTATGGTATTAAAATGACATAAAAAACAAAAATGTTGATGCCGAGGATCGAACTGGGGACCTTCAGTGTGTAAGACTGACGTGATAACCACTACACCACACCAACACGTTGTTAAGGTACGACATCAAAGATACTAATTGAATTAAAATAACTCTCAGCTTGTTAAACTGTTAATGATGAGTAAAATTCATTATTCTGTTACCTGTCATTGTTTGCTTCTTTAGTTTTAGGGTTAAAGAATTTCCCCACCACACCTTTATTTATATGCAAAAAGCAGAATTTTTAGTGTTAGTAGATATAATTGTTGAATAAAGCATTTGATTACCTTCGTATCCAAGTGGAATTGACTATGCATAGCATAAAAGTAAAAAGAAAAAAAGAAAAAGCATGTATTGTCTCCAGTTGTCATGGGCTAAGCTTACTCACAATTAACACCAAACCTGCTTATTACTTTGCAGTCAAATCAAGTTTGCTACCAACTCTAGCAGATTCCAACGCTGTTATTATTATTTTTAATACTATTCAAGGGCATGTACAACTCCACATGTTTATATTTATTTGTCGACTGAAAATTCAACAATTGGTCCAACATAATCTACAACCTAAAAAGTTGTACTATTTTTACTTTGATACGTTGTGTTTTATATTTCTTATTGCATTTGATTCTAGATTTATTTGTTTCTTTGCGTTAAAGCCGAAGAAGAATATAAAACGAGAATCTCCTTTGGAGAAAGTAAAATTTCATTTTTGAAGTAATTTATATAATTAACACAAACACAGCCGCAAATTCCTCACTAGTTTTGGCTGCAACCTGCAAATGGTGAATAAAAATTAGCCGACGTTAGAATTTACGAGACACTTCCAAAGTTGGGTCAGAGTTCGCGGCTCTTTCTTCCTTTTTTGATTGCATTTTCCTATTCTTTACTTGCAATTTGTTTTTGTTTAAGGTCATGCCATAGCTTGACCAAGTTGATCCATAAATAATTTATTATTTATTAGATGCTCAAAATAAATCACAATATTTATTTATTTAATTAAATTTAATCACAATATCCATAAATTAATTTATTTTGATGGATTTGTATTATAATATTTAAAATTTATTATGAATATGTTTATTCATATAATTAAGCTTCCTATAAAAAAGAATTAAGTATTCAAATAAACGTTCATGTCCAATCAAATAATATTTTATATATACGCGTTAATACCTTCAATTTGACTAAGGAAATTTGAAAAATTATATTCCAATCCAATCTTTTAATTGGTTGCTTGTCTGTCTTACTATGCGAGCTGTAGATTATTGGCTAAATGTAGGATTGGTCTTCCGATACAAATACTAATAAAGAGAGCGGAATTTCTTTCTTCCGTTTCCAAAACAGTTTGCAATATGTCAAATATTCAATGCCCAAACATCATGGAACTTCCTCACCTCCTTTGTCATTATGAAAACGTCACATCTCTTAATTCTGAACTACTTACCTTTCATTATTCATCTACCATTAACAAATAAAAAAAATTTAGTTTTGCATTTGGTTCAAAATTACCTTTCCATCCGGAAGTATATTTCTTAAAAAATACACTTTCAAGCAAATTATTTTTTAGAAAGCATAATTTGAATGCATTTGTTATTAAAATTAACTTCTTAAGTAGTAAACTGCTCACGGATTATGAGTTACAATAATATTTATAATATAAATTTGAATCTATTCGGATAATAAAATAAATTGATAAATTCATTACTCTTAAAATAGAAAAGTGCAACTTCCTGAGCGGCTAAGAGAAATTAGATAATCTATTTTCCAGGCAAACAAATTATAAGCACTTTATGCACTTTCCGATATGTTATATTTCCCTAGTCTATCTATTCCAACAAAACATCACCTTAAATATTTGAATTTGAAGGTCTTTAGAATTTAATTCATGGAAAAAAAAAAAGAGTCAAAAACCTAAAATAAAATTGTTTTTGTAAAAAGCTAAAAAAAATAAAAAATAAAACTTAGACATATAGTTAAAGAAGAATACAGAAAGAATAGAAGAATATATAAATAAATAAATTAAACAGTCCACCTGCCAGTTTCCAAGCTGCTAGTAGTTTCCAAGATGGTGCGGTATAAGAAGCAGCCTCAGCATTAAGGAACCTTTTGGACACCCAAAAAAAATCTAATCAAAGAATGGCAAAAAACCTATCGGAGCTTAATAGGAGCATAATAAGCAGAAGATCATCAGCTTCATCGTCTTCATCAGGCCAGCAATCTCCTAGGACAAAAACGCCTGCTCCATTTTTATCAAAAACATATGATTTGTTGGAAGAAAATGGAGAATTAGGATCATCAGCACCAGATTTTGGTAGTAATGATGGCAAGAAAATTGTTTCTTGGAATGACGAAGGAACTGGATTCATAGTTTGGTCTCCGGCGGAGTTCTCGGAGTTTACCTTGCCTAGATACTTCAAGCACAACAATTTCTCTAGCTTCATTCGCCAACTTAACACATATGTGAGTCATAGTGCTTGATCCATGTTTTCAATCTCGCAAACAAATATAAATATATACCTACATACATACATCAAGATCGCTATATTTGATATTTTTTTCGAGATTATTTAATTTTTCTTGTTAGTTTCATTTTAGTTTGATTAATTGGTATTTCAGTTCTTCATTACATACATACATGTAATAATTATTTTTATTCCACAACAATCCTTGCACTCTTATTGGATATTAGAATAATCTCGTTTTCAGATTTGCGCCGGCTACTTTTCATTTTTCTATTCTAAATTTTGAAAACGCAAAAGCTGATATTCATAGAGATATTTAAGCCACTGTTTTAATTTTCTCTTTCAATTTCTTTGCATGATGTCACCAGTTTTTCTTGTTCTTAAGAAACAATCAAGTCATTTTACAATTTTTTTCAGTTTTGACTGCTCCAGAATTCAGTTTTTCAAAGTGGGTGTATGAAGGTAAACGCAACTAATGCTAGAGAATTAATGAATAACTATTATAAGTAATTATAATAATTATAGTCAGCAGAAAATATTTGTTTAAAGAATTCTCTATGACTGAACCATTTCAGTCTAAAATCTCCGTTTTGTAACAGTCAAAAGAAGCATTCTACAACTACTTATTGTATGTGAACTTAGACTTTAATTGTGGAATTTTCAGAATTGATGATATATATATTTTTAATAGCGAATGATCTAATTAGACTGTAATAATTACATGCAGGGATTCAAGAAGACATCATCGAAGCTATGGGAATTCAAGCATGAGAAATTCCAGAGAGGAAGCAGACACATGCTGGTGGAGATAACGAGGAAGAAATGTGAACCAAGTGTTTTTCCACCATATTTAAAAGCTTGTCATGAAGAGAATACAATGGATGAAAATGATCGTTTAATACTATTAGAACAGAACAATAACCTTAAAAGAGAGAATTTGGAATTGCAAATGGAATTGGCTCAATTTAAAGCACTTGAACTCAAGTTGTTGGATTATCTTGCTCAATACATGGGAAGCCACCACAACAAAATTAGGAGGCTGTGTTAGGGGCTGGGCTGGGAAGCAAATATTGTTTTTTCTTTTCTTTTCTTTTTTCCTTGTTCATTAAGTGAGCTATATAATAAAAATAGCTTCTTTTTTTTTTTTTTCTTTATACAAAACCTATCCTTTGCCCTAGAAAATCTCAAACTTTTTGTCATTGGGATGTAAATGTTGCCTTTGCCCTGAATATTATGTCTTTCTTGTCATTTAAACCTAGACTAGTCTTGCCAAATGCTTTGATATAAATTTTAGATTAGATAATCAAAATTTTAAAATCTTTTTATGCATTTTTTTCAAGAAATGGATAGTTATTAAGATTTGAATTAATATAGTCCTATATTAGAAGATGGTTATTTAATAATTAGAACTATTATCTCAATGAGTCAATAGTTTTGTAGATAATACACTAACTTAATATCTAAAATTAACTCTGTCGATGTTATTATTTAAGTATAAAATTAATTTCGTTTTAGGATCCGTAATTGTCTATTTTTATAAGTATTTTTTCATAAATTGAATCCCTGATTTTATAAGAATCGTCTGCTAAGCACAAATATGTTTTACCACTGTGTAACTACATGTGAGTGAATTCAAATTGTGTTTAATTTGCAGGATTCAAACCTTCTTTTTTTTTTTTTTTTTTTTTTTTTTCAAACCTTCTTTTTTTTTTTTTTTTTTTTTTTTTTGGAAATAAGATTCAGACCTTTCTAAATAAAAGAGAAGTTAAAAGTTTTCGATGTAACAGTGAGACAAGCCAACAATAAAAATTAATAAAAAGAAAATCAAAAACTTGTACTAATGCAAGTAATTTGATAGTGGATTGGGTCATGAAGCCCATGATGAGAGCCTAATCTACACCGCAACACATGCCCAATAGGCCCACCTTGTCATCGTCCATCGGTTAATTGCCATCTCCGTTTCTTCTCTCCGAGGAGAATCGAATCGACAAAACCCTAGAACATGACCTCAAAGCTACTCTCCAATACCCTAATTCAAAATCAAAATTCACTAATTAGCAGATTCTATTACACCAATAGGACTAAAAAAGTGACCTTGTACTCAAAACTCAGTCCTTTAGGAGACCCCAGCACCGGTTTGGTGCCTGTGCTCGACAATTGGGTCCAAAATGGGAACAAGGTACGAGTTGGCGAGCTTCAGCGCATTATTCGTGATTTCCGCAAGCGAAATCGGTTCGCTCAGGCTCTCGAGGTTTGTGTATTTTATCTTTTCTTTGGTTCTTTGTGCTTTTGGTTCTGTTTGATTGCCAAGAAAATGTTGGAAATGAAAAAAGAGTGCATAATTGAGAATTCAGAGTTTGATAAGTAATTCGTAGAGTGAATTATTTTAAAATCATGGACTTGAGTGATCTTGGGGATCAATGAATGAACCACCAAGGTTTCAATGTTTTATTAGGATTGTCAAACAATTTTCATATTGAAGGTTGAGTTTTCATTTGTTGAAAATGTAAGGAAACAAATGCAAAAACTACCATGCGAAAGACATTTGCTAAACTTGATTATCCTGGTAATGCTTTAGCTTAAATCTTTTCTTCTAACCTGAAGATTTTGGAGAGCTGATGTAGTTGTCTTATTTTATTTGACCCCATCATGGAAATGATAATTGAAAAAGCTATTTGAAGAATACTCTGGTGTTTGCACACTCTGTTGGTTTTAATTGCAACGAGGATTGACAGTCGAGCCCAATGTTGAATTTATCACTCCAGGTGAGTGAAGGCTGATAGGAATTCAGCCTGAATCGGGACTTATCTCAATATTCTTAAGCCTTCTTGAACTAATTACGTCAAGTAGTTGGTCTGTCAAATAAGATAGGCAAAAATGTGCCTTGAAAGGAGCAATGGGAATAGGATTTCTGCCACAGAAGTGTCTAGGACTTGGATTGAAAGTCTATTGTTAGCTTGGTTCCCTTTGTATTGTTCTGCTCATTAATTTCTTTTTTCATTATAAGGAGATGATGTTGGCAGTACAACTTGATGGGGACTCAGCTGCCACATATTCTGTGTTTGTGGTAAATGTAGTTGTTCATGGATCAAACAAGTTACTGCATATTTATGCTTCTTCACATCATGCGAGCACAACACCATGCGTTCATTTGATTGATTACATTTTACTGTTTGTGGTATAATTCCTAATTCGTAACATTTCAGGGGTGCAGGTGTCTGAGTGGATGAATAAAAAGGGCATTTGCATATTCTCACCAACTGAACATGCTGTTCAATTGGATCTGATTGGTAGAGTCCATGGCTTCGTTTCTGCTGAGAACTATTTCAATAACCTGAGGGACCATGACAAAACTGATAAGACATATGGTGCTCTCCTAAATTGTTATGTTAGACAGCGACAAATTGATAAGTCCATCTTACATTTGCAGAAAATGAAGGAGATGGGTTTTGCCTCATCACCTCTTGCTTATAATGACATTATGTGTCTCTATACAAATGTTGGCCAGTATGAGAAGGTTCCCCATGTATTAACTGAGATGAAGGAGAATAAGGTATGCCCTGACAACTTCAGCTACCGACTCTGCATCAATTCCTATGGTGCTAAATCTGACCTTGAGGGAATGGAGAAAGTTTTAAATGAGATGGAGTGCCAATTGGACATTGCCATGGACTGGAACACATATGCTGTTGTTGCCAATTTCTATATAAAAGCTGGTCATACTGACAAGGCTATTGATGCCCTAAAAAAATCAGAAGCAAAGTTAGATAAGAAAGATGGGATTGGCTATAACCATCTCATATCACTCTATGCTACTTTAGGTAATAAAGCTGAGATCTTAAGATTATGGGATTTGGAGAAAACTGCATGTAACAGGCACATAAACAGAGATTTTATAACCATGCTGGAGTCTTTAGTGAAGATTGGTGAGCTTGAAGAAGCTGAGAAAGTACTGAAGGAATGGGAGTCATCTGGGAACTTTTACGACATTCGTATACCAAACGTTATGGTTATTGCATATTCCCAAAAAGGATTATATGAGAAAGCTGAAGCACTGCTAGAAGAATTGATTGAGAAAGGAAAAGCTACCACCCCGAACAGTTGGGCCATTATTGCTGCAGGATATCTTGAAAAGGGTAATATGGCAAAAGCGTTTGAATGTATGAAGGCTGCCCTCTCCCTACGTGTGGAGAACAAGGGATGGAAGCCAAACCCGCGGGTGGTTAAACAAATTTTGAGTTGGCTTGGCGATGAAGGTTGCACCGAAGATGTAGAAGCATTTGTTGACAGTTTGAGCACTGCTATTCCAATGAATAGACAAATTTATCATGCCTTGTTGAAGGTACATATAAGAAGTGGCAAAGATATTTTTGGACTTTTGGATCGCATGAAAACTGATAAAATAGATGAAGATGAAGAAACAAAGAAAATCCTTGGTTTGAGACACAATTAAATTTTATAAACATTGTTCATGTTTAAGAGTACTGCAAAATTTTGGTGCTTCAACTAATTCAAATTTGGTGCTTCAACTTCTTCAAATTTTTGCTTTGATGAATGAAGCAGGAGCGACAATCTTTTAAGATAATCTGGCCTGCTTAATTAAAAGGGTTTTAAATATGTAACGGTAAGATGGTGTTCTATAGATTCCTCCAAAATAAGTACTCCATTCTGCAATGTAGCTGCACCACTTATACTGTATCACAAGAAATTAAACAAGCAGCTTATATGTACTATTTGCAAAAAAAGCTCAACCTAGCAGACTTTCCTGCAGAATTTTCATCATTCCAGCGGCGCAACCACACAGAAAACTAGTTGTAATATAGCTAGCCCAAAGCAAGAGAAGACCCTCGTAATATAGCTAAAAGAAAAGTGCATAATGTAGAGACAATTAACACCAGAAAGCATAAAAATCATCAACGAGAAAAGTATTAATTAACATGCAAACTCTAGTCTTGTGTATGACATCCTCACACACCACTGACATGACCAAAAATATAACTATAGGTTTGTCTGGCATTATGACAGACATGTTCACTCCTACTCGGATAGGGTAGATTTCAGCTCTCCATTGTTCCGCAGTTCCATTACAATATCACAACCTCCTACCAACTCGCCTTTGTAATACAGCTGGGGAAATGTTGGCCAGTTTGAGAAGACCTTTAGTCCCTGCCTCACTTCTTCATCGGATAAAATATCGAAGGACCCAAAACTTACACCCTCCTCCTTAAGCGCATTTACAACTTTGGAGCTAAAACCACACCTGGGAGCATCTTGGGAACCTTTCATGAAAAGCATCACTGGTGAAGAGGCAACCAAACTCCTTAAACGATCTTCAAGAGTCTCTTTCGAAAAAATCCCTTTCTCAACCAAGACCTTTGTAAGCTCTCCACTTTTCTGCATCTCCAGCACGATATCAGATCCACCTATAAGCTCACCTTTAATATATAGTTGAGGATAACTGGACCAATTTGAATAAACTTTAAGACCTTGACGAACTTCATTGTCAGAAAGAATGTCAAAACTCTCAAAATTCACCTTCTCTTCTTTAAGGATTTCAACAACCTTCCTACTGAAACCACACTTGGGTTCATCAGGTTTCCCTTTCATGAACAACATAACTGGGCTTGAATTGATCAGGCTTTGCAGTCGGGAGGTCAAGGTTGCACTCAAGCCAGTGGATTCTGAGATGCCGCCCTTTCCAGTTCCAACTTCACTCTCTTTTGTTTCCACAGAATCATTAGTATTAATTCCATGATCTCTGAAAACCTCTTTTAGTTCACCACTTTCATGCATTGCAATTGCAATGTCACATCCGCCAAGGAGCTCTCCTTTGCAATAGAGCTGAGGAAAAGTCGGCCAGTTAGAGTACTTCTTCAACCCCTCACGTACCTCATTATCAGATAGGATGTCAAAACTTCCAAATTTCACATTTTCTTTATTCAGAACATCAACAACTTTCTGGCTAAACCCGCACTTTGGTGCTTCCGGATTGCCTTTCATAAATAGCATGACCGGATGAGAGTTAATCAGCTGCTGCAAACGGTTTGCTAATGCATCGCCAGAGCCAGGTTGGACTTGGTTCTCCACTTGGGAAGAGCCATTTTCTTTTGCCAACTCTTTCACTGTTTCAAGAATACTGGATCCAGCAGCCATTCCAAGACTGGCAGGGGCTGCAGGTTCTCCAGGATTAACAGATTCAGCAACTTTAGAAACTTTGTTGGCCAAACTGGAGGGGTCAGCACCTTCCAATGTGTCAACTTTCTTGCCGTCCTGATGAAGACAATGAATTTCAATAAACATCAATACCAATTTGAGGCAGTATTTCCAGGAAAGAAAAAAAAGTTAGACATCAAAATTGAAATCTTGAACTCATTTCCTACTTCTAAAACAACACGAAAATTCCTCAAAAGCACAGCAGCAATATTACAAAACAAATTCTTTTGACAGGCAATATTTCCTAGGAACCATCTCCAATGATCTCTACCACAACAGTGTCAATGAACTAAATTAAAAGTTCACGGAATGAATTGATTATTGGATTTTATCATTTGCCTAGATTAAGATACACTTTAATTCAGTCCATAATCCTTTATTACCCAAATTAGATCTTCAGATTGAAATGGAGGGACGATAACACAAAAATGAGAATGCTTAGTAGAAACAAGTATACAGACATGAGATTGCATTCCAACAGTTAAGTCTTCCTCTTAGACAGAACTTATGTGCATGTCTCGCCAACTTTATCCTATAAAATCCTACTTTCTCCCTTTCTAGACTTCCAAAAATTAAGAAACCTTCTTCCAACCTCATGTCCTTTGCCATCTCTTGAATCATGTCTTTTGTGCCTACAAACGCATAGATCACTCTAAGTGGTAACATGCCGTATAAACCACCCACTCTAAACACCACTAGTTCTAGTACATGAGTTTTGAACAAGCAAAAAAGCAGAAACCCACAAATGTTACCTTAAGGAAAACAAAGAAAGGCACAGCAGAAACTGAATATTCCTCTGATATCTCTGGTTGCTCCTCAGCCTCAACCTACAATAACCATCACCAATTCAAATCCCAATTCGTATTTAACTATTTATATATAAAAATGGACATTAGTTGCGAGATAAAAAGACAGAACCCTGAGGCAGTGGACGTTGGGGAAATCGGTGGAGAGATGGGAGAAAACTTGGTCCATGTGCTTAGAGGCGTCGCACCATGACGCCCAGAAGTGAACGGCTACAGGTGCGCCACTGCTGCGCACGTTATCAAGCTCCGCCTTTGACTGAACATCCTTCACTGTACCACCCATTATTACCTTTGTCTTGCTCTGTCCGAGTCGAAACTAACCCTACCCCCAAAAACCACCACTGTCTGTACTAGCAGCGATTGATTATAGAGACGAAAGAGAGATTTCAATGCAATTTTATTTATTCTTTCTCTTTAATTTTTTTCTCGTTGAGGAATCAATCGACCTCTTGCGACGTAGACTACATCAGCACTTATCACCGTCCATTTAGTGAAATTTGTGTTGGATGGGCTGGATCCAACGATGTAGGCCCCATCAATGTGCTATTTTCTAATTTACCACAATCGCAAAACAGGAAGCCGTCCGATACAGACGACAGCTCTAGTCCTATAAATGAGTCGTGTTAGCAAAGTCTGTTATGGACGCCATCATTTTTCGCACCCCTAGAATCCTACAAGCAGGCCGAGAATTCGGAAAAGCTACGAAGTGTCCTTCAATGCAGCCGTTCCTTGAATAAAATGTCGTTTCATTAAAGCAATTTTTCTTTTTTGAAAAATGGAAAGTCGTGGAAGCATTGAACCCATTAGCGCTCGTCATCAACGACATTGCCTTTTGTTTGCATATGTTGTCGTTTGTTCGATAAACCAATAGTTTTGTTGTGCCTCCAGTTTCATTAATGTGAAAAAAAAAAAAAAAAAAAAAAAACTCCAGTTTCATTAATGTGAAAAAAAAAAAAAAAAAAAAAAAAAAAAAAAAACTGTAACAAAGAAACCAAGCTGAGTTTTAATCAACACAAGAGGCTAATTTGCAAAGACAGAAAGAAACTCCTCTAATTTGCAAAATGTATCTCGGAAACTGCAATAGTTTCCATTTCTTGTCACAATCAACCTTCAATGGCTCGCAATCTGTTGAAGATGAATACATTTTGGGGAAAAAAAAAAAAAGATTCCAAGCTGGTATGCTATCTTTTAGCAAAACTCAAACATTTTCGATTGATGTTATCCAAACGAATCAATATCGTTCCGGAATTTTGTCCTTCTGTCCACTTAATTGATTCCTTCTCTAACAGCTTCATAACCTATGCCAATAAAAAAGACAAAAAGAGAGATATAGTCATATATCCCCATGATTTTTAACACAAGTAGAACTTTTACAACGGTATCAGAAAAAAAAAAAAAATCAACATGCAAATTAGAGAACTTGTATAAGTTGGGAAGATACAGCTCTTGATAAAATTGAAATTATATCATTTTCATTTTTGCCTTATCCTTGAGATGAAATGTCCCTCTCTTAGTGAAGAATCACGTGTAGAATTAAAACGACTACTAGACAACACTGAGCCATAGGGCTCAGGATTTGATTTGAAAGACAAAGAATTTTTCCATTACAAGCAAAATGAAATTTCTTATCAGTTGAAAAACACAATCCTAGTAAAAATAACTGACAAGGGTATTGCATAAATATCTCAGGACCATTGAATGACTGAAGGCAAGGTCAATTGATTAGGTAAACTTACCAATCTTCTACGTGCCCCTTTTGAGGTATCTTCTTCATTTGTCTCAAGGATGACCTTCAGGTACTTAATTGCTAATGCAAAAAGTTGATTGGATAATTTCATGTTATTTGACATGATTCAAAAGCAAATTGAAGGAACAAGATAATGATGACATACATGAGATGCCTGAAAGAGAAGAAAGATGAAACTTCAAAAGACGCATTGCCTCCTTGGCTCCATGGTCATGTAGGTCAAGTGTTACTTCGTCTTGTCTATCTGCATTTCTGTTGGAATGAAGATAAGAAATGTTGAAAGACGGAAAAATTCAACACAAAGGAAAGAAAAAAATAAAATGCACCCTGATTAGACACAAACACTAAAATGAAAATCACTAACTTGGTTTCAAAAATCTTCTGGCTAGACTCTTCATCTGCCTTGCGAGCCTTTTCATGAAAAAAATGTCCCTGCAACATGAAAGACGCTTACATCTGAAAAGCATTAAACCATCCGACAAGGATCTTCAATGAGATCCCTCCTAAGATTCATACCCTGAGGTCCCCTTGAAAAAGTATCATTTTTGCTATTCTAGTACTACTCTTTGAGACCTTGAGACCTTTACCAGCCAGAAGGCACAATTTGTTTTTATCTAGTGATTTACCCACTTTACCAATTGAGGGAAAAAAAAAAAAAAAAAAGTAAACCTAATTATATTTATGGTGTAATTACTATATAGTCCCTAGGTTTTGCTCAAAGACACTAATAAGAACCTCAGTTTTTAAAATTACACTATTTAATCCTTGCATTATAATTCTATTACACTATAAAGTCTAAGCATTAGTTTTCCGTTATATGACTATGAAATGTCAAAAATAACTCAAAAGATAATTATTATGTAGTCATTATGGTTTGATGAAATGCTCTCATAAGGACCTCAATTTTCACAATTTTACCCTATTTAGTCTCTAGGTAGTAATTATTTTGGGTGTTTGATATTTCATAACCACTGAGCAGAAAAACTAACCACTAGACCTAATAGTATAATAGAATTATAATGCAAGGAATAAATAGTGTAATTTTGAAAACCGAAGTCGTTATTAATGTATTTGACAAAAACTTAGGGACTACATAGTAATTACTCTTATATTTATTTATATTTTGAGTTTCTTAATAATGGTACTGGTTATCCTCCTATCTGATGACGGTAAGACGCCTAACCTTATCAATAAGTTTGTTAGCTTGATCATGATCTCCCTTTGCAAATGCATCCACAGCCTGACAAGCAACAAACATGCTTATTTCATCATGTCCAGTGAAAAGAGGTCCAAATTGGCATAAACAATGCCCCAGATTATGTTATAAAACAAAAAGCAAGGCACAAAAGGCCATAAATAATTGTATATTCATGTGGATATAAATTCTATCAGCTAGTAAGCTTACTAAATATATGTTATATTCTTTTACCAAAGTAACAACTCAGTTTATGAAAATTAGGAGAAAAAATTAAGGAGAACAGAAATGGGACAAGCAACTTACAGCTTTATAATATTCCTTCATTGTAACCCGATACTCCTTTACAGCTATACGAAGCTGCTGGTAACCATCCTCTTCCTCTTCATCTGTAATGACAACAAGGAAGAAAACCATGAAAAATTTGACAAACTGAATCATATATTTTAAAAGTAGGAAGGGTGCTAAGGAAACAAGCTATTATCTAAAATATATTCCTAAAAGACCATTTGTCAGGATTCACATGAAAGGATCAAGATCTGGATCTATTTTGCCAGCCAATGAACCAAGCATATGCTTCTCAAAAACTATTTATCAAGTCCATGGTAATAATGTATAAACTAAGGTATATTGAATGTTCCTTGCAATGAGTTTGGAAAAAAAATGAGGTTTTGGAAGAAGAAATATATAACTTAAACAGCTAATATAATTAGAAATTCTGATAACTATAAAGACAGAAAAAAACAGCAAGTTCCATGATTCCGAACAATTGATTGCTTGAGTGCTCATACAAGGTTGATGTAGGACAGCCTTGTATAGGTTTTGAATGCACTTGGAGAATTAGTGTTAGTAAACGAGTATAATTATGATTATTAGGTGGCAAACAAAACAAGAGAAAACTGTTTGCAATTGATGTTTATCACTTTGAACAGTACTCATTGGGAAGTTTTTAAGAAATGCATGCAACTTAATTATGGTTTCATAGAAGAGATTTAAAGGCTAAAATGTATCAAATTTTGCAGGCAAAACTAAGAGAAAAAAGGAATGAGATTCTAAGTTTCACACTTTTACAATTCCTTGAGCATAATATCTAGCATCGGAATACATACAGAATCCCACCAAAGAACTGCCGTAAAGTCTCTTTAGTTTTATTACTTCACTTACTAAAAATATAAAACATTAACGATAACTCACCACCTAAAATGGCTTAGACTCACAATCAAAATGCGAAACAAATTTTAAACACTAAATAAAATCAAACTAAAGTAAAAGATTCAGAGAAAAAAAAAAGAATGGAGAAGTACAGAAATTTGTAACTTGTGAATCCTAAAATTATAAATTAAAATACAAGTGCAACAGATTTTTCTCTTTGGTACATTGCAAAGGTTGCAAAAACTTGCTGTATCCAGAGCTTCTTATTGGCTGAATCAGAGTTTCATATGAAATGCTTGGTCATTATACTTCTCAAAACATGGAGGAAAATACATACCTTTGTCATTTTCTTGCTTTGAACAAATGGAATCAGCTTTGCATTCTAAGGTAAAGTCTCTTGGAGATTCAACCACCAGTTCTCCTAATACTCTAGGCCTCCTTGCAGCTCTTGCTGCTTTTCTAGATAACCCATCAGATCTGTCAGCAGTGTCAAATAATGCAGCTAACACTTCCTTCTGGAGATCACTTCTCTCCTCTTGTCCAGCAGATCCTCCTTCATTTATATATGAAATTTCATTTCCATCACTGAATCAATAAAGAAAAAGAGAGTAATGTAATCTTCTCCAGTTATAAGAAAAAAGAATGGTCGATGGCAGAAATTTCAGCAACCACCCCTTCTTGGAAAGTAACAGTATATTTAACTTATACCCTCTTTGGGAACCCACTGGCAGCAATTTTTTTCCAAATGAGGGTTCTTCAGAATTTGAATGAACGTTTACAATCTGTTAAAAAGAATATTTTAATAAGAAAAAGATGCATTCATTGAGTAGTTTAATATTGCTCAAATCTAGGTGGATAGGAAGAAAAACTTGTTGCACGAGAAGCTTAGTAATGTTACTGCACACTTAAGACATTCATACTTCAATTGAAATAATTTGGTTAAATGTATAAAATAATAGTTAAAAAGTTGAAGAAGCTCATGAACTTAACAACAGTAATTATCTCATTTTACATTAAGCACAAAAAAGTAAACTTGGCGCAATACTAGCAAGCAGACAAAGATGAATGAGGAGGGAAACCCTATATTGTTGAATGTTGGTAAAATCACTGAACTAGTAAACTAAAGTTGGGCATACTGGAAACCAAGACTAGAAAGCAACCAACCCCTGGAGCGTCAAAAGAAATCAAGACTAGAAACCATGACTCCCCATCATCAATTCTCAAACACTTACAAAGTTCATAGACATGGCAGTTGCACACCTTACAGATTACCAAAAGCAATGATACTTGATGCTACCCCATAGGATGCAAATTAATTTCATTCCCTTTGACATCTGATAAATAAGAGGAACAACAACATGATCCAACCATTAAATTTTGGCTGTTACACTAACCTTTGCAGTGAATGTATCAAGGCATTTATTCCCTTCATCCAAACTCGTCCCTGAAAAATCAAGTAGTTTCTCCATGCTCTGAGGTCCAAAAATGACAAAAAGAAATGTTAGAAATGCTTAGTAATGCAAATCAGGATATATAACTTTCAATGGTTAAAGACTGAAATTTTGCAGTATCTTCATAAATTAATTTATCAAGTAAATTAACCTCAGCCTACCTTTTGCATGTCATATCCATAGCTAACTGCATATTCATAAAAAAACTTGATCATTAGCCTCAATAAATAGCCATTTACTTGATAGAAGATGATATAATGCAAATCAAAGGATTAAGAATATAAAACCCCACTTCCCCACAAACAAATAGCAAACATTAACCATGATTTACCTAGAACTTGATGAATCACATCTCTTTCCAACTGAAAGCCATCTCCTAGCATTCTGAAGAAAAAACCTTCAATATTATTATGCATATGATCATTCTTTGACGGGTTCAGCTTAGTTTCCTCCACCCATAGTTCAGACATCGGAAACTCCTTCACATCCAATTTCATTGGTTTTGTTCCCATACGAGTACCATTAGCTACTGGCATGGACTTAATATAATCTTTGCCAATAATGCTTGAAACGGTGCCTCCTGAAACTGGACGCTGCTTCTGCTTTCGAGCTTTGAACTTTCCATTAATATGGCATGATTTCTCAGAAATATGGCCAGAGAATGATTTGAAAGATTCTTCACCTCTTTCCTCTACTATGGATGCAACAGATGAAGACATAGAGGTGGTTTCTTGCATGTCATACAAGAATTCAGCAGCCAAATCTGCATTCCGATCCGCCTTATAATAAGCAGAAGCTATATCTTCAAGAGAAAGAAAAGACCCAAAGACCTCGAACAAACCTTTCAATTTACTTTCATCATTGTCTTCATATTTTGTGTTCGTAAGAGATGATTCCATTTAAATATATTTTGAAACTGAAAAAGTCACAAGAACAGGGCTTATCTGCAATTCAGTTCAGGCTACAAAGTTGGAAAGCAGGATAGCACTATTTATAATTTTACACAAACTGCTACAAGAAGCAATGCAACACAGTCACCAGAACATACAAAAAGAAAAACGCAAAACTGCATTATTTGCTAATACAGAGACACCTTAGGAGTGATGTAGCAATATAAGCTCAATCCATTTACACACATAAATCAATTTTCTTTCTCTTTTTGTTTGATACACATACATCAAATGCATGTCTGCCGATTAAAAAGAGCCAAATTGCTGAAACTGTTAACAGTAATACATAGATAACAAAAGAACAAAAATAGATCACAAAAGCCAAACCCAGAGAGACTCGTTAACAATCAACAATGTAATATATCTAACCAAATGGTTGCTTCCCATCGAATGCAGTATAATCAATTCAAACAAAATTGGCAAAAGCAAGCATCAAAATTAGAATAGAAGAAGCAATACAAAGAATTGACGGAATCGGGATTTCAAATAGCAAATGCAAATTGCCATAAATATCCAAACTCTAAGAGAACTAAAGTGACTTACAGAGGAAACCTGGAGAGATAATGGAGCGGATACCTCGATGTGAGCTTTTGAGTGATTTATATTGATAAAGAAATGGAAAACATATGAGTGGAGTAGCACTGTGGCAGAAGGTTTTTGTGGGTATTTTCGGAAAAAGAGAAAAGGAAAATAACAAAAAGAAAAGCAAAAATACAAAATACAAGCTTTGGCGCTCAATTGCTAACCTGCACTGTCGGATTCGATTCCCTTCTTAACGCGTCTTCTTTGCAATAAATTACATTTGGCTTCCTTTGCAAGTTCATTATAGAGTGCGCGTGGCGTGGACTAACCTCTGCCTTTCTTTTCCGGCGCGTGGGAATAAAGGACAAATTGGTAGAAACCCTTCTTGCGAAGTTGTGTTGTGTTGATTCCAATTTTGTAATTTACGATAATCCATTTACTTATGTAAAAGTATCACTTATCAGGCAATTTCATTTTTATTTCTTTGCAAGAAAGTCGATTTTATTTTCGATTTTAATAGAAAAAATTCAATTTTTTGGTATGATTCAGTTTTTATTAAATTAAAAATAAGTTAAAATCTATCAAAAATAATTAAATTTGAATAAGATCGAATCAATTTGATTTATATTAAAAACATTGATTTGTATTTTTGATTCAGCCAATAATTGTTTTGTTCGAATGAATTATTGCATAATTTTCCATTTTGGGTAATGCCATGTGGATGGATCATTTTTTAAATGTTTGTCCTAAAGAAACAAATAAATTCGTATTAACTGTTTACGACACGCTTCACTCCTGGCCCATTTATATTAAAGCGGCCTATTTTAGGTAGATGGTTTGGGCCATGGTGGTGGACTTCATGTTGGGTTTAGGCCTCAAACTTTTTCCTAACAAAAAAATCGGCGTCGTTTCTCTTTGCTACTCGTCGTTTTCTAGTTGCAATTTCTAACTTGGAAGTGAAAAAAAAAAAAAATGGTAGATGATAGCAAGATCATAATGCTAGAAGATTTTAATAATTTCCTTGCCCAAACATCCTTCAATTCAATGCAGTAATATTAATAACATGATAAGAAAAGCTGGAGATTTATTATAAATTAAAAGTTAAAAGACAGCAATTTCATGCTTTATTACAGTGACTTCATGTTTATTTTTATTAACTAGACACAGGTGTCTACTGTCTAGTGCTTGTTCGGCATATGTTCAATCTGGCTTACAGACTTGTGATCCTTAATCACTGCAGTGAGTTGTTGGATTGCAAGAGCAAGACGAGCTACATGTGCTTCATTTTGCTTCCCCATCCCATTACCACTGCCCGGGCACAGCGAAGGAGGAGGACAACATTGTGCTGGAGGTGGGCACGGATTATTACAAGGAGGAGGAACTGGGTCACACACAATTTGATGCGAACCAAAAAGAACTCCTCCAGCTCCTGGTGGTGGATCATTTTGCTTAATTACCTTCTTATGAACATGATGAAGCTTCTCTTTGTCATTGTGTGTGCGTGCAACGTCTCTTTCTGACATACCATTATCATCGTCTTTGCTGACAGTAACTCCATGCACCGGTGTGCCTAAAGCGTATGACTCATGGTGTGTGTGTACAGAGTCTCTTTCTGGCATGGCAGGACGAGTTAATGTATCATCGGAATCGTCTTTGTTGACAGAAACTTTACGCACCGGTGTGCCTAGAGCGCCTGGCTCATGACCAGGTATGCCTATGCCGATTTGAATTGGTGGCAGATGAATAGCAGAAGAGACTTCGAAGCTTACTAGTAAAACAAATGAAGCTAGAAAAGACCATTTGGTTGACATTTTTTTGTTTGGTGGGCATTCTATACTCTGGTTATCACTTATTTATAGTGGAATTGAAAGAGATATGCATTAATCTTGTGTTTTGGTCAGAAATCAGCTTAAAATAAGGAATTTTGTTAAGCTTATCTAGCTCATGCATTTTTTGTTCTTAGTTTAAACATTGGTTCATTTTCATTGCATGAGCGCTAATAATTTGCTTCCGTGTTAATAATGCAATATAGAACTCGCATTATTAATTAATTGCATTAATCTAACTACACCTCTAAAATTAAAGGAAATTTTCACTTTCATTGTCTAGTTCTTTAGAAAATTATGCTGATACAGTCATTTGTGAACTGTGAACCAAATATTAATTAATTCCTTTCAAAAAAAAAAACCTTAGTTAATAAAAGTTTTTAAAAAATATTTATTATAAATATAAAAGACAAAAATAATAAGTAAATTTGGAGGGGAAAGCCCTCTAGATTTTGCTTATAGAGGGTATATGCATCAGCAGGAGGAAACAAAGTCTAGAAGCCCGTGCTAATAACCGTGAATTCATATGCTCAAGAGATTTCAGGAGAAAAATATAGCGGACAAGATATAGGGTTTCAGTCTATATAATCCTAAAAGATAGAATAAGACTTATCTATACTCGGTGTACAGAATTACCCATAAATCAAGTCAATTAAAAAATATTTTAAAAATAGAATTTGATAATTTTTTTTAAAGGAAAATAGAATTTAATATTTAATATGTATAATTAAAATAATATAATAGAATTAGGTTGGTCCATTGTAGCTAGCATATATGCATTATTCACTGTATAAATCATCATCAAAGCCAAACCAAAAGGCACCGAGTTGGGTCTCTTCATCGTCAAAATGGCAACAAAAGGGCATTTTCTAGCTTTACTAGTATTTGTTTCACTGACCTTAGGAGGAGGCGAGCCTGATCCAGACCCACCATATGTTGATTCTTATCATCATGAAGCCATCATGACAAACATGGCTATGGCACCTGTTACCCCACCAGATGACATAGCTAGTCGCAGCTTCCATCGCCGTCAAACTCATCGGCAACATTTTCTTGGTCCATTCTGGTCGCCGCCACCAGCACCAGCACCACCAGAGCACGGTGGCCGCGATAGTCATCATTATTCAAGTGGTTTTAATAAGGTAAATCAACCCTACTGTTTAGGTGGCTGTGCTCCTTGTCAACCACAACCTCCTCTGTGCCCAACAAATCCTTCTCCGGGGTGCTCGAATCATTTAGACGATAAAGTTGTGAATCAACTCGCTCTTGCAATCAATGAAGTGACTGAGTTTATCAAAAGCTGCAGGCCAGGTTGAAAATATATGCCAAGCAAGCACTAAAGATAGGAGTTTGGAGTCTTTTGTAATAATAATTAAGCTAGCAGGAAAACTGCTGAGTTTTAACTTCAATAAAATCTTCAGTACTTTTAATTAACTAATCTGTTCAAGATTAATTAATCATTCATATATTTTCACCACATATGAACTTAGAAATTCAAATACTTTAGTTTTAAACAATTTGCATTAATTACACTGATGGAGGGAGGGCAGCAAAATTCTTTTCCAAAAATTCACCTGTAAATTTTTAAAAATTTTCAATTTTATCCCTTAAAATAGTGTATTTTTTTAATTTAGTCCCTCCTAACCTTTTTTTTTTTTTTTTTTATTTTCACCACAATAATGAACCTTAGAAATTCAAAATACTTTTAGTTTTAAACATTGCATTAATTACACTGATGGAGGGAGGGGCAGCAAAAATTCTTTTTCCAAAAATTCACCTGTAAATTTTTAAAAATTTTTCAAATTTTAATCCCATTTAAAATAGTGTATTTTTTATTTAGTCCCTCTAACTTTTTTTTTTTTTTTTTGAAAAGAAGTCCCTGCCTAACCTTTGGAAAAAAAAATTTTGCCGCCTTCCCATTTTGGATTCCTGGATTCCTTACTCCACCAGCCACTATTAATTACATCAAACCTTTGGAGACGTTTTTTTAATAGTAATTAATTATCGCTAATATATTTTGAGCTTGTATCTTTTAATAATTATTAATTACACTCACAATAATGTTTTTTTTTTTTTTTTTTGAAAAGAAGTCCCTCCTAACCTTTGAAAAAAAATTTTGCCCCTTCCATTTTGGATCCTGATTCCTGACTCCACCACTGATTAATTACATCAAACTTTGGAGACGTTTTTTTAATAGTAATTAATTATCCTATATATTTGAGCTTGTATCTTTTTAATTAATTAATTACATCACATAATGTTATTTTTTAATGATGTTGATATATAATAATAACATATTACAGCACAATGATATTGGCTAAAAATAATTTTCCCTTCTTTCATGAATTACAGGAAAGTTTTTTCGTTGTCTGAAAATTTTAATTTTCCTTTCTTTTTTGCATTTTTTTTCCAGAAAAAAAAAAAAGAGAGAGAGAAAAAGCCCACCAATCCTGCGAATCAATTCTCTATTACTATCAAATAATTAATAAGGTGTTGGCTCGAGAGAGATTACACATTCTAATTATATACAGAAATGAAAGTTATGTATCAACAAGACTA
The DNA here is from genome assembly GCF_014843425.1 of Jatropha curcas. Next base: position 424,927 of record NW_023590807.1, read on the forward strand.
CTGGGTTTGAAACTTCAAATATTAATCTATATATTGTCATTAATATTGAAAACCATAGTTATTGCCATAATTAATAATTTTTATATTTTCTAATTATTTAATAAATATTTAAATAATCTAATTTTATAAGTTGAAACATTTAATAGAATTATTTTATAATTTAGAAATGTTTAGCAGTTGCAATGCAATTCGCACTATATACACGAATGAACCCATTGAGCTTATTCTTATTCTGAAAATAATACACATGAAACAGAGATAGGATACACTTTTAACTGTGATTATTTTGATAAAATAGGATAACTTCCTTCCCACCTCCATTATTTGCTCGCTTTTAGCCCCATATCCAACAGTTTCTGTTCAGTTCACAAAAGCACTATGAGAATGACTCCGGATTTCAAGGAAAGAATTGCACGAAACCTTTGATGCCTGTTTCACAAAGCCATGCAACTGTTTGATATAAATTAATCAGCTTCTGTGTGTTATGGGAGCCATTCAGGACATCAAAACCATCCAGAAAATGGCAGCACTCAAATTGTTTAGCTTCATCTTCTTCATCATACTATGTTTTCGTCTCGGTTCTAGTATTAGAGTCCTCAGTGAGATGGAAAAAGCAACTAAAAATGGAGTCCAAATGGGACTTGAAGAGACAGAGTCATCGGGAGATATTCCTTCTATAAGCATTGGAGCGGGTGGTGGCTTCTTTGGCTTTGGTAATGGTGCAGAAGGAGGAGGTAGTATCTCAATTCCAGGTTTTACCATTCCAGGACTTGTTATTGGAGGAGGAGCAGGAGGAGGAGTAAGTGGGGGTTGCAGTTGTAATTCTTGCAAGAATAATGGAACCAATGCTGGCGGCGGAAGTGGAGGATGTAACAGCTGTGGCTATGGCGGTCAAATTAGACCAAGTGTCCAGGGTAGTAATGGCGATTTTAGTAACAACAAAGCTGATGATCAACCCAAAAAAGTTGCTGCAGGGCACAACTAATATCAAGGTTGGTTTCCAAAGAATAAAACATAAGAATATAATTAGTAACATAAGCTTGGGATCTTAAGTTATGTAATAAGGCCTTCAGAATTACAGGGTCGCAGCTTTTAATTACTTGAAAAGTCTCATTTATACATACGCTAGCACTTGGTGTATATTTGAAATGGAGCAAGCATGTAATCCACTCAGTGAAGTTCTTAATTTCACAAATCTTATGCACACAATTCTATTATTCTATATATTAAATGAATATGTAGCTTGTGAAATAACATAGTAAAATGTTTACCGGGGTAATTTGTTCAGAAAACCATCTCAGTGGCCAGAAAATGGCAATTACTTGATATATGCAACTGTACAACCAAAATTCGTTGGACCTTCAGCTTCATACTTGGCCACGCATGGATGCTTTCCTAATATCTCCAATGCTCGTTGCTTAACAGCTCCAGTTCCCATCCCATGCACGACAAAGATGACCGATTTTGGCTTACTTTCAGACAAGGCCATGTCAAGGTAAATGGCAGCTTCTTCCACTCGCATACCACGTAGGTCCACAGTGTTCTTTGATGTCTGTACCCTAGGGCCATAAGAAACCTCCTCATTTTTATTGACCTCTGAATGACTCTGTTGGCCCTGCAATATGGACCAGGATAAGCAGTATCAGCATATTTAGACTTCAGTTTGAATATAATTAGAAGCCAACCACAGGCCAAAAGCACATGTTCTCAAGTGAACAAGAAATTGTTAAAGTTAAACAAGTAGACCGATACTAAACTAAAAAACCATGGCCCAAGTCGATTAAATTCACAAGCATCTGCAGAGCATATACCAGAAAAAAATAGATCAAAGAAATGAGAGTTGGTGTTGCATGTGGTGTGCATATGAAACCCAAGAACACATTCATACATCTTGTATGGGAAATTTTGCTAAAATTAAAATTGTTTCTGGCCTTTTGGAATCAAATACAAGGAAATGCAAACAATGAGATAGACTGAGGAATGCCTGCCCTATACCAAAACAGTTGGATCTTTTGAGAGCAATGTGTAATATATACCTGCTTCCTTAATCGAGGGACCAAATGTGTTGAATCTCTCCTCTTGTTAGCTTGAATGGATCTAATATCACTTTTCTTCACACAAACTCTTATTTTACCATATTGGACTAAGATTGTCTCATCATTTCCCAGTGCTTCAACTACAGTAACTACTTTATCTCCTAGTCCCTTCACATGGACTTCCTCTCCAAGTTGTGGTGTATATGAACTACTATCTGCTTCATTGGCAGGAAGACTTTCAGCAGGACAATGAGCTTCAACAATGGATGCAATTGCAGATTCTGACTTTCTAATCAGTGAATTAAACTGATCTGGGCTCGCTTTTCTAAGCTGATTTTCAAAGTTATGCACCACAATTTCTATCTGAGACTTCGTAACCTTTACTTCCTGTTGGACCTGTTGGGTTTCTTTTGCCATGAGTGCTGGCACACGCCTATCAAGATCTTCTGCCTCGTTTTGAATCTTGATCAATAAAATCGATGAAAAACAAAGGAAAGGCAAACAAAGAACAGTAATTAGTGCCACAATATTGACTCAAGAATGTCACATATTTTTTTTTTCTTATTTGCAGACTAACAATCAATTCAAATTTCTCAGGTACTAATGGAGCAAATTTCGAAACCATGTAAAAAATCAATTTTGACAATCTTTTCTAGAAATCTCTAAGATATGTATGCCATATGCTACAACTAAACTAAAAGTGTTGATTCAAGGATACACCATCAAGACTGGTCAAGTAAATTTTGGCAGGATACAGCAGCTGAAATGGTGATGATCCAAGCATAGTTATTAAAGGCACGCCTTCACCTAGAGGCTGGCACCTGGGCTCCAGAGCCCTTTGCACTTTAGTGCGCCTTGTGCCTTTAATTGCTGTGGATCCAAGCACTGGCCAAGACTAATACTAGAAAAACCAGATCCTAAAGGGGCTGCCAAATTATGCACTAACAGTAAAGCATTTCATTCGGCTAATACTGCAGAGTACTTACATGAAACTTAGTTGAAGTGAGAAACAAAATAACTTGACTGAACAACACAGACACAAAGCACACTATAAAAATTGGGGCAACCAATTTCATCCTAAGCTGGAATGTCTAAACTATACCTCGTGGTAGATTTGCATAATTTCTGCATGAAGTGAAGCAGCTCTCATGGCCTGAGTTTCCAATCTGTTTCTTTCCTCCAGTAGTGATTGATACAGCAAACCTTTCCGCTGTTGCAGCTTTTCAGGCATTAACTTCTCAACCCACATCTGTGCACGTTCAATAATACTACTATCAAAACCAATAGATTCAGCAATGCTTAGTGCATTAGAATCACCAGTTCTCCCCCAGAGGATCTGATAAGTAGGTTGTAAGGTTTCAAGAGAAAATTCCATGGCCGCATTCACAAATCCAGTATCCTTATCTTTGAGGCGACTTAAATCAGCATAATGAGTTGTTACAACAGCTAAGTTAACACGATCTTTAAGATATTTTAAGATGCTGGCTGAAAGTGCCACCCCTTCAGAAGGATCTGTTCCGCTACAAATTTCGTCTATGAGGACAAGTGATTCTTTAGAGGCCACTTCCAAGATCTTACAAAGGCGTGATATGTGCCCACTAAAAGTTGAAAGATTTTGCTCCAGCGACTTCAATAAAAGAAAAACAGTCAGAATGGAATGGACCAACTGATTGAACTAAGAGCACATTTCCCATAGACAAGGGAAACTATTACCTGGTGATCTCCAATATCCGCTAGAACAAGATCAAACCATGGAATTCTTGGGATGTTTTTACTAGGCAAAAACAAGCCAGCCTTTGACATAAGAGATGCTATGCCTAGAGTTTTCATAGAAGCAGTTTTTCCTCCAGTGTTGGGTCCTGAAATTACAACCACTTTGGTTCCACATTCCACTTTAATGTTTATTGGCACAGGAAATTCAGATACAGTTTCTGACAACCTTTCAGTAGCCATTACACCATCTCCATAATTCAATTCAGTTGAATTCTGAGAATTGGAACCAAGGAAATCAGACAAACTTCTTTGAGATGACCCAATAAGTAATGGGTGTCTTATACCTTCAATATCTATTAACAATGGATAATGTGCTCCCCCAGAAAGTTCACCTTCACAGCCCTCTGAAGTCAAAATTGGACAGATCGCATTCATCTGTTGAGCATAAGCAGCTCTAGAAAATGCAAGGTCAACTTTGAGAATTCCATCCAATAAATGCTTTATTTCCTTCTCTGATTGTGCTATTTCAGATGTAAGCAAGCTTAAAATGACTATTTCCTCAGCTCTCTCTGAGTTTGAGAGCATGACCTCAAGGTTATTCAATTCGACTGCATCATCAGGCTCCATGAAGTATGTTGCACCAGAACCACTAACATCAAGAATCACACCATTACGAATCAAGTGTCTGTGGGTTGCCCTAACTCCCACACACAACCTAGAACGGCGCTTAGTTACCAAAGGTCTGTCAGCACCCCCAGCCTGAAAAATCCGAGTTGATATTCCCTTCAGCAAGGTATCCAGATTCTCCATGTTTCTCTTTCTTTCAGACCTAATGATCTCCAGTTCTTCACTGGCTCTATCAAGGATTATCGAAAGATTGCAATCTAAGCAAAATCCTATCTTCTGCTCCAACTCTATTTGGAAGCTGCATCTCTGGAGAATTTCCAAAAGTGGACCGTACCTATTCAAATAAAAAAAAAAAAAACGCATGAGATCCTGTCTTCTTAAAGAAATGCTCATAACAAACTATAGGCATAAATAAAACATATAACTAAGGAGAACATATCACTGACAATAAAATTCATATACCTCTCTAAGCAATCTCCACCATCTTTTAACCTCTCCAACACGGCCCTTGCAGCTCTCAACGTCCGTCTCACAGCACAGAGCTCACCAATAGTAAGCAAATTCCCAGAAACCGCAGAATCCACAATTCCAGTTACATCTTCAATTTCCGAAAAATCCAGCGGCCCAGATTGCATGACAGCCAATGCTGCAGCGGTCTGGTCCAGTAACTTACGGCTTTCCTGGAGGCTTTTCCCGATGGGAATGCTTGCATTTCGAGCGACTGAATTGCCCATTGAGGTTGATGTGAAGTAAGAGAGCCGGTCGCAAAGCGAGCTCCATTCTAGGACTTTTAAGGTTTCGGATTGCAGAGAGAGCTGAGGTGAAATCGAGTCGGGCGAGTTTTGGAGGGAAAAGAGAGGTTTAAAGGTCTTGAAGGGTTTGGAGAAGAGAATTGGGGATTTGCTGACGGAGATGAAGTGATACGAGACTTCCATAGACTATCGCTATTGCTAAAATTTGAAATTCAGTTGCCTTTTCATTTTCGAGTGCCGGTGGGCATTCTGGCTGGGGTCTCGCGGTCTCTTATCCATTTTCAGCTGACAGCCAAGCTAAGCGAGAGTTTAGCGTCAATACGGCTATTGGTTCAACTTTCACGCGGTCGTTCGACGACAGAGACATTTTTGTAGATATGATAACAGATGAGAATGAGAAAATATTTTATGTGGTGTCGTTTTAAAGACAGAGTTACCGTTTATCTAATCTAGCCATGGAAAATACGAATGACAATAAATTCGAGCTTTATCCGTAAATTTCACATTCAACGTCGAGATTCATGCGTTCTAAGCAACAGCAGCAATAGTAATCTCATGTGGTTGCAAAATGTTCGTTTGTATCTAATTTAACACATAAGTTACAATGTGATAACACTGATGATAGTGACGAGATGGCTTATGATTCGTATATTTCTTGTTTTAATTGCAGTACTGATCTATCAACATCCGAGCCCAGATGTTCACTTCTTGTTAAATTGCATCAAATAGTCAATTGGACAAGCTTGATTAAAATCTGTACAAGAAAACAAGTTGGAAGTGTTAGAAAACCAGATTATTCAAAACTAACACCACAAATATGACATTAAGTAGAAAAAAAATACAAGTTGGGAAATTGGCTACATGGCTTACATTTCCAGTTTACCCCTTTATTTTGCTAGGATAAGAGAACCGCAAGCAGCAGAAGCATGTTTTCCCTCTTTGTAGACTAGGTTTCCTCTAACAAATGTTGCCAAAACTTTTCCCGAAAGTTTGGTTCCCATGTAGGCTGAGATACTCTGTATTTGAAATATGATCAGTGGTTCTGATGCTACTAACTAATTCTCAGTGGTCATTAGGCAAAGTAGATGATGAAGAAGATTAAGAAGAAGAAGATATTATTCAAAGAAACAAGAATTAATGGAATTTATAAAATAAGTATATATGGAGATCAGAAGATGTACAGGATGTTTAAAATATATAGGAAGATCATTGTTGAGATCAAACACCGTGCTTGGCTCCCATATGACGATATCTGCATCATTTCCAACTACAATGGCCCCCTGCAAAAAATAATATGGATTCAGTTGACATGACCTGATCTAAGATGAGCAACATCATTTCATGTCCTTATTCCTTTTTAATATCTTTTTTCCTTTATTAGTTGGAAAGCCAATAGAAAGAAATTTGCTTTACCTTTGAATCTTGTCCGGCGAGCTTAGCGGGCCTTTCACTCCACCACAATGCTAATTGCTCCAAACTTACTCCATATTTTCGCCCATATGACCATGTCACAGGAAGAACAAACTGCAGATGCTCTCAAGTTTGTTAACAATGAGTTCCAAAACCAGTAGTAGCAAAATAGTAAACTGAATCAAAGACACACATACGTGTTGTAGAAGGAAAAAAAAACACTAACCTGCAAAGATGATATGCCCCCCCATGCCCTCAAGAAGTTACCTTCATTAAAAAGTTTAAGCTCTGGGACTGTTGGTGAATGATCAGAACTTAACATGTCAATATCTCCTCCCTGAAACAGAATATAAGCATAAGATAGAAGAAAAAAGGATCATAGGATTCAAATGCATCCTGGAATCACAGGTACCAACAAAGCCTTCCATAGTGCTTCTTTATTGGCTGAATCACGGATGGGTGGAGCACATTTAAAACGGGTATCTCCATCCTTAATCTCTTCTGCTGAAAAGGCTAGGTAATGGGGGCACGTCTCAACAGTTACACTGTCGCCACTTCTTTTTGCTAGCTGTAAAAATAGAATAGACAACATGTTGAAAAAGTATTTAGCTATTACCAAGGACTAAAAATTTTGGTTGGAGCAATGAAAGGAGAATTGATGACCATAATTCCAACCAGAAACTTGAAAAAAGGAAAAGTTCCTTACCTTTATAAGTTGCAGGGACGAACCTGAATCAGACAAATGAACAATGTGAAGATGAGCTCCTTCAGCAGGACCACCAATCCTTGTGTCCTTTGATAGTGTCACTAGGTCTCTAATAGCTGCCTCCTCCCTGAACAGGGAAAAACTAAGATCAGCAGTTATATAAGTAAATAAAAAGAGATCATGTCAATCAACCATTTATTATAAATTCATTATGAAATGCTACTGCAAACAATTTTCTGATAAAATGTAAACGGAAAGCTGATTCCTGTTGCAATAAACCTATATGTAAATGTTAATTTTTCACCAAATGTTAATTGGCATTACACAGCTTTTTAAGGAAGTGCAGAAGAATATTCAATTGCTAATTTTGCCAATATGATACTAGGGTGCAATGCGTTGAAAAATCATTAGACTTCTTCAAGGAAAAATAAAGGAACAAAAATTAGACAAATGACATCCAAGAGATATCAGAAAAAAATTTTAACAGCCAAATCAAAATATACATATATATAGTTTTTTTTTTTACTAATAATATCCAAAAAAACTGAACTCTGTAATTATGCTTTCTTTTAGCTCCATTTCCAATAAGATTGCAAACTTTTAGCTCCAAAAAGAAATTATATTAACTAACATTATGGAGCTTTGTAACTTGCCCACTTCTTCACATAGAGTAGTCATTGACAATATCTTACCATGATGGTGGCCTTGTCTTAAGGTATGTTGAATAATGTCGAGGGTCATTTTCAGCATCTTCTGTGTAGTTCTCAGAATCTTGCTGAATCTCTGCATGTACAAGCAAAGGTCTTCTATATTTTGCCAGTGTAGATAATCCCTCCTAAAGAAGTAAATGGTATGAATCTTAAACAAACAAATAAAATCAACTCAATCAAAATTAAAAAATGGAGGAATTAGAGCACTTTGAAAGAGGGGGAATCATCATCCACCTGTTTAAATCATTTCAATGCACAAACGAGAATTATCAAGGGTACAAAATTTCAAAGAGCATTAATAAATTATGTATGAGTTTGTCAATTATAAAAATAAAAAAAAAAAAATGAAATTAAAAAAAAAAAAGGTAGAACACATTGTGTATCAGTGTAGATTGTTAAGTTAGAAACTCCAACTGCATTTGTTTGACCAGATCAAGCTTTATATCAGAGAAGTTGAACCATGCTCCAAGCAACGGACCTTGATATGACGGGCATTGGTCATAGGAAAGTCATTGATCCCTGAAGGGCACATAAAAGACTACAAAAAAAAAAAAAAAAAAAAAAAAAAAAAAAAAAAAAAAATAGGGGAACGTTTCATCTGGACCTCTGAGGAAGGGCATCATATAAAAGGACTAACAAAAAAAAAAAAAAAAAATAAAAAATAAAAAAAAAAAAAATAAAAGAAGCAAGTAAGAGAGAGGATAGTCCATACAAAAACAAAACTAGGACCTATACAAATCAAATAACAAGGTTTCAAATCACACATTTGAGTAATTAAACTGTTGCAAAACCTGCAAAAAAAGGTTTCCATTTGAAGTTTTTCACTGATTTATGGAACAGATATTACTTCAGTGTATGATAAAATAATAAAATCCCTATCTGATAAATAATGCCTAAAGATATTCCATTGGACACGATCGCTATCATTTGGCATTCACAATGAAGATTTTCAATAAGGAAACATTCGTCTTGTAAGACATGGGATATAATTATCTGTTGCCCCACATAGCCTTAAAAAAAAAAAAAAAAAAAAAAAAAAAAAAAAAAAAAAAGAAGCAGTAAGAAGATTAGTCCATACAAAAACAAAACTAGACTATACAAACATAAATAAAAGGTCAAATCACATTTGAGTAATTAAATTGCAAACTGCAAAAAAGTTCATTTGAGCTTTTCACTGATATGACAGGATATTACTTCTATTGTATGATAAAAATAATAACATCCTATCTGAATAAATAATGCCTAAGATATCATTGACACGATGCTATCATTGGCTACAATGAAGATTTCAATAAGGAAACATCTTGTAAGACATGGATATAATTATCTGTTGCAATTAGCTTATAAATGAGAGACATTTTACCTTTAAACCAAGAACACCAGCATTTAGGAGAGCTTCTAGAGAACTTGCATTGAAAGCATTTTCAGGAACTAGGCCTCCCCAGAAACCTGATGATAATCTAGTCATGAAACGGGTCTCTAAGATATTGGCATCATAGCATGCAGTTTCAAGATCATACCAACATCAACATAGATATTCTTTTCTGCAGCCTCAAGCTAACACAAGCATGTCAAACGTTCCATTAAAGAAAAAAGTTAGTGAGATATATATGAGTAACAACTAACAAGTAACAAGAGAACCTCTATAAGCATGCATAGGTTCAATATAAGGAGAAAGATAAATGGAATTGAATTGCGACACCTAGAGTATGCTGGAAAAAGGCATCCCATACCAGGGCTTGAATTTAGTAGAATTATCATGTCTAAAGCACTTACATTTGTGCATTTGTTAAAAGAAGTATAGAGGTCTCGTTTGATCATTCGTACCTTGAGTCTAAAAGTCTCCACAGAAACAGTCGAAGGAAAGCTATTCAGAGGCATGTCAATCAACGTTGTAATGCCTCCTGTACGTGTATAATGATCTAAATGTTTAGTTCACACAATGCAATAGACCAAGCATAGTTAAATACATAAAAGATCCTATAGTAGTACTAGTAAATAATAGTGCAGAAAAACAAGCCAATCACAAGAGATAAGGAAAAGGAATGAAGAAAAATAAAACAATTCTGGAGTGTGGATATCCATAGACATCCCATGTCAAAATATATAAATCACATCAATTGAGTCAAAAAGTGGAGACAACATATAATTGTGAATGTTTTACCTTGTTCTTTTAATAGGGATAATCAGGGATTCTCCTTATTATAAATTTAATAAAGTTCATGCAAATAGGCAGAAAACTGTACCAGCTGCAGCTGCTTTAGTTCCTGAAGGAAATCCTTCCCATTCAGTTCTTCCAGGATCATCAAGATGTGCATGCCTGCCATGATCATACCAGAAGCACTTCATCAGAAGAAGATAGTTATTAGAGTCTAATTATTTTATCATCATTTAGCAAACAAAGTAGCTAACTGGATTCTGAATTTTCCCCAGTAGTTGAGAAATAATTGAATTACAATTTACTTTATCGAAATAACTCGTACCAAAATAAAAACACAAGGCAATGAAACACACTAATCTTACACATCAATCAAGCCAGGCATAACCACAGCTTCTCCGTAATCAAGTATCGGTCCCCTCTTGGAATATCCCTGCCAATCCTCTTCTTTAACTATGGATACAATATTCCCTTCCTTTACCTCTACTGCTCAATCATAAATTTAAACAACAACGTATTATAGCAATTGGAATGAATATCCCTAAGCAGCATATCTTTATGACTATCTGCTCCAAATTAAGCGAAAAGGCGAGCAAATATTATCTATAAAAACACACCTGCGCCGGAAATGATCCCTTGTGGTGTCACAATGCTCTTGCTGGTTATCCAATAATGTTTATAAGGAAGGAGGCTACAGTCGCCGTGGGACAACTGCAACACCAGAAATGTCGTCGTATTAGCATAACATCGCCTTGGAGTTGGAGATATATGTATGTAACAACTAACAACAGCGATTCCCGTTGACCAGAAGGTATAGAACCAATCAATAAGGAAAAATTGAAGACAGAAACTATTACCTTAGAAGAATTTTGGACGTAGAAGAAGAAGAGAAACGAAGCGAAAAGTGCCAGCAAAGGTAATATCCGCCATTGAAGATTGTCCATCTCTACTCGTTCTATCTGCTGTTACTACTGCTCTCTCTCCCATAGAACGATGTAAAGCTTGTATGCGTTGCTGACTCACGTGCGACTGATGTTGTGGGAAATAATCCAATAAAATATACATCTTGCAAACATTTTTTAAACCGAAAGCACATTTTATTGTTAGTTTAAAAATAGATCCATCCAAATCAGTACAAAACCAATCATTAAAAAAATGGTAATAATTTTTTACAATCACAATTAATTATTAGTTTACCTGTTTTGAAATAAATGAATTTTATAAAATTTTGTATAATTCACTTATAAATCTAAATTTTTATATTTGGCATAAAAAAATTGAATTTGTATTAAATTCTACGAATTCAATTATATGAATTTAAATTTTTAGAAATTTAATCATATTCAATAGACTAAAACATACTCTATCTATTCTCATTTTGTTTATATGGTTTACGTATATTAAAAATTTAGTCAATAAAATTTATTTTATATATTTTTTTTTTTACCCTTAGCTCATCAACAGATGGTTTGGATCGAGATTATTTGGCAGGTTTGAAAAGTAAAGTAACGTAAATGAGGGTTATTTAGTCGTTTGAGAAGAAGGTTTAAGGAAAAATATGATTTTTTGAAAGTTATTTAAGGGGTTAAAAACATATTTTAACATCTCAATCTTCAACGTCTGAAATTAGGGTGTAATGGTTAAAAATTTTAAATTTTAAAATTATTTATTACTATACTTATAAATAGTATTTTCGTAATATTTACATTTAATATTACCTTCTTATAGTATCAAATCAAATAAAATAATATTATTAAACTTCCATTTATTATAATTTCTCCATAAATATATATAAAAAAATATTTACCATATTTTCCTGTAATATTACTTTACTTATTGTTTGGATGAAGGTTATTTGATAGATTTAGATATGAGTTTTTAAAAGTTATTTGAGGGGTTGAAACCTATCTAAATATCATAGTCTTCGACTCTCAGAATTGAGGTGTAATCATGGTTAAAAAAAATTAATTTTCAAAATTATCCATAATTATATTTATAAATCTTCTATGACATGGATGTTTTCATAATATTTATATTTAATACTACCTTTTTCTACCATTAAATCAAACAAAAAGATGTTATTAAATCTTCATTTGTCGCATTTTTTCCACAAAAATAAAAAAAAATATTAATAAAAATCATTCATGAACAATTATAAATATTATTATAAAAAAAATTATTTAGAAATATAAATTTAGAAACATTACAAATATTTTGAAACAAATAAAATGAGATGAATAGAATATGTTAAATGAATTGAATTATTTGGATTTATGTTATATCACCGTCTAATTATATTCAATAAGCCAAAATATTAAAATTTGAAGGCAATGGATATACAGAGCATAAAAGTTTTTTATTCTTTCAGTAAAGTAGAATTTTAGAAATTAAACTTGTATTCTCAATCTTGTAAGAACTAATGTCACTAATCATCTCAACCTACACCTCATTGATCATGAAATAATTTTTTAATTAATATAATATTTATATGTCTCAAACTTACCCAAATATATTTTAAATGGATTTTTTTTTTTGGATCGAGTATCCATGAAAATTCACTCCACTTTCATTCCATCTCCGTCCATTATTTGACACAACAAAAAAAAAAAAAAAAAAAAAAAAAGGATCGAGTATCCATTGAAAAATTTCACTTCCCACTTTCATTTTTCTCCATGCCGTCCATTAATTGGACACCAACAAAAAAAAAAAAAAAAAAGAGAGAGAATTCAATTTTACATTATCTTAGAAAAAAAAAAAAAAAAAAAAAAAAAGAGAATTTCAATTTTACATCTTTAAGAATATATAATTTTCTATCCATGTGCTAATAATCTCAAGTAATAAACTATAAGTTTTGATGTAATATTAACAGTATTCAAACATCCTCAGAATTGTAGAGTTACAATGTTAAACTTTCGTTAGAACTTAATTAAGAAAAAATCTTTCAAAAGAAAATTTAATTAAAAAAAAGCTAACCTGCCTCTAAGCCATCATTTATCTTTAAATAAAAAATGAATAGGTAGATGGAAGTTGCAGACTGTAAGTTGAATTTTTGCTAGAGGCAAGCTGTTATGGATAACTTGAATTGAAGGTAGCTTTAACAGAATACAATCCTTTACAGGGTTTTACTTTTATAATTATGATAATTGCTAGATTAATTACGATTAAGGCACCATGATCAGAAAAATTGAAACATATAAAATGATAATACATCTGACGAGGCTTCTTCTCCGACCAGATGGATATCAAAATTCATTCACTTCTCTTCTCCATCTCCTAGTTTTCTCTGGCTCTCTCTTTGGTAGCTCTGTTTTGGGAGGAGGTACGTTTTGGATGTGCATACCTAATTAATATACAAATTATAATTGGCCATGGCAGACAATAGATAATACTTCTAACTCCTTCCTGTGTGATCTGGTAAATCTTTCTGCGGTTGATTGACAGCGGAATTGTTTCACTGTCGGCCGGAAAATTTTGTTCTGTCCAGCAAAAAAAATTCTTATCGAACAGAAAAGTTTGTATCTGGGACGAAAAGTTTCCGTAAGGGCGGAAAAGTTTCCTTGCCACGCGATAGCCCTTTTTTTTTTTTTTTTTTTTTTTTTTTTTTTTTTTTTGTGTTTTTTAAGATTAAAAAAGAGAGGAGAACTGCAGCGCATATGTTGGAAGAAGAATTTGGAGTAGTCCCCTGAAAACCCCTGTCATAAAACTGAAAGGACGAATTAGCCCTGTATATGTGATCTCTTCCTGTTCCAATTTCCTTCCCTATCCTTCCAAATAGAGATGAGCTGTGAAAATTGTTTAAGAAAACGAAGACGTAAAAAGATTTTTTTTTTTTTTTTTTTTTTTTTGTGTTTTTTAAGATAAAAAAGAGAGGAGAACTGAGCGCCAGATGTTGGAAGAAGAATTGGGAGTCCCCGAAAACCCTGTCATAAAACTGAAAGGACGAAATTAGCCCTGTATATTGTGAATCTCTCCTGTTCCAATTTCCTCTCCCTATCCTCCCAACATAGAGAGAGCTGTGAAATTGTAAGAACGAAGACGTAAAAGATGCTACCCCAGCAATGGGCTCGACCTTGTGGCAACGAATGCACTCACAAATACGCTGCTCTCACTCAGATTCCATGTATGTAACCTTCCTCTACCTCGTTATTCCTTGTTAAAAAAAATTAAAATATAATTCATTTTAGTTGCTCGCTTTTGTTTTTCTTGTTCGTTGTCCACCAAGACTTGTATATTGTAACTTAGATTTGATATTTCTTAACGATTAATGATGAATTTCTTGTTAATTTACTCGATTTTTTAGATTTTTTTGATTATACGTATGTATACTCTTTGGGTATGGGGGAAAGGGGAAGGGAAGCAGGAATGTGATTACGAATGTATCCTATGTTGCCTATGTTTGGTAATATGAATTACTGTACCCTTTTGAATTTCCCTCCTCTCAAAAGATTGATTATAGCTTTTATTGGTTGCATAATTGGACCATGTTTAAGAAATAAGAAATATAAAAATATGAGCTGCTATTGTTTCTAATTTAAAGAATAATGGAGTAATCCTCCTGTTTGATTATTTATCTGGAAGTGGCTATTCAATTGTTCGTTACAATGTTCTTGACTTTGTAATACATGGAAACAAAATATAGAGGCTACTGCATGAACTGCATTGTCAATATCGACATCACATTGTTGCTTCTGGTGACAACCAATGGACAGGGGAAATGTGAGGAAAATAATTTTATGAATCAATGTTATTTGACATTTTCAAGATGTCTCAAATGCTAAGAAAAATGCTTGGAAGGAAAGCCTATGTATTGTAAATGGTGCTAGTTTGTGAAGTTTGTAATGGATTTATTAACTTTGTATTACTCCGCCTTTCCTCATTATTGGTGACTTTTTCTTAGTGCTTTGTGAATGGCTGAACCCAGATGCTCATATGTAAATAATTGTTTACATGATACAAGTTGCATGTGAGAGATTGCTTACTAGGTTCTCAATTAACGTTATTGACATTTTCAAGATGCCACAGATGTTATTGAATTTGTGGAATATCGTATGCCACAGTGCCACAGGGAGAACTTTGGATTCATTGCACTTGATTTTCTCATAATTGACATGATATTAGATCTGATATCAAACTATCACTTTGATCTGTCTGACTGGTAGTTTGGAATTTTGCAGGGAGAGTGTTCTGCAAGAAGGGATGTGATGCTGATGGAGAAACATGGGAAGAATGTGAGTATCCATCACGCCCCCTCCCAAAAAAGGAATAACTCTCCCCCTAAATTGCCATTTTTTCACATAGATTAGATGTAAATTTTTTCTTTCTATTGGGAGTTACACTTGAAGCTTACGAGTTTAACTCTGATGTTCTTGAACCTTCAGGTCTGTCTGAGTGCAATGAAATATGCTACAAGGACCCTGTATTTAAGGATCAGCAGTGGAGTGCATACATTGACAGGTCACCTGGAGCTGCCAGTTATTCTGAGGTATTTTATCCCTTTAACCTGTAACTTTTTCTCTCTCTTCCATTCTTTTTCACACTTTTCAATCACTGTTGCAGTGATATCATATGATGTGATTCAAGTCCTTGTCCCTTCTTTTCCTGACTTTGTGCAGTGCCCCACTTAGTTTTTCATTTCAAGTGTCATGATCCGTTTGAGTTTTTTCACTCCCATAAGACTGAGGAAGTGTTTAGAATAGATAAATTTCATAAAATTTTCTTCAAAATGTTTTTGGATAGATAATAAAATGCTGGTTTTTCAATCCATTTCCAATTCTACCTGTTCTGTTTCAGCTATTAAATTTTTTCTCATCATTCTCTTTATACAGGAATGCTTCCATGCCTGTGTAGCTGGCTGTGGTTACAAGGTGAGTCTGTTCTCATCATATTGTTGACTATGTTGGTTCATGTTCAATTTATACATGAGAAGGATTTGCATGAATGCTGATTTTCATCAATAACAGAGGGATGGACCCTTTTCAATATACTGTGTTATTTGGAAAGCTCTTTGTTTCTGTATTATCTAGAGGATCTTTGGCAAACATTTATGTGAAAAATTAAAACATTTTCCTGCTTGTATTTGATGTGGAAGTTGTGGATTTCAAGTGGTGTTACTGAATTTGATGCATATATCATACTTGCTGTTCATTTTATTGTTAATCTGAATAAGTTGATCAGAGAAAGATTCCTTTTCTCTTTTCCTTAGCCCACTTCATCTGCCACCAGTTCTTTTGTCTTGAGCTTCTGTAGTCATTAAAGAGGAAGCAACCAATTTATTATGGTAAAAAATTACAACTTAAGCTCAAATAAAATCATTCTTGTAGGATTAGGTAGCATTCTCCTTAAATTCATGTGCTATGCTATATCTTTATTTCATTAATATGATGCTTGTTCATTCTGGACTGCAGTTTGAAATTGAACCAGATAAAGTTGATCAGGTTCGACCAAACAGGCCAAGCAAGCCTCCACCTTCTGTAAAGCCAGCCCATATTCAGAAGCCACCTCCAATAGCTTCTAAACCTGATGAACCTGCTGAAGACATACCTTGCACCTCTGCATAGACAGAAATAGAGCGAGTGAAAGAGAAAATAGGTAGAAAGAGAAAAGAAAGCCACGGTGAGAAACATGACGCAGTCAATTTTGTTAGCTTATGTAGCCCCAGAAGATTCTTATTGCTTCTTGGTTCCAGCTGTGGATCTTTACAACCTAAGGTCCTTTTTTGTTGGCAGCATCTTAATTTTATCCATGTCTTATCCCTCATTGGGTGTCTGAAGCTACGTTGTAGTTGATATCTGTTTTTTTGACAGCATAGCTTGGATAACCGATTTGTAAAATCAAAATCAATCCCTTCACATTTTTGGTTGATGATACAGACCAATGAAGTTGGTTTCAGAAGTAGCATAGTTTCAAAATGTATTTTCTATAACTTTGAGACGAAATTGTACCATGATTCTGTTCATTTTGATGAAATAGGTGAAATTTTTTATGGTGGGATCAGCAGTTATGCAAGTGTTTGTGTTTGCTTTATCACGCTTTGATACAATTTTAGCAGCTTGGGATCTGTCAAAGTGGCGCAGATCGCCCCTGTATATTTGAGTAAGCAGATTCTGTACTAAAGGTCTTAGCAACTCCTGGAAATGAGGAGGTTTTGCTTCTAAAATTCATTGATACATATCAAATTCTTAATACGCTGAACAGGCAGTACGGGAAAACCATAGCATGGCCATGAAAAGGAAATTCAGAGATGGTTAGAATTTCCATTGTATTGAAGGCTAAAACAGTTGACCAGATTGAGTCTAAGAATCAGATTCCTTAGAAATTGCCAGCAGATAATGTTTTAACATTTTGATTGAAAAGTTCAAATATGCAAAGGGAATTTCGTGGATATTCTTGTCTTAATATAGATATTAGTTGGGACTGAATTTTAGAATGTTACCTCACATTTTTTACTAGAGAAATTTTTTCAATTGATTTTTTTTTTAATCCATCATCTGCAAAAGAAATAATTTAGAAAGCAATTACTTCTCGTCCCAAAAAAATTGTCATCGTTTCTTTTTCTACAAATTTTAAGAAAATACAATTAATTTAGTGATAATTTGTGTTTTTTCTTTTCTACCCTTATTTTTATAATAAATTAGCTCCAAATTTATAGGTGTAATTAAATGCAACTACATGTAAAATGTGAATTTATTGAAGGGTAAAATAGAAAAAATAATTTAAATGCATACTATTAGCATTATCCCTGGTTTAAACTACTTTCTAAGTAAAAATTAATTAAAAACATCTCTATCAGTGTCACTGGAGCAGGAACAAACTCGAAAAGACGACGTCGTATTTCTGTGATTCAGTAACCGGACACTAGTACTCGGTTGCTTACGTCTCACAGCAATACATTAATTCAGCAAGCACTGATCAGAAGCCTCATCAATCAAAAACCCTAAAAAAGAAACTGAAATATCAAGTTTGAGATAAATAAGAGGATTTGAAATTCCCTCGAAAAAACAAAATGCCTCAGGTAAGAATAATTGCTAAGAATTTCATGGACATGGTGGCGTCTCTTCCCGCCATGAAGCTGGACAAGCTTTACGCTAATCCCTTCATTTGCCAAGCTATTCTCAGGTGTTCCTTTTCTCTTCTCTTTACATTTCAACTATTATTGCTTTATTTTATCATTACAGTGGCTGAAAAATAAATTGTTAAGTTTGGTTTTAGGTCATTGCCTCCTTTAGCGAAGAAATATGTGTTGGAAATGTTGTATATAGATGGTCCAGTAACAGCCAAGATGCTGGGGGAGTGGGTGCTCGCTGATGGATCCTCTAAGCATAAAGTCTCCATTGATCGCTTGATTCAGTTGAGAATTTTTACTGAAACTGTCGATAGGTAATTTGCAATTGTTTTATTCGAATTTTAATTTGTAATTCTATTGGTTTCTGAGATTTGAGCTGATTGGACAGATTTGATCAGTCATGTTGATCTTCATGTTATTAATAATGAAAACATTAGTCGTCAATACACTATCTGCATTTTGCTGAAATTTTTGGTTCATATTATTAAAATGGCAGGAAAAAGGAAGCCAGTTACAGATTAAATCTAACATTTCAGACTAATCTTCAGAAGCATTTAATAGATCGGTAAGTTTTTACATTCACATGTGTGGCCTTTGTTTGTTGTATTTCTTAGCTTAAATGAATTTATTGGTCAGGTAGGATTTATCAAACACAACACAAGGAAATCAAAGGGAGAAAGGAATAAACCCATCTTGCTTAATGTATTCCATTGAAGTAAATTATTTTAAAGGTTACACATAAATGTACCGATATCAGTAAATAGGCATTGAAAACCATATTATATGTAGACTTTTCTTCTGCATTTTAAACTGTGTCTCGTCTTATTAACATAAACAGATAAATAATGCTTAAATAGTTAAACTGAAATTTGGGCTTGTTCATTTCCAAACTTTAGACATCAAGCATTGTCAATTTATCATTCATGCCTTTGATTGACGGTATTGTATTGCTTGAAATTTCTTAGATTTTGTGTTTAACTTCTAACCTTGTCTTATCACCAATGCTTGAAAATTGAATTTTTCATACTTCAGTGAAGTTTTGCCTAGGGAACCAATGCCTCCAAATATTGTAAGACTCCCAAGCCCAGAGGAACTCGAGGCATATGCCCTTGGACAGTGGGAGGTGTGAGCTTCATCTATGTATTTCTATTATTTGGGTCATTTGCTCATTTTTCTTTGTCAGAAATTATAAGCTAGTTCTTGTTTATCATGGTAAGTTGGTAACCACTATGATATGAAATGATATTATTACTTTTTCCTCTTATGACTGTTCTCTTGTGGCCTGTGATTGTGTTAAATCAGTGTTTCTTGCTACAACTTATAAACTCGGCCCAAGCAGAAAAGCTGACCAACTTTAGCTCTTCTATGATTAAAATTTTCCAAAGGGGTCTTTTGAGTCAAAGGTAAT
The DNA here is from genome assembly GCF_014843425.1 of Jatropha curcas. The sequence continues at coordinate 444,509 of NW_023590807.1, forward strand.
ATTTGTTAACACATATTATACACCTTTAGTTCTGAACATTGAGAATCCTACATTTCATACCTCTGACATGCTACATATTTGCCTTTTCTGTAGGGATAAAGATGCTGCCCGATTAACTGAGGGTGGTTTCCAATTTTTGGTGTGCATCATGCTAATCATATGTGATTTGCACTTTCTTATTGTTAATTACTGTAATTTGAAATTTCTTCTCAATATGTGCAATTGCAGCTGATGGATACAAATGCACAACTATGGTACATAATCAGAGAATATATCTCTAACTCTGAGGTAAGAACTTGTTAAATTCTTTTTGGTGGCTTTTTCTTCTTACTTTTTTTCCCAAGTAGTAATAGACTTCTGAGTTCTGATAAAGTCTATTACAGATGCGACTCTCTTACTTGCAAATCCATTTCTTTATGAAACCCATCGTGTGGTATAAAGAACTTCTAAACTAAGATTTGTTCAAAACTGATATATTTTAAATCTTATGTTTGTGGCATTTGATCATTTATATAGAACCTTACTTTCATCTTATTAACATGTTTGAACTATTGAATCCTTTTGTTAATTTTTATTGCTCTTCTTAAGATTCATACAGTAACCAATTCTTCAAAAAATGAGGTGATCCGATCTCCTTGACCGGCTTGGGTTTGGCACAACTGAAATGTGTCTAGAGCTGTTTGCTTGGAGAATTACCAAGATAACATTGTTTCTATATGATGTTAAACAGAGTTGGATAAGCTAAAATCTACCTATAATTCAAGTGTGAGGCTTACAAGCTCAAGCAATTCTTGAGCCATAGGGAACTACAATTAAATTGTTAGATATCAAGCCTCACAGCCTACTATGGAGGTGGCTTACATGTTAATTATGTAAATAACTGTTTAAAAATGATTATTTGACATCACCTTTTTTTTCCCTTGATACATGAAAGAATATAAATCGTCTAATATGTGAAGAAAAGTCCACTCGTTACATTATTTTCAGCTAATCTCAAAATGATTTTTTTGAATATTCTTATAATTCATTGTTATGCTGTGGTTAAGAATTACGGATTTAAATGCAATGTTTAAAATTTTAATATCCTATTTGAACTTTTGAATATTGGTGGTGTTTATTATAGTTGTAATGAGAATCAGGGATCTAGTGAGCACCCAACCCCATTCAGCCATCGCCTATGTCATTCTCATCCTTTTGGATTTTGTTGGTGAGCTCAAGTTATGCCAGTGAGCTTGTTTAATTATGAGTGTTCCAAACTTAAGCTGACTTTAAGTTGAATTGAAATAAACTCAAAACAGCCAGACATTTTCTTGGTTATTTTTTTGCAAGGATTTTTTTTATGCTTATTTTGTTCTCTTAAGTGTTTTGCTTATCATCTATCTTTGATTAATATTTTCTCCTTTTGGTTCAGGAGCGTGGTATAGATCCACCAGATCTGATTTCCTTTCTGCTAGAGCTTAGTTTTCATACCCCTGGTGAGGTACTGCATGTAATTTTGTAGTTTACATGTCTTCTCATGGATAACACTTTCTGCACAAAATAAAAATGTCTGATTAAAAATTTCCAATGCATTTTCCTTTTCTCAGAAGTACATTTTTGAACTGTTTCCGAAGTCTTACAATGTTCTACATTCTCCTCTTCATGATTTAGGCATATAATATGAATACATTGACTGATATTCAGAGGAATACAATAAAGGACCTTGCAGACCTGGGATTAATTAAACTTCAGCAGGTTATCTATCTGTTTTATTATAGGTTTTCCATGTTCCATTGACCTATCAGATAACAAGTATTACTTTTCTGCATCTCTTATTAATATATAGATTTTCAGGGCAGGAAGGAGAGTTGGTTCATACCTACTAAATTAGCTACAAATCTTTCAGTGAGCTTGACAGATTCATCATCTCGGAAACAGGTGTGATAAACGTAAAGCCCCTACGCATAAATGCCTGGACTTTAACCCCATTTATTTAGTTTCCGTTTTTCCTCTTTAATAATAATATTTTAGATTGCATGTCTTATCTGGTGTTGTTGTAGCATGTAATGCTGTATAACAATATGACTTCAATTTTCAAATATATTCACTAATGTGCAATAGTTAAAACTTTAATCACCCTTCCTTTGTCTAATTGGTACATTATGCTGAGGCCTGAGGTTGACATTGTCTGCCCAGTGAGACAGACAAAGTGCTTGCTAGACATAGTCCTGCTGGAGAAAAGAAAGAGTGATATAGTTAGGAAGGGAGAGCGAGGGAAGAAATTTCTCTTACAGTTTTTTTTCTTCTATTCAGGGATTTGTTGTTGTGGAAACAAACTTTAGGATGTATGCTTATTCGCAATCAAAGCTGCATTGTGAAATTCTGCGTTTGTTTTCAAGGTATGCCCCACACTTACAGCGAAAATAAAATGCCAGCTGCTTAAATTTGCTTATCAATCTGGCAAGTACTCTTTTTTCACATTCACTTTTTACTATCATAATTTCACTGCTTAAACTTGTGCGTTTGACTGTGAAGTTAAAAAGTTCTATGCTTTCTGCTTATATATGCAGAGTTGAGTATCAGCTCCCAAACCTTATTGTTGGAGCAATAACAAAAGAAAGCTTGTATAATGCTTTTGAAAATGGTATCACAGCAGAACAGGTGAGCGTTTATTTAGAATGAATGGGCCCAGCAGGTCAGTACTTTATTTTTTCCCTAAAGAAAGAAGGTTTCCTGGATCACCAAGAATCTTGTAAATAAGACCAAATTCATGAATTAGACAATTTTAAAAAATAGTATTTTCGTCCTGATTACTCTGTATGAATGTATCAACTGTTTATTTCATTAGGCAAAAAGTCACTTCGAGGCACTTATAGATCCTGACATATTTTAGGAGTTTAACATATATTGTTTGTTTCTGATCTTACATTTGGGAACTGTTTACTTTTGAATGGTTTCCTTTGCAGATAATTTCTTTTCTTCAGCAGAATGCTCATCCTCGTGTTGCAGAGAAAATACCTACTGTTCCTGAAAATGTGACAGATCAGGTCACAATGATTTTCCATGTCCACACATGTGTCAATTCAAATATTTTGTTTCCTCTTATCATACAAAAGCTCCAATATGAAATTCACAAACATTATCAAACCAATTACTTCTCTTATATTAATTACCAGTCTTTCTGGCTGTTGCATATGCTGAGACACAGATTATTCTCGACTTCCTAATGTTTTGAAACCCATTCTTTTATGAACAGATAAGACTCTGGGAATCAGATTTGAACAGGGTTGAGATGACCCCTGCACATTTCTATGATGAATTCCCCTCAAGAGTATGTCAAGTATCTTATTTTGACTGTTAATTTGGTCGTGCTTTTTCTTTTTTGGTCATCATTTCATATCTCATCTGTCAGGATGTATTTGAGGCTGCTTGTGACTTTGCACGAGAATGGAGTGGTTTACTGTGGGAGGATTCGAAGAAAATGCGCATGGCAGTCAAGGCAGAACTTCACATGAACATGCGAGAATTTCTTCGAGGACAAAAATAATAGGCCTCTGTGAATATTAAACCGATAAGAGGACATCAAGTTGTATAATTTATTCCAGAAGATCACCCACAACCACAAAATGAGAAAATGTAATACTCGGAAGAAATTTAGGAATCAATCTTCCTGTCACATTGCGATAGATATTCAAAATTTTTAATTATTTTTTCCAATAAGAATCACTCTATAAACTTTTACTACATTTTCTTTTATCTGAAGTTACTTCAAATGTTCATATAGACTTTTGGCAATACTTCGTCCTATCATCGTCCCTTTACACGACGATGGCCCATCTTTGAACCAATAGGAATAACAAGTAACGACATAGTTTCAAAGTTGTGAAAGAAATGCAGATTGAGACTGAAATTTGAACATTTCATTTTGTAGAAAAGGAATTCAAAATGCCAATAACATGTTGCTGCCGCCGTCGAATAAGGGGCCTTCAGTGTGTAAGACTGACGTGATAAGCACTAAACAACAGCAACAACATTGAGAGTTGAGACTGAAACACATATTTCAAAAAAAAATTAAAAATGTCAAAAAAAATTTGAAGGGAAGTAAAATGTTGCTGCCCAGGATCGAACTGGGGACCTTCAGTGTGTAAGACTGACGTGATAACCACTACACCACAGCAACGAGATTGGCAGTAGTGGCTTAAACAAACTATATTTCAAAACCAAATTAAAAATGTCAAAAAAAGTTTGAAGAGAAGTAAAATGTTGCTGCCCAGTATCGAACTGGGGACCTTCAGTGTGTAAGACTGACGTGATAACCACTACACCACAGCAACGAGATTGGCAGTAGTGGCTTAAACAAACTATATTTCAAAACCAAATTAAAAATGTCAAAAAAAGTTTGAAGAGAAGTAAAATGTTGCTGCCCAGTATCGAACTGGGGACCTTCAGTGTGTAAGACATAATGACCACTTGACACCACGAGGCAACCTACTTGGCATGATTCATTCCAAAGTTTTAATATTAGTGACGAGTATTTTATTGTTGTGGTTTTCCAAAGGGAAAGTGGAGCGCCAGCCAAGAAAGGGCATTAACAGTAGCCAAAGACGAGTTTTCCAAGAAATTCCAATTGCTTCATTAGTGCATAACATGCAATTTTTATGATGTAATATCCAAGTTGTCATGTTCTTTGGGTTCGTGAAACTGTACTGATTGAAGCCAGGATGGATCCATGTAAGGATCAAGTTGTCATTGTAATTTTGTACAGATAGAAACCTTTGAGATTAATTTGATTCTCCAATTGTCTGCATGAGCTTCTAAGAAAAAATGGCGAAGCATGCAAGGACCTTTGCTGGAGCGTCGAGATAGCTTGAAAAATGGTAAGGATGCAGTTGTAGGGAATGTTTGGAATTGCAATGGTTCGTGTTATAGTCTTTGGATGGCCAGAGGTGTGGCGAAAGAGACATGAAGGTCGTCATGCATCTCTGATGTTTCATGGATTCTGACTGCTCCATGGCGATGTACTTTCGTATCTTTTCACTTAGTGTTTTGTGTTTTGTTTTAATCAAATATTTTATGTTAAACTGTGCATTTTGTTTCATAAAATAACGTCTGTCCTTGTCATGATTAATACAGTTGCATTGCGTTGACCATTAGTCCAGTAAACCTGCAGGTTTATACAGCTTTCTGAAGCATTGCGTTTTCCATGTGCTTCATTACATGTCGTCTGGCGCATATTTCTGCAGGATAGCTCAAACAAGTTTCTGCATTTCTTGTGTATCCTATTATATTTATCATAATTAATTTCTTATTGCTTAGCTTATTTAATTTTGTTTAAAACTAAGTAAAAAAACATATATGTTGCAAGTTCAGAGGGAAATTAAGAAATAAGTGGTTACCTTCATAGAAGACACAGTTAACAGTAATTATCGTTTGCTGCTTTCTTGCTGGGAAGTTCTGCCGAATTGGCATGCTGAATGTATACTCCTAAATTCTGCTTGGAAAAGGTACATTAAGATTAATGATGAAAGTCAAAACTTGCTGATATTGGTTTTTGGTTCTATTACTTGTGTTTTACTTTAGTTCTTTTCTACAGGATTTACTACTGAGATCCAAAAGCGGGGGAGATTCCCATGATTTTAAAGAATTTGTGCGAGTCAAATTTGATTGTTTCAAATGGAGTAGGTTTGTTTGATCGTCTGTAGCTCAGGTATTTTTAAAAAAGGAAATTCCTTTCAATGTTGATCAGATTTCCAATAATTTATTAAAGTCTGAGACATAATTGGATATGCATTGCGAGGGATGCTGTATAGCTTATTTGCATATGTCTTGAGAGCTGTACGGATTAAATTATAATGGACCTCGAACTATGACAGTGACGATGAATTTACACAGGAGCCAGGCTTCGCACTACTAAATAAACATTACAGGAGACCTTTGTATTGTGGTAATGGCGATCCAGCAGTTTGGCCTCCAAGAATGATTCATGGAATGTAAGGATTTAGAAATCGGATTATAACGAGCTTTATCTGTCCGTTTTAAGATTATTTAGATTAATTACAACATTAAGACCATAAGGTTTTATCAATGATACACATTTGCGTCGCTTTACTATTTCAGAATAAGTAAGTTTCCTTGTCCGTCAAGTAAGTACGCGAATGGTAATTTTCTCATTTAGATTGGGAAATGTTTTTTCTTTTTTCCTCCTTTGTAGACAAAAGAGACAGACTGCCTTCGTGAAGAGAATAGCCATCAACTTATGAGGAAAACAACAAGAAGGCAACAAACTATTTCTGCTATGCCTGCGAATGCCAATAAGAGTTAAAAGATGTTTTCTAACCAGATAACGGTTGGAATTACTGTAATTTAGAGTTTAAAATCATGGCATGCCAAACTAGAAATGGAAGTGTCTTTGTCATCTTTGTTATTGCATGTTGTGTAGTTGTACGTATTTTTCAAGTGTCATAAACAAAAGAAAAAAGAAAAGCTCTTTCCAGATCAAGAAATAAATAACCAACTCAACATTTCAGCCTAAAAGCTAAAATAAAAGATACATTAAATGTTTCAAACTAGAATTCTTTTTTTTCTAGAAAATAGCCACTATTCTTACGAGCAAAGATGTGAAAAGAGTGGCAAAAAAAAAAAAAGAGAAAGAAATAGCCCAGCTACTCAGCATTTCTTTGTAGTTAGTTGACACCCTTTCTCTTCATTCGGGCTGTAGTGGCGCCAATTGTCCTGATTCCGATAATATACATGTAGGATGAACCTGGCTCCAAAGGACTTATACGAGGGTCGTAAATGTGATAATATTTCTGGCGCCCAGATCTCCTTTCACCTTTGTGAAGCCTGTGTCCCAGCGGATTCCTAGGGAAAATCAGTTGATGTCATTGTGGAAAAACCCTTACCATGCCAAGTTAGCAAAATTTAAAGGGGCCATAATGAAGAATATGTCTCTTGAGTCAGGCTTTGAAGGACATAATGGTTCCCCGGAGATAAAGATGGTCCTCGCCATTGGGTGGACATCCACCTCCACAACGTGGAAAGGAATAAAATAGCCAAGAAGACGCCGAGCCCAAAAAGATGAACCACGCGAGGCAATTCAAGGCTATCTGAGATAAAAAGGGTTGGACCGAACTCCAATAACCAGCGTGCTTTGGTTTGAGAATAGAGGCCTCAGAGCCATAGAAGAAGATTGTAAGATAAACCCATAGTGGGATTTGCAACAACATTCGTCACAAGATGCGGCTTCCAGCATGGCTGGGATGATCATATCCAATCCCATCTACTCGCTTGGAAAGCGATGGTGTGTTTCAAGGTGATATTTCTGGAAGGTAGAACGGGACCATGGGCACACCCAATAGGGAGGTTAGCCAAAAATCCCAAGCCACCGGTGTAGACGGGGGTAGAGAAAGCGGAGATTTATGACTGAGGCTTCAGGTATGGCTAAGAAAAGATTGCTGGTTGAGGAACGGAACCAAAGAAGTAAGCTGAGTTGGTCAAGTATCTTCAGGCCAGCCAGCATTCATGAGTAAGTGTAGCTTGTCCCAAAGACTAAGCATGACAAACCATAGTAAACCTGAAGACATTCACAAAGTTTCAAGATCATAAACCATTAAAAATGTAATGAAGAAAAATATTGATTAATATGCAGCAATGTTCCATTCAAAAATGCACATCACTCTGTATCGTTACACCAGGTACTCGAAATATTTCCAACAAATCTTATAATAACTTATGATTTTCAATTTAGTTTAAAAGCTTCCCTTTTTTTTCTTTTTTTTTTTTTTTTGCACACCTAAAGAGGAATCATGTAAGCTGGATAAAAATAAACTTAATATTGGGAAATATTTATGCCATTTAGCATTTTACTTATTTAAGATGATGGAGCGTAGAAATCAATTTACAAGGAAAAGTGTGGAAGGGCTTGGCAAGTCGTAAGAGCCCCTAGACCAGAGATTTCTTTTCTTGGTTTCTCTTGTAGAAATATGGAAGATAATTTCTGCGAAAACATTCTTGTCAGATATCTCATTTTAAAAAACCGTATAGCAAAATTTCCTTTAAAAATTGGGCAGAGGTGATAGCTCTTGGTTTTGATTTTAAACTAGAAGGAGGTGAAAAGCACATTCTAAAAAAAATTATAAGAGTGACCTGAGAAACATTGCAATTATAAATTAGATCTTGAATTGAATTGCAGATGTCTAACCAAAAAGTAATATTACACATGCTAAGGGTGCTGCAAAGAAATAAAGCGTCAGTCACGAGTCATAAACAAGTAAAGTTCGTTGCTGCGCACGATTATCGAAAGCACTTCTCGATTCCATAGGAATAAAGCCTCGTCTTCGTATGCAGAACAAATAGTTAAAGTCAAGGATTCGTCAGGCTCTCAAATGGCAATAGAAAAACAAGTCAATAACATAAGTTACCACATAAAAGTGTGCCAGAAACGGAGGAGGTTACAGTCAACGCAAAACGTATGCATAAGCCATGGAGTTACGAAAGGAATCCATTTTGCGCAGTAAATCTTGTTTCGTTTTATGGGAAGGTACGATTTCACATGAATCTAAGTGAGGAAAAATTACCGAATTGAAGATTGAATGCGAGGCACAGTTACAATTATATATCGAAAAGAAAAAAGATGCCAGTTCCAATAGAATTGAGATGTATGGATGATTTTTTGAAAGAAAACAACAGCAAGTGTAAAGGGCAAATACTCAACCCAATGAGCAAAATGGGAGAATTTCGCATTATCATCCAAATAAAAGCATAGCAAATTCACCACATTATCTCATATCTAAACAACAAAATAAGACAAGGACCAAAAAGATTGGGAAATGGGAGAATAAGAGAAAAAGAACACCCTTGAAGCAAAGCCAAAGCGGTCAGGGCCAAAAGGAGTTGTTTGAATTTGAGGATATTGAGAGCAGGATCTGTCTTCTGCCTAAAGAGCATGAGGCTCATCTGTATGACGACCAGAAGAAGTCGGTGGCCATTTATCCTTCGTCGTTCCTCGTTCCGTCGAAGCTTGGTCCCTCTATCTTCTCTCCCCCTTTGCCCATTTTTTCCCCTTGCGTTCGCTCTGCACTCCCGCCTCTCTGTTCTGCGTATGGCGCCCCTTCTTCTTCTCTATTCCAGAAAGATATTCTCTCCTTGGCTTATGGCTAGCAGGATCCGCTTTAAAAATGGAGGGAGAGGGATATAGCGCATTAAAGTCATAACGGCCAGTCCGACGAGGTCATGATATGATGAAGGCAGCTCCCTTCCTGCCCACGGCCCATGTATTTTTGACCCCAATAAGAGTGACAAGTCTAGATGAATTCGGTGTGCGTGACGCGCTTAAAAAGCAAAAGATCAGACGTAATTCGCAACGAGTTAGCTGAAGCTTGCGATCGCGAAGAAACGGTTGTCGTTTACAACGAGAACGCGCTGTACGCGCACGAATCAGAAAGAGCGAAAGCTTAAAAGATAAGAAAGTGGACGCATCACTTGATGGTCAATGCTGCCGGATTTTACAGGTTGGATTCTGTGGAGTGATCTGCTTAGAAAGAGCTGGACAACCAGCCGCTGTGGATGCTTAGAGGTCACGGATTACAATAAGGAAGAACAATGGCTACAACGGCCCCACGTGATTGGAAGTCTGGTTGATTTGCCGGATGTTCCATCTTATTAATTTTTACTAATTTACCAACCTTTGTTTTTTTTCAACTCAATAATCTTGTTCTTCAAACTTTTGAGTCCATAAAAGTTACCCACCACACTTTCTATGTTGAATTGATGGTAGCTGTCAATTTTTTATTAGGTTTACCAGAAGGGAAGAAGAAGAAGAAGAAAAGAGGAGTGCAAGTCGTGACCCACAGAATTAGCGCAAAAGCTTAAGGAGTAAGAATAGTGGAAGGAAGCTATACAAGGATTTACAAATGTGTGCTTAAATTACAATTTATGAACCCCCATCTCGTAAGCCTGAGATCTCTAGACCTCGGCCACCGAACTTACCAATTGGGCATTCTGATCAGAGAAAGAAAGAAGCACTGATATTTTTCTTAATTTTGAGCCTAAATTTATTTGCCAAATCATATGTTCAGTTGACCGTTATGCAATGCAACGGAAACAGCAGAGGAAACTCTCAGTCAAGGATCTCTGCTTTTGTTTCTGTTTTTCTGGGTTTGGGATTGATTTACTTACTAACCAAACGTCGTTTGGGAGATGGAGATCTTCAGACCCAGTTCTTGTGCTATCGTGAAGGATGAGAATCGATAAGTGTCAAAGAAGCGGGCCATCGTGGGAACCAATCAACGGCAAAACTATCTACATTACATGAAAAAGCCTTCTGAAGATTTCTCCCTTGGCACTGTTGCCATGTCCACTATATGCCCTACATCGAGTAAAAACCACAAACTTCTTCCGAGAGTTGCACGTTCTCGTTCAGACTGTCCGACAGAAGGGGCATGGACTGCTGATTCCGATCGCCTGCAGATCATGGCAGCGAATACATGCGCTCAATTTGTGTCATCCAAATGTTAAAACAGAGGATAAAACCACGGATTCAACATATGAAAATTCAAAATAACAGATGAAAGGAAGGACGAGACTGATTGCATATGCTTGAGGCCGTCCAGCAGAAGCAAACGAGACAATTACACGAGATGAATTGATGTCCAGTGTACCAAATGGTTCTTTAGTCGTCAAGTGCAGAAAAAATGAGATATCACCGACGCCAGAGATACGGATTGGCTGAAAGGCTTACTTTTTAAAGTTTTCAATTCAAGTACAAAATTGGGAAATTCCGATCTTTAGAATATAAAACAAGTTCATAGAAGTTGGAAATGATCGAATAAGGCTTTAGTTGATACCAGAAATGACACAAGTATGATACGATTCTCAGTATAGCCATTTCCTGTTAAAGACTATTACAGGCACATAGAGTTGAGAATCTTAGCCAAGGGGAAAACTTTCGATAACATCATCAACAGACAGCCAAACATGAGAACTGTAGGAAGCTGGGGTATGGTAAGGGATCCAGGCTTAAAGCAAGTAGGTTTATCCGATCCCAATAATCCTGCTTCAAGGCACTCTTCCCTTCTGTAACCAACCCCCAAAGCGCGAGACCAACCAAGAGAGAGAGGAGAGAGAGAGAGAGACGAGAAACCCAACTCAACATCCCAAAATACATGCTTTGCACATAGTACATTGAACATGAAGCAAGCGGATTTACGGACAATGAAGAAGAAGGCACCACCGAATTAAACCAGTTCTGACACATTAGAAAATGTGTGTAAGGTAGTTTCATGAGTCTTGGGCATGACCCTTTCAACTGAGTAAGCATGGCACATGCGAACCCAATCTACGAGGTGGAGATAAGTAAAGCAAGAGAACTTGTGAGAGTTGCATGAACATTTCCTAAAAAGTGGACCAAGATGCGACAGATGAAGAATTAAAAAGTAGGGACTGAGAAATGGACAGGGTTAAAGAATTTGTTCCATATTCCCGTCGAAGAAAGCTGTCTGTCAGGCAGGTTCTACAGGGATGTAAAAACAGGATCAGCACATCGAAAGTGTGGCAACAACCAACTACAAATGGCAAAAACAAAACAAAAAAAAAGAGGCTAAAAAAGCATAATTCTTAAATTGACTGAAAACTAGAGTCATAGCATGTCGCAAAAAATGATGCCAGACCAAAATGTGCAGGGTAATATTCAGAGTATGCTAACCAGAAAATGTCCTTAGATAAGTATCCAACTAGCCATAACTTAACTCCTTCAATAAAATTGGGACTACAAAATTACACGCAAATATCATATTAAAAATTGATCAACACAATTACTCGATCCCCTATCAAGATGTCCCTCGTCACCCTCAAGCCTCAGAAAATATCATAGGTGTTCTTTAGGCAATGCAATTGAAAAAACTTGATTGGCTTTAGTTAGGTAGATACAGAGTCGGTGCATATTGAAAGACAATAGTGATGAGACAAGATTTGCCAAAAGAAAGGGCATGCATTTTCCCTTGAAAGTTTCTGCTAAGTTACCACCTGTAAAGGACAATTTGCTCCCTCGCTCATGGATTTCGTTAAGGATTATGCACAATTCTATGAATTCAATAGGAATGAGACAAATCCACCTTTCAGAGAAGAAATAAGATGCAAGTGTTCATTTAACGTTAGGCATACAGCTAGGAGTTCATGTGTTCCAGAAATGATAAGAAAAAACGAAGGTGCTAATTATGGATTTAGGATGATTACCCACGATATAGAGCTGGAAAGAAAAGAAAACAGACTGACAAAAGCAGAAAGAGTTTTTCTTCAGGATCGCCAAGAAAGCAATTAATGGAACGCAGGCTGTAGAAGAAAGGGTGAGAGAGTACGCCATTTCTCGGGTAACATTTCGAAAGAGGCAGCGATGGGCATGGTTCAGGTTGAGCAGCTACAATCTGTACGTATTCGATCGTCCATGGCGATATTCCACGATTCCTCTTCTCTTGTCAAGTGATCGCGCTCTGTATGGGTTGCCAGAGTGGTTACTTCATTCGATCTGCGGTCTTGTGTTTTCCATGGGGTACCTGTTGCCATGCATTTAGGCTGCCATTGGCTGTTCTTATCCTGCTGAATGGCAGTTGACCCCTGCTTTGAAGTTGCCAATTAAAGAGGATTAAAATGAACGCGCGTGGCCAGACAAAGGGAGATGCCAGATAGTTAAGGTTAAGAGAATTAAGGGACAAAGCTATGGGTGAAATTAGATACGAGCAACAGAAAACTGCAGTAGAAGGGATGAGGCGAATGTGTACGGCATAGAACTCCGCTTCCGTAATACTTGGGCTTGTTCTTTCAATGGAAGTAGACATGGTAGTGGTGCCATCCACAGTAAAACCTATTAATTAAGATCAGCCAGTATCAAGGGCTTTTCCATGATGTGTATTTAGTACCAATTGTGGCCATCAATAGCAAAAGAATGTTCAGAGCCTTATAGTTTAGGATTCTTAAACAGGGCCGAGCCGCGCCCTGTGCAGGTGGCAAATCTGTCCAGTTGAAAGCTGAAAGGAAAAGAAAACAGTGGCAGGCTGGACGTTAAAGGAACATTCTTGCATCTGGAGGCCGGCAGCCATTCGATAGCGTCGTCGGGGAAATCAGGATGCCCGTTGTAAGTAAGCATTGCAAGATAAAGAAGTTTAGAAAACAGAAGCCAAAATTCTGCAGAGGCCTTCCAAAGTAACAACCTGGATTAGAAATACCCAACGGGGAACAGATGAGACGAAGAGTCAAGGCATGAGCAACGATGAAAAAAAGCCGCGATTACAGAATGTCGTTAATAGTATTGTTCAAGGACAAAAGCGACGCAAAGTCGCAGATACTGTCCTTGCTAGCCTCACAGCAAACATTTTACAATTAAATTTTATTATATTTATCTTCAAACTCGGATGCTTCAGAAACGACAAAATAATATGCATAGTGGAACAATTGGGCGTGGCGCTTTCTTTTATAGTGAAGCAGTTGGTTGTGTAGAAGAAAAAGAAGTACCAACGCCGTCCTATGTCATATCTGCTTGCAAGGATTAATGTTATAGAAAGCACGAACCAAAGGGAAGGCCATGCGGCCATGTGATGTGAAGTGGAGTTGGAATACTGCCAGATGAGCGGAAGCCCTCCTTTCCTAACCCCCTTCCGTCCTCTTCTGTCTCTCTCCTCTCTCTTCTCCCCAGTCGTCGTTCGGAATTGGTAGGATTAGCTAAATGTTAGAAATAAAAAAAAAATAATGCATAGCAGAGGTGATGACAGAGTAATCTCTCGGGTCTAATGAGACAAATGCTTAATGCAAATCGACGCAAGAAGTTTTCGACAGATTGGCGATAACATTTGATCATTGAATTTGCATGTGTCCGCCGACGTGGAACACACAGCGATCAAGGGGGACACGAACGACCAGACTCCTTCAGAACTTTAACATAAGAAGAAGCCGTTTGGATATGCAAAAGAATATACGAAAGAAAAACTATCTCCATCAAAAAATGTATCAGATGTTGAGACACGTAAACGTCAGACCGACTTCTTGCCGCACACTGCACTGCCCAAGATAGACAAAGAGATTTATCTATGGCTTAGGAACAAGGATGATGAGTTCGGTATGGTTTATCTCCACATTGTATCTAGGACATATGAAGACAGATTTAAAAATTAGTACTTGGGGTGCCTTGAAAGTAGGCTTGTGCGTAGTTGTGGTAGCCCGGAGTTCCTTAAAAATTTCAGTTGAATACATAAATCAATAACAGCAAAAATTATAGAAAATAAATAACAAGAGCCACATAAAATAACCCAAGAACTATAGCAATGCAGGAAAAATTAAAATTTGTTATTGCTTTATGTGATTCAACAGTTTTTTCAAACCACCGATGTATCAATCAATGGACGACATCAAAAATAAAAGTTAAACAATAAAATTTGTGCAATTCCAAAAATAAAAAAGAAAAAATGCGAAACGCGATGCAAGATAAAGAAGCAAAGCTCAACAAAACGCCAAAAGTGAAAAATATCCTACACTTAATCAGAGTATTAGGGCATGGTTGATATTCAGCCTTCAATGCACTTTGAGAGAGCTTTGAAGTGGACTGTTCTGCATTTAGTATAAGAGCTTCACGTACATCTCTTACCAGATAACTGCGAAGGATAGTTAAGACAGATTTATCATAGTATTATTTCGTTGTCTCTCAAAAAGCTTAGATATACACGCCAGAAAGCCAGAAAACCGCCATGCCACCTCCCTCCCTTCTATCTCCCTCTCACACAAAAACCCTTTATGTAGCCTGCGTGCCCTATAATCCTTATCTATCGGTCGGCTTTATGGGTAAATATAAAATGGGATCTTTTCTATTTTTGTCGTACTTCTTCCGCTGGTGTGGCGTTGGTTTCGTGAATTAGGCGTGGCTTCTTTGAAATGCGAAGCCGGGTATGAGAGAAGAGAGGGACGAACACGGTTGGATAGTAGGAAAGTAGTGGATAGATTCGTGTGAGCGTTGAAATTTATTAATTGATTGATTAGATAAAAAAATTATGAAATAAGGAAAAGATAAATAATAAGATAAGATGGAGGAGAGCGGAAAGGAGCCGAAAGCCTATGGCCCCGGTGACTGTTTAGTATTGTGGCTTATCCATTAGGATTTGCCTTCATTTTTTTCAGATGCAGCGCTGTGTATTTTGTTCCGGGCCGACTTTTTTTTTTTTCACGCTTTGATTTACACTTTCAGCGTATTTATTTAAGACTTAACTCCACGCAACTCGCGTTGCTTCCTTTATGTTTTATTTTTGATTAGATTGGGTTGCACTTGCCCTGCTTAGCTTTTATTTTAATATCGATTTCAAAATGATTTTTTAAATTCTGCGATTTAAATGAAGTTAAAATATGAATGATCGATAAAGATAACAGCGTATGAAAATAAATGCTATTTTAAATATTATTAAATTGATAAAAAATTTGATAATCCCAAATTTCGATTTATTTCTTTTTGTTGGTTTGTTTATTTACGTTTAAAGATACAATAATATATGCTATTTCTTGCTAATTTTATTAGATGTATAGACTTATTTCTTATTATGTTTGCTAAATTACGTTTGTATTTAGGGTGGGGGGGGGGTCGCATTCTAATGTAAATTTAAAGTAGTAACTAAAATAGTTAATGTTTTAAAATTGGTACGAATTTACTACTGCAGAAGGGATTAAATTAGTTGTAGTGAAAGATAAACTTATAAAGAAATGCATCTAATATTAGTTATCATATTTAAAAAATATGTTTATAGTTGATTGTGATTTAAATTTGTATGAGTGTAAATGATGAATCTTGTGAAATCAAAATAAATTCCTGTTGTTTTTTTTTATTTTGAGAAAATTGTTAAAATGTTTTATCTCTCATTTTTTAAAATATTGCTATAGTTTTGAAATTAATTATTAATGGGTTTGTTTAAAAAATTCAAGAGTTAAGATGTAATTTTAATAAAATTAATTTATCATCATATCTGATTTGAAAATTAATGTAAATAATATTTTTGTATTAGTAACACTTCGGTCTTAGCAGTAGTCCGTTCGTATGCTTTATGCACTTTTTAAAATTTGTAATAGTAACTAAGAATATGGTTGTTAGAATATCTTTGAGTATGGTTGTGATGATGTTGCTTTGAGTTAGGATAATGTGTCATTCTTCTTTGTTCATAATTAGAAGTCATCCAATAGTATTTTAATTAATAGTAGTAAAAACTGTTGAAACAAAGTGGAGTGAGAGAGATTACCTATTATAGGTTAAATAATTGTATATGATAATTGTAATTAATTGAAAAAGAATATAAGATGGGAGATGAGGAACTTAGAGGCGATGTTATAGAGTGAGGTTAATGTGGATTTATCAGATTGAATTGTAGTCATGTGAAATAGGAGGAATCGTGGAATGCATGATGTGGTGTGTTCAATGTCATAATTTATAGATTAATAAAATTTAAAATATTATCTCCAATGGCATTAGTTTTGATTTCTTTTCCATATATCTTATTTTTTTTTTTCAATCGTCGTAGTAATTTAATTATTGTGCAATTATATGCCATATTTAGCTAAGGATATTAATAAATTGTTAACACTGTCGTAAAAGACATTTATAGATAATAGTAATGGAGTTGTTGTGGTCTTAGTCTATTTGTTTTTTTACGCATGAGGTCAGGTCTTTGACATTCCAATATAAATGATTAAGCATATGAAGAGCATTTTCAACATGTGGTTTCCATGTTTTCGTGTTTGTATTATGTTAACAATTTTTATAGTATTATAGACCAAATTCATGATTTGCGATTAGTTAGTTGCTTCTTTAGAGGAGTAAACCTTGCAATGGCAAATTAATATGAGTTGTAGAGGTATATTAATTGATCATAAGCTTATAACTAATGGTTTATTCTTTAATCATCATTTACTGTATAAGGTTAAAAGCATAACATAACATTTCATACAATCCCTAATTTAAATTCGTAGATGGGTGTTCATTATTTGAGGATATTACTAAATAGTGAATAAAGGGAAAGAGGTGGAAGTGTGTTCGATGGTTTACCTTCTAGAAGTTGCAGGCAGCCGTTGTGTTTGGGTGATTAGGAGTCACAGTTTTCAATTTGTATTTTATCTATTGATCTATATAGTCAGTATTAACCAAGTCACTTAGAATGTAGTAGTTTAATGGCGTAATAATATATTGCAATAATAAGTTAGAGTGAGTGATTAGATCGTAAGGAGGAGGGAGGAATACCGAAATTATTTTATAGAATATTGCAAGTGCCTGAGTCTCATGATAGAATCTTAAAATTTGCTACTTATGGAGAGAAAAAAAAGTACGAGTTTCACGAACCTTCAATTAATTTTATGTGATTCTGGCTTCGTTTGCCAGTTTTTATTTCGCATAGTTTTGACCTAATAATGTACAGTTTTATTATTTGATAATGAGATTTAGTGTAAACAAAAGTTATGTGTTTACCCATGTAACTCATTAAAAATATTAAATATAAGTCGTTTGTATATTAATGAAGAAATACATTAAAGTATTATCGATAGAAAAAGAAATTAATTTGGTTACAGTATCTAAATTTAGGAAAGCCTTGCAAACATTTTAAAACAAGTAAAAAAAAAAGCAAAAGAGAATAAGCAAACAAAATGAAGCATTGGGAAAGAAGATGATTAGTCTGAAAAAGGATAAGACCTGCTCAAGATGAGTTGTTTAGAAGTGTTAAGATCAGTATTTCAATTAACAGATCGAATTTTACAACTGATTGAAGATGATTGAACTCAAATAATCTCTCGCTTCTAGTTAATGATATGGAAATCATATAATTTAAAGATAATTATTAAAAAAGTTTAAAATTTTGAAATAATAGTAAATATTCTTGAAGGAATTTCCATCTCTTGTATATATATGTCATTTTTTCGTCCGAGGCACAAGAAAGGGAGTAGTTTTTAGAAAATTTCTTTTATAAAAAGAGGGGAATGAAGGTGTGGTTGTTGTTTTGTTGGTGTGGGTTAGGTGAGGTTAGAGTAGCGATGTTAGAGTAATTATAGTTGCTGAATATAAGATGAATGTTGATGTCCGGACTGGCGCAACCAACATTCAACAACTATGATTGAATCTACATCGAGACCTTATCATGTTAAACAATACGCGAAAGCAATCTGGTGTAATCTTGACAAGTGTTGAGATAACAGACATAATGCATTGTTTTTCACAATGCGTCATTCTGTCGTTTCGTCTTTTATTTAATTCATCCTTGATTTAAAATTAATTATGTCAACATCAAATCCAATCTTGTTTTTTGTTCCTTGATTAAATTATTTTTTGAATAAATTACTTCTTTAATTCCTAACAAGAACGACCCACATATATATTTAATTGTATTTTGTTCTTTGGAAAGTGGAATCAGCTATGTTACATATGGTATTAGACATGTTCTTAGTTTCGTAAATCCGATAATATAAAATTTTATATAGTCTTGATAATTTCCAATCGTTTATTTATCATGTTTGGAAAATTCAAAAGAGATAAATTAGACATTTATTAAATTTAAATTTAATTAAAAAACAAAAGTTAATGACATAAATGAGTTGATAGAAATTAAAATCTAAAATCTAAAGTTAAGCTCATCGTTAGAAAAATGGCTTTAGAATTTAGAATATCACTCTCGGCTCGGGAGGCATGGCTAGAATAACCAGCTGACTCTTTTTTTTTTTTTTTTTATTTATGGCTTATATGTTGATGAGTTTGCATAACTCAGTATGCGCGTCAAAGAACATGATTTATTGTTAAGGTTTATTGCGGACAGGCCATTTATATGGGGCTCAATCTGGCCCAGGTTTTTTTTCTTGATGAACGTGGGCTGTAAGAAACGGTACCATTTCCTGTACTTAGGCGCAGAGCTTATGAATAATTTATATATGAACGAGCCCTCTAAATGTCGTGGAGGTTTAAGTATGAATATTCTTGTTGATATGGATCGTGCGTGTTATGTAGTGGATAAGCAATGCCACAATAATTGGGACGAACACATGCGTTGTTCCAGCTTCTCAGATTTCCCAGTCGATGTGCTTCACAATGAGCTGATTCTGCGAGTGTTTCATTGTGTTGTTAAAAATTGTTGAACAAAGAGAGGAGAACCTGGCGTTGCCGAATGTTTTTGTGAAGATTTAAATTCCGCCGCCACATGAACCAAACTCTGAATCTTTCGTAATAATCAATAGCTTGTAAAGAACTACGCCAGATTATCTCACTTCAATTTTTTCTCTTATCACTTTCCATCAAACTTCACTGGAGGGAAAATGAGAAAGCGGTTCATGATTCGAAATTTCCAACACAAAAATCTCTCGTGCATGCTTCAAACCTGACCAGGATTCTGCTTCCAAATAAGGCAATCAGCTATACTGCTGAATGTCACCTAATTACAGTGAGGTTGGGGACGACTTCTGCTACTTGTGCGTGGTGAATTGGCTTTAGCTTCTGGGTTTAAGGTTCTAATGTCAGCTTTCGTGATTGCTGGTTTTCTAGAGAAAATCGAATGATAAAAAAACACTTTCGTTTACGTTTTTATTGGAAGTTATTTGCGGCTGTGTTTTGCTATTTCTGTAGAGGTTAAGAATTTCGTCAAATTATCGTGATTTCCGCGTATCTGGTTTTGATTTTTTGGTATCGGGGTTTTTCGCTTGGGTTTTCCGTGCGTAGGTAAGGTTATATGAGCGTCGTAGTTGGCAGTGTCGAGTAAGTAAGAATGAGGGGCAGAAAGAGGAAATCGATTGAAGGGTTAAACGAGTAGGATGAGAGATTGAAGAGTTTTAGTAGGTTTTTTTGAATAGGGAGTTTGATGTGTTAAAGATTAGATGATGTTTGAAAAATGCGTAGTTAAATGCGAAGAGAGTCTGTTCATTATTGCTGTGGAAGAGAATTGAATGTGTTGATTGTAGAAAATTAGTAGTCAGTGTTTGTACTTGAATCAGTACGAGTGCGATTCAGGCCTTTGAAATTTTCTGAGAAAATGAAGTTTTGAGTCAACCACCCGATTGATTTAGGTGTTATGGGGATGATTTCAAGCAATGGTGTTAATTGTAAGAATCCGAGAGATCAGTTATGTTCTGGACTAGAAAAAAAAGAAGGAAAGTGAGGAAGAAAGAGCTGGACGTTTTAGAAATGTTATGGCATAAGTTTCTTTTGAGGGGTTTGGTTTGGAGAGAAGAATGGTTAGACTCATGGAAAGCCTATCCCCATGAACACGGGGCGGCACCACCACGACGGATAAAGAGCCCCATGATCATGTTTGAAGCGAAGGGTGTTGCTGTGCAGGGTGTTAGCTAAATTTGTGATTCAAATATCAATAGAAAACATTATTGTCAGACTCGCGACCACCATGGCCACCAGAAGGCCGATCCTGCTTCATATGTCTTGTTGGAATAATAATTTGTAAGGTATATAGGCGCTTCATCAGTGTTTTTTGCTTCGAAGATTTAATACATGATAAGAAGCTTACTTTTTAGATAGAGACTGGTGATTGGTTTGTAAAGAAGGGTAATTTTAGAATGGATTTCATGAGTAATATTGCGGAAAGGAAATTATGTACGTATCGGTGTTATGAAAGTAACTTATGGTTTTGGCCCCGCGCACGTCGCGCCCGACCAACTGAGGATGCCATTGGGATGCGTGATAGAGTTATTCGTTAGCAAAAGTAGCAGATGTGCAGTTTGGTGGATAATTCATGTATTTTCTGGAGTGTATGGACAAAAGCGATGTGAACAGCTCTGCACACTGTAGCGAGAAGCGCGCTCATGGCACCTGAGAGAGAGTGTGTGCTATGATACAGTGCGATTTTTAATGTTTCCAGATTTCGAAGATATTAACACATGGAGAACTAGAAGTTCTTCGCTTTTCGTCTACGAGGTAGCATGACGTTGAAGCAATCTAGTGGAGCTTACTAAGGTCTGTCTTTGCATCTAGCAGTGAAGATTGAGATGGAATGGATGAAAGCTTCTAGCAAGATCGTGCTAAGTTCAGGAAAGAGGGCTGAATTGGATTGATTTGCTGGCTGTCTTGTTATCTGATTCAGTCAAGTGCTGAGTAATGTGTTCTGTGAGTGGAGTTGAAGTTTGTTTTGTATTCCTCTTTGCTTCGTTTCAGATGATTTCTCAGGATGTTGATTGTGCGTCTGTTTTGGTGTATGAGGTATCTTACTGGAAAGCTAAGGCAGTACGCTTTTTTGAATAATGACGTAATGGCGCGTATAGCGGAATGTAGTCTAGAGGGGGTGTAAAAGACGTATTGAATAAGAGCATGCAGTGAGGTCAATTTTTGCTGATTTTTACGAGAGGTTTCGTTCCAAGTGTTGACTATGCTTAAGAAGTGGCCTCGTTAGCCATTGAAAAGGTCCGCCATGAGTGTTGTTGGCCAGCGCTTGGGCCCGAAGTTGGGCCCAACCACCGCCGTGCATATCTCCTTCATGGAGAACTAAAATTTATATATGGATTAGAGGTCTCTCTGCTTTTCTTTTCTTGTT